>VXBL01002615.1:291-98439 GCA_013400195.1 Aramus guarauna
AAAAAAAAAAGAATGGGAATAAAAAACAAAAAAAAAAAAAAAAAAAAAAAAGAGAGAGAGAAAAGAAAAGGGAAAGAAAAGAGGGAGGCGAGAGAATAAGGAGAATAAAAGGAGGCTGGGCTGCTTTGCATTGAAGACCGGGGCGCTATTGAAAGCGCCTGAAAAGCGGCGTTGTTCGGCGCGGGTGCGCGCCGCGGCCGGCGCGGTATATTAGAGCGGGGCGGCGGCGGCGGCGGGCAGCAGCGGCGGCGCCTCCTCCTCCTCTTCGCCTGCGGCCCGGCCCCGAGCGCGGCGCGGCCCCCGCATGAGCCCGGGCGGCGGCGGCGGCGGGAGTGACCGGGAGCAGCAGGCCGCGACGCCCAGGTCGGTAGGCGCTGCGCAGCGCCCGGCCCGGGGGAGGGCCGGGAGGGGGGATGGCGCCCGTCTCACGCCGGCCCTGAAGGGGAGGGGTCCGGGAGGCGGCCCTGCCCGCTTGCCTGCGCCGGAGAGATCCCCCGTATCGGGTGGGCAAAGCGGGCGGGAGGCGCTCCCGCCGGCGGCAGGGGTGCGTGGCCTCGGTGGTCTGTTCCCTCCTCCCCGTGAGGCACATGGGTGCCGGGCCGCCCCGTCCCTCCCCAGAAGCGGGAAGGCCGGTCGGGTGGGTGACTCCGGGCTTCAGCCGTCCCCCAGAGAGCCTGGGCTCGCTGGGCGACCTTGGGTGAACCCGGCCTGCCCCTGCCTCAGCTTCCCGGCTCGGCCGAGCGGCGGTGCCCGCTCCGCGGGGCTGCTGTGGGCGTGAGGCGTCTCGGTGCCTTGGGCACGGCCGGCTGTGGCAGTCGGGGAGGTGCGGGTGTGCAAAGTACTGTGAGGGTGCATAACTGGTGTGCAAGGCCTGCTTAACAAAGTAGGTGTGCTCGCTAGCTCGTGTTACCTTCTCTCCAGTCTGAAGAGTTGGATGTGCTAACCTGTGAACAGGCTGCTTCGCTGGTAAATGTGATCTGTCACTCCTGACTGCAGGACTTGCTGGGTTTCAGTTTTTAAGTATACCTACAGTATTTCTTTTAAAGGAACTGTATGGGTTGTTATGGTTCACAGCTCATTTGTAAATCAGCATCTAAGATGATGTGACATGGTCATTCCGAAGTTGCTACTGTTTAGGAAACAAGACATGTTCCATAACTCTCTTTTAAGTGGCTAGAACCTGTAATCTATAGACTTGTGGTTATGCTTTTTTCTTTTTTTTTTTTTCCTTCCAGTTAATGGAAGTGCTTGTTTCTGTTTCCTTCTGTGTAAGCAATGTTCTAATTCTGAGACAAAGCCTGTGTCTTGCACATCACTTCAGGGATGGTCCCTCTGTGTCTGTGAAAACTTCCCTACCTCAGTAGGAGTCAGTGCAAACCTGAGGCTCTGTGAGAATCAGATTGTCAAATTAGTTTTACCATGCCTCTTGCACGTCTACCAAAAAGTTCCTCAGTGGGAAACTACCTCATGTTAGCTTTGATGTCCTAAGGAAGTAAGACTTTCATGATTGTATTGTCAGTTCATATTTTTCTTTTTTTTTTTCTTAACTGGTTTGAGAGGGGTCTAACAGATAAGATTAAGTTCCTCATTCATACAAATAGCATCCAGTTAGAGATTCCTTGCTAAGGGAGAAGCTACACTTAAACTTTAACTGCGCTGTTAGACACTTAGGAATTGGTGGGAGAATAATTGTGATGGGGAGAGGTACCTCTTGATAAGAATGAAAACTACTTGAAAATGGGCTTTACAGTTCTCTCAAACTTCTTGGTTTGGGTGGTGGCACTGAATACTCTGTGCCCTTTCTTTCATCTTGGAAACAGTTAAAGGTTTTTAAATTTGAAAATACTGTGAAACTCGGAGTTTAATGAGTGTGTTGAATTGAAAATATGTGGGTTACCAAATTGCTATAGATATTCAATAATTTTTCTCACTTACATTTGTCTTTTAAAACATATGCAGTTTGCAGTGTTTATTACTTGTCTTCATAACAGTAATGTTCTGTCAATTCAGTACAGACAAACCCTGGAAGAAAAGCTAGACCACTACTTAGGTTTAAAGAGCTGAAAAACACCTTTAATTGAAATTATTTCCATGTAATATTACAGATACTTCATCTCTCTTGTAAAGTGGAATGGAAGGTATTCATAATTATTTGCTATTTAATGTAACGTCTTTCATACTTGAATTAACAAGTTCTCTTTCTGTTTACCAGAATTGTTTACTATTTCTCCTCACTGGATTATCCTGAGTATCTCCCAGGAATTTAGAAATAAAAGCACTAAGCTAGATGGCACAGTAAATGGCTTGATTCGTTTGGGGGTTTTTAGGGGTATGATTGTGTGACTGTGTTTTTAAAAAAAAAAAAAAAGTGACTGAAGGAAAGGCAGGCTTGAAAAAGCAGAGGTGTTTAACTTTTTCACAGCAGTCAGTTTCAAAGCCTAGATCTCTCAGTCCAGGTCCTCTTCAGAACTCTAACACTGTGTGGATTTGATTCTTATTTTTAGTAGCAAACAAAACTTTTAGTCTTTTTTAAATTACTGCTACTGCTTAAAACCATATGCAAATGATGATTCTTTTGTGAATGGAATTTAAAACTGTGTGTATTTGTTAAATACATCTAGGGTTGTTCTCAGCTTGTTAGAGTCCTTGTTAGAGCACCTTGTATTTGTCCCTGCTCTAATTGACTTGAGAAAATGAAGACAAGTTCTCTTTATTTTCATTTAACTTCACTTTTTGTAGGAGAAAACCTGCTTCAGAAATCTGGAATGACGTGTACCTCGATGTAAAATCATGCTTATTTCATTACCAGTATGTGCTTTGTTGACATGTTCTAGCTCTCTATGAATTCACAGGTTCTACTTAGCCAAATACGTAATTAGGGGCGGGGGGGCGGGCAGAGCGGGAATATCTTAAAGTCATGTTTCAATAGTCATAAGCATGTTTAATTGTGAACATGTTTAAGCCTATAACATTTTGTGTAAATAATCAGTGTAGTACATGATATGACAGTTATCATGGAACAAATACAGTGTTTACATTTTTGTAAATATGCATCATCTTAGTTTTTGCTGTGCAGGAAAGATTTTATTTTTTTTCCCTCTGCTACTTTTGGTTTCAGTTTACTTAGTGAATGTCCAGAGAGAATTCATCTTTTTTTAAATGCAGGAAATGTCTTTCTTCCTCCCCACACCAGTGTATTTGTACGCTTGAAGGCAAAAGCCACTAATTTTTAAAAATAGAGCATTCAATTGAGGGACAAAAGGAGAGAATCCCTAAAGTGTGTAGGCATATATCTCATTTCCAGTGTCGATCTTGATTTCTGGTACTGCGGGCCAGGTCTTCACTTCACTTTAGTTAATGAATTGATATTGATTTTTAAACAAAGGAGGTACGTTTTACACTTTTTCTGAAGCATCCAGTATATTTAAGGTAGTTATGTGTTTTATAGAGAAGCAGCGTTGAAAGGTTTTCTGTCGTTAATCAAATTCTGATTTGTACATGGAAGGAGAGGGGCAATACATTTGCTTTCAAGACCTGTAACAAATAATTTAGAATACTATATTTAGCTTTTAAAAAAAAAAAAAAATCTCCCCTCCCAGGAGAGTGCTGTAAGCTTTGCTAAATAGCTGGTTCCCAGAGACAAGAGCAATGAGCAAATCACATGTTTGAAGTGACTTTTGTCGCCTTAAATACTTTGACCTTAACATGTACTGCATTAACTTCCTGTATTTACAGGCAGTGCCTGAAAGCCTCATAAGGCTGTATTGCCCGTGAATGAAAGTTTGGGAAAAAGCTAGTTCATCTGAATAGTAATGTGTGTCATGTATCTGATTGGTTAGCAGAAAGTCAGCAAATACAGTGTAAAGGTAACATTTTGTAACAAAGCAATGCTTCAGTAACTATACCAGCTGGTAAGACATTTCTGCAGGAAAATAACCTCATAGGAGAAATATAAAAGATAAAATCAAATAATGTTGAGATCGAGGACTCATGCTTGGCAATGTAACACGTGAACAAACAGCACTTCAAATTGCTATTTTTGAATAGTTCACCTTACTGTGGCTAGGAGTGGCAGAACTTGCGACAAAATAACTTACTGGTTTCAGAATTGAAATATAAATTAAATATTGCCATGGCATTCTGTTTCACAAATACTCTTATGAATGAATCTCTTAAAGGAAGCATTAACTACTTCTTACTTTTAATAGGTTGAGCCTGCTTCCCTGTATTATGCACACTGCTGAATGGAGGAAGGGGGCGGAAGTCAGTCTTTACCGATACTCTTTCCGTTACCATCCTGCATGGTTCTTTACCCATGTTTTGCAGGGTGGTGAAGAATTAGGAGCTGCAGTTGTTCAGCTGAGTGGAACTAAATGGGTGGCTTCCCTCTGGACCCTCACTTCACTGTCTTAGGTAAGAGGGGTGACCTGCTTCTTTTGAAGCAACTTGCATTTCCTTAGAACAGAGGTATATGTGTTTTAAGAGGAACTGCTAGTTAGCAAAGCAGAGATTTGGACTCTTGGTTTAGTTTGTTTGTTTGTTTTGTAATCTGGTATCTTGAAAAGGATATTCACCATATGTAGCTGTTCAAGACTTTTCATCAGAAAGTGTTACTGTTTGCACCCATCCAAATAGCTTTAAAAACACGCTTGATGTTCACATGCTTATCTTACGTAGTATATCAACAGTGAGACTGTACCAGAGGTGAATTACTGCGGTGATGTTTTAGCACAAACTTGAAATGATGTACCGGTTGGCTGCTTGATATTGAGGGTGCTAATTTTTTTTATGTTCAATCCTTGTATGACATAGTTTCAAAGCTGTGGCCTAAGTAACTAAATAACACCAATTTTAAGTGTCTCAAACTGTAAGGTACAGTATCTCAGTTTGAAACCCAATGGAAATTTTGACTCGGCGGGCCTCACATCAACTGGTCGTCGGATCACAAGCAGAAAGTCTTGGAACTTGTATTTGGGTTTGTTGGTTGTTGCATAATTGTATGGCAGTGATTAGTCCACATGGTTTGCTTTTCATTCTGATGTCCTGTGAGGGCGGTGGAGGACTTCTGCTGTCTTGACCGAGCTTGCATAATAGAGGTGAAGCTAGTTCTTCATCTCTCCTTCATAGAGGAGACCACACTCTTACTCACTTTGGTGGACCCCTTTTTGGACTTGTTGATAGTTCCTTGATAATTGTCACACCGAAGAAAGTGGCAGCATGAGGAAAGTAGAATGACAAACACCTCTTCTCGCTTACCTTTAGGAGTTATGTGCAGGGTGGCACAAGAGCTATCTGTAACATGTTGCCAAGCTTGTGCTGTGCTGAGAGATGCCAGACTTGTCCAGGCAGCCAGGCTCTGGCACTACTTGTGTACTCCTGCTCTGGTATGTTCTGTGCGACCCAGGTTGGAGCAGCTGCAGTTCAGTAGGCTTGTGGTGTTACAGGGTGATGGGGTGGCTCTTAAAGGAGCTGAGCTTCTACAATGGGCTGCAGGTCAAAATGTTTCAGGAAATGCTGCCATGGTTGTAGACGAGTTTTCCTTTGCACTATGGTTAGTAATGTGTTTGAACTGATTAATGCTTCAAATATTTTTATTTTTACAGTACAATACCTTTCATTTTCTTAAAAGCTATCAAACACTTTGTAAAAAGTTAGATAACACTGAAGAGGTCTATTGCTACTTCAGAATTTCTGTTCCCAATATGATGTTTTCCATCTTTCTTATTTGTATAGCCATATTCAGATGATGGTTACTTCTTATTTCATAGTGAAATCTCATGTCCAGTCTTGGTGATGAATATTGTGGTTTAATATGTGTATGTATCCTATTCTATTTTTTAGAAAGTCCAAGGTATACTAGCATACACTGGCTGCTGTAGCAGCACCTAGAGGTATTTCAGCTGTTGTAGCAAAACTTGCCTATTGTGGGCCATAGAAATACGTACTTACATTCCACACAATCTGCAAGTCCCATGAGAATTCAAGGACGCAGGAGCTCTTAAGTATGTGTATTGCTTCTGTGAAATACTGGTATTTCTTGGTTGCAAAGGTTGAGCCCTTTACACTGCAAGGTAGTGATAAATACTGTTTGCATGGTTCCTATGACTTGAATATCTTATTGAAAGAAGGATGTTTGTGAATACTCGAGAGTTTTTATTTGGCTAACATTGTATTAAGAATGCCAGTCATGGAAGAAAATGATTCTTATTTGAAATTGTGTGAGAGAATCTATAATTCGAGGTAAAATACCTACTGTTTTCTTTAGGGTAGTACTTTCAGAATTTTTTCTTCTGCTCCTGTCTTGTGACAGTTATTGCAAAAAAAAAAAAAAAAAAAAAAAGGAAAATTTAATTTAAGCACCTGAGAGAGGTGACTTCATGATGTCTTTCATCAGGCCAGACATGAGTTGCAAAGAATTTTTCATAATTTATAATTAATTTCTTAAATATTTTGCAGTTCTGTACTCTACAGTTTGGTTAATTCAGTAGTTTACTGTCTTTGTTAACATAATTTAGCATGCCTTAAAGTCTCTTTTGCATATTGAAAATGTATGACAGTTGTAAAAAAGCAACTCTTTTGGCTCTATTCATGTGACAGATAAAGATTTCATGTTGAGTAGAAGCAGTAGTCTTAGCCATGCAAATGGTAAATGTGATTAAAAGCATCTTTTTTAGGCATATGTGGCTTAATGCTAATTAATTAGTATACTAAAGGTGAATGTTGAAGCACATCTGAATTAATGAAACTATTTTCTTAGACAAGCATTACAGATTCCATGTTTCATTTTGTTGCTCGTGTAGCCTTTGCACAATTTTTTTAGTAGACTCCTGAACTCCTGCTCTGCCTTGGTGGTAGCTGCTAGGGAGAGGTTGAGGAAGGAGAACTGGAAGTCCAGGTGCTTCAATTTTGTGCTGTTGGAGTTATGTAGCTAGCAGCAGAAGAGCAAATGTTATTGATCAAATCCTCTGTCTCCATCTCCTTTACTGTGGTCTTGTTTCTTCTGTGAATTGTACTGTCTTAAACTACATAGCTTCAGTTATGTTGGGAACCTTTGTTGTCTTTTCTGCTATTGCTGGGCAATAATCATAAGGCCCCTGATAGATGTATTTGTGATACTTCTTCATGCTGTTCTTTGCTCTGCTCATACTCTGTGCAGACTAAAAGTTGGTACTTTTGTACCTTAGAGGAGAATGAGTTAATTTTATACAGATGCTATTGTGTGTACATGAACAAATGCATACATTGGAGTATATAAGCTGGAAGTTCTGTGATAAAGGTGTGAAAATATTGGTCACATTTGTCAGAATACTTTTAACTGGGTTTGCCTAATGGTGTGAATTATTCTTCAGTAGAATATAAGGTATATATTCTGGATTTCTGCTGTTGGTATGGAGTGGCAGTGCCACCTCCAAACAAGAAAATAGTCAGTTACTGTCTCATACTGTTCAGATAAATTTATTTGTTGTTTTTTTCTTCTGAATGGTAGTAAAGTTTTATTGACACAGTTGCATAACATTAACTTACCCTAATTGTACATAAATCCACATAATTATTGTAATTGTTTGTTGAAATAGCGATCTTGTTTCATGAAACAGGTAGGGTGCCCTATTTAACTTTTAAATATAAAAAACCAGTGTGCAAACTGTTAGTGCTGTAGAGCGTAACTGGCATGACTGTGTCAGTCCAGCATCACACTTTTTCACATCCCTGATACAGAATTGAGCCTTTGGTACTGCATGGGTTCTCTGTTGTTTGACTTCTTTAAGACAAACTTGAATGTACTGTTCAAATAATCAGATCAGTTTCCTTTGTGGAAGCTCCGATCTATATCGGAGATCAGCCTAAATCAGCTGCATTGGATTTTTTTTGTTCATAATAGAGTTTTAGAACCAAGAAATTAAGTATTAAATCTTTGTGGTACTGAAAATGTGATACTGTGCCAAATAAGTAACTTTCTGGAAAGTAATTACTAGATTTCTTTAGTTAAATGCCTATTTCTGTCACTTTTTTTCCCCCTGAAATTAGTTGTGCTTTTTGTTGAAAATGTTTGGAGTATGTTTTAGTCATGAGTCCCATGTTAATTATGGCTTTCCTGAAAACGAACAATTTATAGAAAAGCTTATCAAACTCCAGCAGTTTTGTGCAATGTGCATCCAGGACAAAGATGTAGTTCTGTCTGTGACTTCTTTTGAGTGTTATTTTTATTTTATTTATCATTATTATTATAAATACCAATGTATTTTTTTTTAAAAAGGAGGGGTGGGAAGGGGGAAGAAACTTTGCCAGAATCTTCCAGAAGAAGGAAATGGGTATTTGTAATGAACTGGATGAACAGAATTGTAAAACATTATTGCATCACTAGAGAGGAAAGAATAGGGAATATTGTGCGTATGTGCTTTCTGCTTTTGTAGTTTCCATACCATGCCAAGCATTTTCTGTTGCATTTTTTATGGAAAGTATGATTTAGTTTGTGAAGTCATATGATTTAGTGTTAGGTAGTTCCGCAAGGAGCAGGGATTTGGACACAATGATCTTTATGGGTCCCTTCCAATTTGAGATATTCTATGATTCTAAGTATACGTTTCCTCTAGTTGCAAACTTGTGACTAACTGAATCGCCATTCTTGAGTGTGTTGTTTTGAAGTTGTATTGAGCTTCAGATTGGTATGGAGCATAGTGCAAAAACTGAAATGTAATGTTTTGCATTATAGGTGCGAGAACTGTAGAAGTCCATTTTAGAATTTGAAAGAACAAGTTTCTGCAGCTCTGGAAAGATATGGTATGTTTATCTTTTCACATATTGTATGTATGCTAATAATTGTAATAAATAATTATACTTTTGTTCCCTGATTAAAAAAAAAAAAAGTTGAAAATCAATTCAGGAAGAAACACACGCATTCATTTTTTCCCATATTTTTTTGACTGTAATGTCTGTTACTTAGATATAGTTCTCTAGAAAACAGAGTTATTTGATTTTTCTTGGAGAAGATAAATACTGATGATACAACATTGATGAATTCCCTTTTAATTTGTTTTATGAGCTCAGCATCATTTCTTTCTCCATGGATTGGATAAGAATTGGTGCTGTTTTTGAAAGTTGGTGGGATTGCAGAGTATATTTATAGTGGGCTTGTACGGTTTTTAGGTATGACTTTAAAAGTAAGTTCAGAACTACTAGAAAACTTAAGAAAACATCAGTGTAAGTCAAATTTGCATTGGAATGTTAGAAAATACAGAAATGTAACCTTCATTAGCAGTGTTAACATGAGCCCATGGCATGTGGTATTTCTTTTTGTCTAGGCTCTTAAATGTCCGTCCAGCTCAAAAATATGTATATGTATTACAGCAATGTTGGAACCTGAACTTGTAGTTATTTTAATTTCCATTTTCTAACTTTATTCTGGTGTAGTCCTGTGGAGACACCTGGTAGTATGGAATAACTGCACCACTCTTCTGTAGTTCTGCAACTTGGTACATACAGAATTTTTGAAACTGCTTGCATTGCTGCTTTCAGAAAAACTATTAAGTGCATTTTTCTACCATATTAAATAGATCTGTTAATGCATATATAAAATTGTATGTAGTTACACAAAATTCAACAACTGCTTCTAAGCCATGTGTGTACTTTTTTTTAACCACTTACAATGTGGGGAAGAACTCGGTAACTGCTGATACGAATTTTATGCGCTGTGTGTTTATGTTATGATTTTTTTTTTTAAGATGCTTAACATAAGAACATATTTAAAGTTTTGAAATCTTAACCTTGCAGAAGGGTCACTGGGTGTCTTTTATTTTTTCTTTTTAAGTTCTATTTCACAGGAAGCTATAGACAGGAGCTAAAATGATTAATTCTAAGCTGAAACTTTAAATATAGTGTGTGCTAATTAAAAACTGTAAATCTCTTAAAAAGCTATAATGTTACATTATCACAATCCAGATGTTCCTGAGAGAATTGTATAGATTGGTCCTTTACTCTAGCAGGCATCTGGCAGGTAGTGTATATTCATTTTTGCACCCACAGCACCACTGGGACCACCCACCTGCTTCTTGCTCTCCAGTTTCAATACCAGTTGTGTGTATGATGGCTCTTCAAACCGAATCCGTTACTTCTTTATTGCCATTATTTCTGCTGGCTGCTTTTTTTCTGAATGTTTAACTGCTTGCCACTGTATGTATGCATAGAATCTTTGTAATGGTATGCGCTTCATAAATTGATGAAGAATTCCCCTTTAATCCCCCACAACTTGTAATGAATACTAATGGAACATCAGAAAAGCTGAATGTTATGCTACAGAATTGCATGATTGCTTGATCTTAATATAAACTATATATAAACAAATGTGCTGGTGACACTGAAGAACTTGGTGAACAGAAAGGTACTTTACACGGAAGGCTGCATGAAAGATGAGTGGCAAAAGAAAGCAAAATAAGAAAGCATAAGGACAGATGGAATAAAAAAGTTGAATATTAAAGCTGAGGTGAAGCTGTAAAACTTAGCTGTTTGGAAAATAACTTAACTTGATACCTAGCCAGCAAAAGGAGAGCTATTAAAAGAAATTTAAATAGATGATTGGATTTCACCTCCTGATGTAGGACGGCCTTTCCATTCATAACTGTATATCATTTTGGAGGGAGCCTGAAGCAGCAGGCATAACCGAGATAGAAACAAATGGTTCTGCTGCAAAAAACAAGGAGTGTGTGTAGTGGAAGAAGAATCAGCTGTGGTCTTTAAGTGAAAAATGCAGAAGCTAATTTCGTGTCTTTCCTTCTCTTACAAAGGTGAATAAAGTACATCTATGATCTTACTGGAATAACAAACCAAAAACATATTGAAGGGAAAATCTAGTTGTAGAAAATGAGAAGAATGCACAGGCCTTTAGCTTTGGGCCAGGGGAAGGAATGGGAGCAAACACTAAACCTTTTTCTGTTACTAGGTGATTTGTGGAGTTGACATCAAGGCAAGGTAAATATACAGATATTATAGGATGAAGGTTTTATATAAATCTATAGTTGATCTCTGTATATTGAGATGCACCAAATTCTACCTTTATTAACCTCAGTAACTTGTTTTTTTACTGAAGTGTAAATTTCAGAATGGCACCAGCTTTAATTTGAAGATAATAGCAAATTCAGATCCCCACCCCAAATAATTTATTCAAGTGTTAATTGTCCTCGCTATCCTGCATGCTCATGTTCCTACTCTGATTTGAACTTGTCAACCTTCAGTTTCTACTCACGTGGAGTTTTATATCCTTTCTTTTAATTGGAAGTCTTTTTTTATGTATTCTTTCTGTGCTATTAGAGGACTTAGTTACTTCCAGTATCCATTTTGATCAGGTTGATTAACTTTGAACTCTTTCCATTATCTAATCACAAGGCACTTTCTCTTATCTTCGTGCTGTCTTTGTGACTTTGGCTGCTTCTGGAACACTTTTGAAGAATATTGAATAATTGGACAACTGGGCTCAAGTTTTGAACATGTCTGAAGTACTTTGTGCAGATGAACAGGCACCTTTCCAGGAACCCTTCATGAGTGATATCTGTCGTCCTAGCTGTAATACTGGGAGCGTGTGTGTGTGCTCGTTGGTTGTGACTGCCTTAGTCACTTTAGGCTGGCATTTTCCAGAGTAGAACCCAATTCTTTTGGTCTTCTATGTAATTTTGTATTTGTTGTTACTAGTTGAATGGTTTGGTTTACCAGGCAGTGAAAAAAAAATTCATATAGATGTCTTACTACTGTTCTTTTGCAGCTCCATTAGGATCTGTGTATTCAGGTTTTATTAGTGGCTGGTTTATTTTACTTTAGAGTTATTGTTAATTTGACCTGCTATTAGTTGCATGAAGAGAACTTCTGCAATCTTATGTCTTTCCATGTTTTCTGTGTTGGAAGCAGCATGAAGGCAACAAAAGCAATTGATGTTTCCAACCTTATCAAGAAATTAAATCTCAAACACGCCTATTACACTATTACTTTTTTTTCCTGCAAGCAACAGTTAAGATTGAACTTAGGGATTTGGTGGATATTCTACAACTTCCTTCAGGACACTTGAATCAATCTCAAGTTATAAAAGGCCAGCTTTCCTATTAGTTGTCACTTCCTTTTTTGAAGTAGTAAGCTAGCTAGAGTAGTTCTGAGGGCATGTTTTGCTGTATAGGTGATGGCTGTCCATTTAATTGTGGTACTCAAAGTCATTCTGGAAATGTGTCAGATTCCTGCTGGGGGTATTCAGAGGGATTCTTCAGAAACAAGAAATAAGCTATCTTTAGTGGAGATGGTTGTAATTAAGCAATGCAAATTCTGGCACTGGAAAGTAAGATCATGGTACTTCTTTGTACAGGTGAATCACCCCTGTTTTCATTAGATCATCTGTCAAAAAGAGAATCTTAAATGTGGATCGAAGATTACTTGGCTGAATACTTAAATTCTTACAAATGCCACTTCCCGGGGCACCCATCCTTCAATAAGGTCAATAAGAAGTCATGTTTTAAAGAAAAGTGTTCTTCCTCTCAGGGATCTTCTTAGACCTCAGATACTGGGTGAGAGCTGCCAGGTTGCTGTGCTGTCCCAGAAAGTGAATATCAAATAACATAGGGAAAGTAATAGGTATAGGGAATCCATGTGAGTGATAACTTTCAGTTAAGTGATTTGTAGCTGGAGGTTTTTGGCTTTAATTTTGACTGCTGACAAATAGGTACTTACATTCTCCATGGTGTGGCTTTAGGTTCTGTTTATTGAAGCTGCAGGCCTCTTCTTGGCTCATGCTTGTGATTCCAGACTTTCAAGATTAAATGAAATATGCAAAGAGAAGATCTCATCAGGCTATGCAACAAAGTTGCTTTTAGCCTTTTTTGATGCATCTGAACTTGATTTCTGACTTCCTGCTCTTTCACTCATTTATTATTTATTTCCTTCCTCTTTTTGAGTTGATAAGAACATTCTTTTCAGAAAATCTCCACTTCTGCCACCCTGGAGAAATAGGTGTTCTCCTAAACTACTACATAACCATTATTTATTCTGTTCCCTCTCGATGAGGGCTACTCCATGCCACACAAGTTTCTTCAGATATATATGGTTTGAAGGCACGGATTGTTGTAGTCCTGGTTAAATCTACCCTTTGTAAATAGTTAGTAGGCAGATACAGATGTGTCTGTACTGGACCCTGCCCAGTCCCAAAGAGCTTAGCAGCCATCTCAGGTTTCTCGGACATACTCCACAGGAACGAACTTCATGTGATACCTTCAGCTGCTCTGTGCGTCTGTGAAAGCCTAAACTAAGCCATGCTAATTATGACAGTGAAGACCAGAGAAATCTGTCTGAGTAATAAGAATAATTATCTGCTTTGGGGCTGCTGTTCCTACCTTCTAGAAGGTAGGTTACATCCAGAGGATTTTTTTGTAAAGAAATTCCTGTGACAGAAAAGCAGTTGATTTAGGTTAGTTTCCTATTCTTCATAATGCCCTTTTCCAAGATTTTAGTTTGTTCATCAGTGTGATTTCCTGTTCCTGATCAAGTAGTGTTCTTTAACTCTCTTACCAGTGGGGCTGTGTTTTCTGCCTTGTTTGGATCCAGCAGTCAAAATGTCGTTTGTTCAAACTAGATTCAGAATAAGGAATCTCTGATGGCAGTGTCCTTCACCACCCACCCCATGTTTCAGCATGCTGGTCTCTTTGCCAGCAGACAATACTCTGCTGATGCATGAATGAGTAAGGTCTTAGAAAAATGAGTTCTTTCATCTGCGCTAGGGAATCCTTGCCAATCATACTCTTGTCCCACAGGAGTGGCAGCAAGGATAGGTGGGGAAGGTAGGACGAGAAGGAGATACAAGAAATCTTAATGAATCATTTTCCCTTCTATCTGGACTGTTGAAAAGTAGCATGAGATTTTTAGACTCCAGTACAGTAAGTCTAGTTTCGAGGTATCTAGTAACAGATTAGAAATGCTGCAGCTACCTGATTCAAAGCTCTGACCCATGATAAATTCAATTTGTAGATACAAATTTCACTACAAAACTTAGATGGGTTAACTTTGGCTTGGTGAGATTCATTCTAGTTTGGATACTGCCTCTCTTCACAGAGCTGCTGTAGATACTATGTTTGGTGGTGTGGTAAATCTGACTAACAGCATTGGATCTGTGTCAGGCCTGGGCACAAACTTTTCTGGGCCATGACTGTGGAGCTGCCACCTTAGTGCGTATTCTTTTAACATTCCAAAATCTGATGCTTTTTGAATCCAGCACCAACACTTTGTGTGTTCCTTCACTGTTGACAATAGTGTTCATGACTTCTCCCATATGAAACAGCCTTCAGGAAAACCCTGTTTTACTAGGGTTGCTGTCAGCCTGTTATTCTTCCATTTGAATGGAAGACTGCTGTAGTTAGCTTTGCCCATGGTCTGGGTGATACAGGACACAAGTCTAGGTAGGGAGTGATCCGGCACACTCCAGAACGTGAGCTGGTACTGCCAACAGCCAGACAGAATGTGAGTTTCCCAACCAACAAGGCATTAGAGATTACACCACTGTCCTCTTACATCAGCATACTGAAAGTTACTTGGGCAAAGAGCTAGAAGGGGTTTTAATTTCTAAATGCATTTTTACAGACCCATTTCACATCAGTTCAGAAAGCAGCAAGAATTTAGATATAATTTTAGACAAAAGCACTGCCTTAGAATAGGCATTTGTTTCTTTAAAGCTAAGGCTTGCCTGAAAGTGGACATTGTCAGATCTTAAACAATCATAATGCCATAAGCAGTGTTTTAAGGCTTCTTAATTTTGTATAGTCATCTTTGTTTTTACTGTTTGCTTTTCTGTACAGCTGATGGTCAGCAAACAATTTGAAAATCTTTACCCTGTCTGCCATTTAATGTTGACAGATGAGGAACCTTTCCAACTGACTTTTATTCATTGTACTGTGTTCCTGGCATTGACTCAGTTAAACTTTGACAATTTACACCAGTAAAACATAGGTACTAGAAAACCTTTGTTTTGTTTTGGAGGTGTTGGGTAGCCTGATTTTTTTTTTTTCACTTGTCACCTGCAGTTGTGTTTAGATGAGACAACTCAAATATTACTGATGTTAAAATAATGAAATGACACTTTTCCTACCTCAGGGAATGTACCCGATTAAAACTAGTAAGGATCATTCCAAAACTAATACAAATTTTATTCTGTTGCAGAGTTTGTAGCAGAATGGCAAATTGTAGTAGAATGGCAAAAATCAGCAGCTTTTCTGACAAACTTTAGAAAATCATGGGCCTTGTTTACTGATCAGTGATTTCATTTGTATCTTTTGGCTTGCCAGAGATAGGAGCATTGAGAATGCTTGATTGCTCACAAAACCTAAGATCTTACTGAAGAACTCTTGTAAAAGGTTGGACTGAAGCACAAAAGCTTTCTTTACTGAAATGTTTAAAGCTGTCTGATGTGCTTTCTTAGTGTTTGCATGAAATCATTATGACTGCGAGTGTTGCAGAGAGCTGCAGGTGTGCCCTTGATAGCTCGCTAGCCTTTGTGCACCTCGCTTCTGTATGAGGCTTCTGCTGCGTGGCAGCCTACAAATGTGGGGTTTCCTCTGGGTTAGAGCCACAGGAATAAACTTCTCAGATACTGTGCAGAGGTCTGTCTTCATAGCTACCGACTGTTTAGAGAAAGATAACTTTATATTTACTAAATACAGTAATAACACTTCAATTTTAATCAAAACTTTGTATTAACAGAAAGTGAATAACGCTGTTTGTGATCTGACTCTCTATCAGAGGCCTTCTTTCTTTGCAGTCTTTGTCCAGTGCACCTAGGAGCTTGGGTGGGAGAGAGAGTGGGATAAATTGAGTGTTGAGGGTTATGTTTGGAAATATTTTTATCAGTTAACTATAGTTTAGAGTAGATAATAGCAGTAGGTAAGAGACTAACTGGTTCCTTTTCAGCCATGGAAGTAATCAGCTGGGGTGGTCCCAGGGCGCTCTGGGCACGAGTATTGCTGAGTGATCGTAGGCTGCCACCTGCGTGACAAAGTAAAGGACCAACCCTTCAATTTATACCAGTGGAGCCAGATCATGGGAAACAATTGACAGGTAAAAAACACTTTTGAAAATTTAAGGGAGAGGAGAGAGTACATGTGGCATAAATGGAGCAAAGAATCTAAAAGATTGGTCACAGGTAGCAGAGGTTGCTCCTCTGGAACTTTTACATAGCTTTAGCCCGTTTCATTTTGGGGAGAGGCACACAGCAAAGCACAAGTTATGTGTTGGTCCCCTGTGAACACCAAGCCTCATTAGGAACCAGTATTAATTGAGTTGTAGCAGGAAAACAACGAACAGAATTTTTTTGTAGTTAAAAATTACAGTTCATATTTACACATATGCTTCCAAATCTTTGAATGCTTGTTGTCTTGACATGGGGTGCTTTCCACTGGTCCAAGAGTTGGGGTTTGGTTTTGGTTTTTTAGAGGGGCTAAAAATAAGTTTGATGAATCTTGCAAGTTCACCCGTTGAGTGTACTGTAGTGAGTTACTTTAGAAGTCTTAGAATGCCATTCAAAAATGAACTAATTTTTGTGCAGTAGGTCTTAGTCGTGCAGATAATAAAACATAAACCAGAAGAAAAATACTGATGCTAAGCATTGTTTTATTTAGTGGACTGGCTGCAAATAGTTTGTAAAGACTTTTAACTAAATTATTTTTACTTATTTAGAGTTGTTAAGCTTATGCTTAGCCCAGCGTGATACAGGACTGGTGTGACAACTCATTTTTAATCAGTGACTCAAAATTGTGATCACCCCGATGTCACCGAATGGCCACAGCTTGTAAAAGGTAAGTGTAAAGCATATGTATTGTTTCTCAGAATAAATTTTTAGTATAATGTTTATTTTAAGTGTTTCATTTGTATGACTTGAAGTTAGTTTTATAAATAGTATTAAGGTATATTGTTTAAGAGAAGTCAGCTGGCAAAGTTCACTTACCGTCTTGCTTAGAGTAAGTTCAGAGCTCACTTATCTTGTCCCTGTCTGCTAAATGTGAGCACTGTGGTGCTCCATGGTATCCCTCTTAAGAGCAATACTATAATTTAAAAGTCTCTGGCTTTTACTGTTATACTGAAATACTGGATAAATTGTTTAGCGTACTTATTTAAGCATTTTATTCAAAATTTTTTTAAAGTATTTGTCCAGGA
The DNA here is from genome assembly GCA_013400195.1 of Aramus guarauna. Taxonomy (NCBI): domain Eukaryota; kingdom Metazoa; phylum Chordata; class Aves; order Gruiformes; family Aramidae; genus Aramus; species Aramus guarauna. The sequence goes on from VXBL01002615.1 coordinate 17,455, forward strand.
TGCTTGATGATGATAAAATTTGTAGGTTTGCATACTTTTACTGTTTTCTCCTAGGGAGATACAGTGGAGGTAAAGAAAGTGGCTTGCAGAATGGAAAAGTTGCTCCCTGTGTTATTGGAAGTGAGCCACCATTTGAATTTGCTAGCTCATACTGCAGTATTCAGTTTAATTGGTGTCTTGTGATCAGTATCTACGATCTAATTCAAAGCTGAAATTTATAAGAGCATTTGCTCTGAGATTTTCTCTGAACAGAACCCTTGTTTCAGATTTTAAGCATGATGAAAGGACGTCTTGCCATACTATATAGTTGTTTTTCAGTACTGTTGCTTGCTCAGAGGAATAACAAGTTACCCCGTTTGTAAACAGTTGGGTATTGCAGAATAAATAGCTTCTCAACAAACAACTACAATTCCTGTCATTAGATTGATCTTCCATGTTGTTTTAATGAGTACTGAAAGCTCATTTTATTTGGTGCTTGCAGTGTCATTTGAAACCTTTTAAAATCTGGTTAACAAGTGCATTAATAGTTCTACAAATCATAGTTATGGGAGGTCTGCTCATGTTATAGAAAACAATAAGATGAAGGAATTTGATCCCTGTTTTCTGTAGAACCACTTAACTTCAGAGTCCCAAACATTTTTTGAGTCAGCTAGTTTTTATTTTTTCTGAACTTTCCTGAAACTTTGTCTTCTCTTATATTGTTTGTCTTACAGAAGAAGCCTTTTTTGAAGGTTTGAACAGAATAGCATGTACTGAACTGCACTGTCTGTTCAAAGCCGAGATAAAACTCTGACAAATGATAAGAACAGGGAAAAGATTTTGGATATACTGCTAGCTGTGTTTACATGTCTGCACTGCAAATCACAAGGCTATCTTTTTTTACATATTAAATTTAGATGCTAACTGCTCTTTTTCTGTAATTTTTCATACTGCTGTGTATTTTAAGGGCTCATAGTGATCAATACTCTTGATGTTTTTGTTTTAACACCACTATTTCACTTGTATTTTTATAGCAACTTAAAGCACTGCTCTTACCCAAAGCTTCATTGTGTTGTATTTCCTATGACCAAAAGATAGCAGCTGCCTCAAAATACCAAGCCCTTTGCTATCAGTTCCTGAAGTCCTAGATGTGAATAGAGGAGCTAGCCAGTATGAATATTAACACTCTTCTTTCCACTGCTCCTCAGGTTGTACAGCTTCTAGCACTTACATGCTTAGATTAATAATTAGGAAAAAAATAATAATAATTGAGGTTCTTTGCTAAGTATTTAGTGACTTGTTCTTGTCACTGGAGTTGAAGGGAAATAAAGTTTTGATTTGTTTTGCTGTTGAGTGTTGGTTTTGTCAGCAACTATCTCATCAGTCCTGAACTTTAATGAGTAAAGAAAACATCATTTGGAAGGAATAGAGAGCAAATATTGAGATTGACCAGTTGTTATTTTCCAGTTAAAGGGTATTTGCATTCTAAGTGTGAGTATAAAGTTAGATAGTAAGTTCAGAATTGTCCCTAGTGTCAGTTGAATTTTACAACTTAGAGGAATATAAACAAATGACTTCCTGTGTTCTGCATCATCTGTCACTGCATAGTATCCAGCCAGCCTAGGAATTTTAAGTTGTCTGCCAGAAATGCTTTCTAAGTACTGGGTCTGTTGATATAGTACAGTTTGGTAAAATCCAGAAAGTTGCTAAGATCTGGTATGTCAGTAAAGGGACTAAGATTTTACTAGAGAATTCGGAGAACAGTTTAGGCTTTAATAGGAGGGACCATCCAGTAAGGTAGAACAATGAAACATAGGAAAAAGTGGAATGTTTCAGGCTACAGGTGGAGATTCCCAGTAGTGTTTAGAATAGCATACATAGTTACATAGTAAATAGAGAAATTCAGAAATTCCATTCCTATAAACAAAGATTTTTTCCTAGTATAAAGCTATGGCAAAGCCTGCTTAGCTGTGCTAACTGAAGTCCCCTAGCAAACTGTTGAAACCTACAGAGTTCTATTTGCAGATTTTTAGCTCACTTCTGTTTTGAGAAAGCTCTGTCATGAAAGACATTTTTGTTCATGTAAGCTACAGAGTTTTACTGTAATGGCTGTGCTCTATTTGCACTCCTCACGCAATATATCCAGCGTGGCAGTTCTGGTCAACTGTACCAAAAGCTATACCCAAGTGAAAGTTGGATGAGGTTCTTCAGGATATGATTTCAAGGCAGCTTAAGGTGATTGAAGTCAAAACTGCTGCATTGGTACTGCTTTGTATCCTGGCTCATCTGGCTGCAAACTCATTGGGAAGGGGGAAGTCCTGAAGGGAGGAAAAAAAATAACCTGTCTAAAAAAAAAACCCTGGAATGTCAACTTCTTGAATCAGTGCTGGCATAAAGATGATGATGAGAATAGGGAGGGGCTAAACAGCTATAATTTAGCCTACTTAAGTTAATATGGAACCATACCCCTAAATTACTCTGTAAATTAAGTCAAAGGGTTTGGCAAGCTGAACACAGGTGCTGCTTGTGTGTTCAAAAATGCCAGCCAATAACACCTAATTCTGAATAATGCTGGCTCACCTGGTGGCTGGAAGGAAGAAACAGAAAGCTGACTGTGAGATTGCCTCCATAAGCTCAAGGAGAGAGAGAGATATGAAATTTGTTTGAGATTCTGCTGAGACCTGCTTCTGAGCTGCTGCTTTGTGCAGTCCAACTCTGTAGAGAATCTGTAGCAGTTGATCACTGCTGAACTTTGAGTATACGTTTTGGTTACAGAAGTGGTTATGAAGAGTTAGCCCAGAACTGGTGCACTATGCAACCTGAATACAGAAGTACAGCCAGCAGAACTCCTCTAATGGCTGCTGTTGTGTAAGCTGTGGGGGGAAAAGGGCTGTCCTCCTTAGAGAAATTTGCCTTAATTATATTGTCAAGTTTTATGTTATAAACTGTCTTCTAGACTTCAGTCAAACAAATGAAATGTGCAAGTGCATAAAGGTTGATGCTTTTAGTGGCAATAACATATTATCATCACTTTCCACCTTTCCTAACTCTTCGTCTTGTAAAGATTTAAAATAACAAACAATGCTTAAGGTTGTCTGTCTGTATTTGCAGATCACCAGGAGAACCTCACTCTGAAAACATTGAAGCTAGCCGAATGTAAGTAAATGAGTGGATGGGTTTGGTATATCTTGTTTAAAAATGTTTTGAACATATGTAACAGTTATTCTGGCACCTGCTTAAAAAAAAGGCAACAAAAGCTGAGTAGGATTGTGGATTTACCGTGGAAAATTTCAAGTTAGTATTTTGCTGTGGAAAAATAGAAGTAATTTTAAGTCTGTCTAGAAACTAGTGATTTTTTTTTTTGAGAGTGAATGGGTTGAAGGGAAAGTTCAGAGGTTTAATTTAACATGAACCAGTAGATGGTAGCATAATACAGTGTCAGAAAACTTCAGGCCTATATTCAGACTTGACAGTAGGGGTGTAATTTTTACCTGCTATTCACTAACATCTTGCATGGGTTTGAAGACACTTCAGTACTAAGGCACAATACCTGCTAATATCTGTTGTGGCAGATGGATTGCTGAACTAAGAAGAAAAAAAAGTCTGACTTAATTTGGGAAATGTATATACTAGTTACTTCTAGAAACAGAAAACTAGCTTTCTTTCACTAAACAGTATTCATGTAGCATCTTACAGTTCTGAACCTTGTTTTGGTCTGTCTTCGTTAACCTAGAAGCCAAGATTAACTAGAAGCAAGATTGTGATAGGCTGAAATGTTAAATTCAATTTCAAATTCAAAAGAGTTGCAGGAAAGAAAGGACCATTTTATCAAAAGGAAAAAGTTATTTGAGACTTTATTCTTTTCTGAGTTAGCAAACAGATTCTTTTCTAGCTATTCAAACTCTCCTGTCCTAGAACTCAAATAGGGAAACCACACACTTTGCTTTTCTGTCTTACAGCACAAGTTCCAAAATAATAGAGGGGGTGTAGCCCAGTGGTTGGGGTACTGTCTGAGGCTTCAAAAGATCTGAGTTAATTTCTTTTCTGCTACAAACTTCTTCTCTGACCTTAAACTGTCTCCTCCACACCCTGCCCCTGAGTGGTCTAGCTTTTTACGCACTGTGGGCTGATGGCCAGCTTCAGGATGTTTTGCAGGCTAGGGACATAGTGTGAATTGCTCAAGGACCTCTCTTCTGTAGCTGCCCAACTTGGGGAGGAGCAAAGCTGAGGTGAGCCCCTCCACAGTGGACTACACACTTAACCCTCAAAGTGATGAGGAGGAAACAAGGAACACTCTTCACATGTGTTTTTAGGAATTCACTGCGGTGAAATCTTTTCTTGCACGAGGAGGAGCATTTCTCCTGGGACGACAAATTTGCTTTTCTCTCTCTCATGCCATCTGTTACAGAAGTGCTGTCTAGCTGCTTTCTTAGGAGCACAGGTTGCAGGGATCCAGGCTTGAGAGGTGACTGGCTGTTGCTACATGGAAATGCGTTAGAGGTTGCCGGGTGAAAACCCTGCCATAGTCTCTTCTGCTCCAGTAGCAGCCCTTGCTGCATTTTGGTTTATTGTTCCTGCAGCAAGTTGAGTTGTGTTCATTTCCCTGGCCTAGCCTGGCCTCCCTAGGAAGAATCAGGCTGTAGACTGGCTGTAGTCCACTCTGGATATTGTTAGTTGAACTACTGCTTTACACATTGTAAGGAAAGATGTGTCAGAAACCAGGATCTTGACTGGTGTGAAACAGAGACTCTATAAGGACCTATGATAAATCCGAAGGAAAAGGCAGTACAGCTATTTTTCCTTCTAGCAGTTTGACAATTCTTTTTGTGTGTGTGTTATCCTTCTTAAAACTGAATCTGATAAAATAATCTACAATAGCAAGCTTTTCTGTATGAAAGCTGTATTTTTTTTTTTTTGGTGCAGAATGATGATCAGAGTTGCCCTGACTATGTGGATTTTGGGTGTCTGTCTAAAATGGATGTAAGCCAGTCAAGCTGTAGGGATTCACATATTTGTTTGAGTAGTAGTTATATGGTATTAATGGATGGTATACTTGCAAAACTAAATTTTTTAAAGCTGTATCACAGTGTGACATCACATATTACAGAGCATTTCTGCAGTCCTGCTGCATAGTTGCTCTTGCCACATAAGATGGAATGGCAGGCTGGGTTGTACAATGTGACCTGGCAAGCCTACTGTGTAGCTAAAATAGTTACTATGTTATTTACCTGCCTGTAATTCATTAGTAAATGCAAGGACTTACGCAAGGGGTTTGTTACTTGAACAATGAATGGTTAAGTTGTTTTTGCTCTGGCTAGCTGATATAATTGCTTTATTTGTTTCTGTGTTTTGCTTTATACCAAGAACATAGTCACATGTGTTTTGCATGTGTGAATTTCAATAAAAACAAAATCTACTGACTCTTTCAGGCTCTTAGGCAGCAAATTCTTCCGTGGATAAGTCTTGCTTATCCCAAGCTTTTCTAATTCTGGCTTTATGCATGATGAACATCTTGGTGCTAATAGCTCAGACTTAGGAGTCTCTTTTCCTTAGCATTTATTGAAGTCTTTGAATTTTTAAGATCAGTATCTTCTGTCTGCTCCTGTCACACATCTGCATTAATTTTCAGCTTTGATTAGTATAACTTTTTTAAAACCTCTTTAGTACTGAATTACATTTTTAATTGTTTACTTTAATTTCTTACTATTTTCACTCTGTATATTGTATGTTGTCAAATATCGAAGCAAAGATTTGTGTATTTTGATACAACGTCTTTCTCTGCATTCATCTTCTTTCTGTTTGTAAGGATGGGATGCTTTGCAATTTTGACACTTTTTCTCTCTTTAAATGGACGTGTGTTCAATGATTTTAATTGGTGTTACAGTTATAGTTGATGTATAGTTATCTCACATTGGAGTAGATTTGGTAGGTGATTTGTTTCCCTTGAAAGAATGGCACAGTAAAAATTCTGCAGTGGCCTGAAAATATGCGAGAAAAACAAATTACAACCATTGCAAATATATGCAGTAACTTTATAAGTACTAGTGTTTCACAATATATACTTTCAGATGCTATCCTAGTGCTTTCTAAATATACAATGCCTTAAATTACTTTTCTCATAGCTGAAAACACAGGTGGGTTTGTATAACATGAGTGGGACACACTGATCATGGCCTCTCTATCAAACCTTGCCACACATAGGTATTTCTGTGGCATTCGCTACTTGTTTTATTGCCATTCTTGGAAGGAAAAGATGTAAGAAGTATCTTTATGTACCTCTACAGCCTTGCACTATGTTATACTGTGATCTGTCTAGGATGAATTAAAAAATTTCTTCTTGGAGCCTCTTGCAATGCATCATTTAGCCAGGCAATGATTGCTTTGACAAAACTTCATCAGTTAATAAGACTGCATTGACTGTACTCAAGAATTACTACTTTCTTAAATTTAGCAACTACTTAAGTTACAGTTAAGTGTCTGTTTTACCTTTGCTTCCAAGAGCAAAAGTGCAGTAAGATAAGTTGATCTAATTTTATAATGAATTGAAAGAAAAGGAATTCCATGTTTTACCCTAGAAAATATAACTGAAGCAAATGTATTATAAACCTTCACTCCCATGGAGTTTGTAGGATGACATTAATTTACCAGTTTAAAAAAAAAAAAAAAGCTTAAAGAGATATTTCTTTCTGGAGCTGTGTAGTCTACAAATGCTAGACTGTTCTTGAATTGGAAACTCAGGTATTTAAGTCTTATGATCCATATTATTTGCACTTAGTTTCTGTGTGATCATGGTCATCCTTTTAGGACAGTGTCATGAAGAATGAAGGCATAGTAAAAGAATGCTACCATTGGAAACCGAACTTAAAAGAAATGTTTTGGAATCTTTAATAACTCGAAAACAGAGTTGTGTGATTGTCCCTCTCCTGTACTTGGCCTCCTTTGTTCAAGTTGGACAAGGCTGATCAGCATTTAGGTCTTTTTCTCTGCAGGTCAGTCTTACATGTCGCAATGGTCAGTCCTCTTATATCAGTGTTTTTGTCTGAAATAGTTTTATACTTTCTACTGAGAAGCCCCACTGTATCTTTTGATCTCTCACTGCAGTGATAGTATTAATCTCCTTTCTTTGGGCTGCTGATCAGAATATAGTGTATAAATTTCATACTTGACAAATTGAAGCTTGTTCAGTAGAGTACAATGTGAAGTTTAATTGTACTTGCTTGAGTGGCAGGACTTCTTTAACCAAGGGAAACCAACATGGAAGGTCCTAAAGAACATGCATTTTTCTTAATATTTTGTAAAATACTGATTATTTGTTTTGTCCAGAATATAAAAGACAGACTGAAGGATTCCTGCAAGTATGTGACATTACCATCATTTCATTTCCTTCCAGTAAAGACAAAGTTGGTCTTAATTCTGTCCTCATAGCCAGTACAGAGTATCAGAGTTTAGGACTCCTTACTTGATAATTTAAAACAAAATTTGGAGAACTGTTGAAATAAATGTTTTGTGTGGTTAGATGTGATTATTCTTTGGAAGGTTAACAGCTGATAACAATTATGTTCTTTTTTCTTTAAAATATTAACAATAACAATTTTTTTCAAAGAGGGTAAGATTTCATAAGTTTATAGCTGGTTCTAAACTTAGTAGTAAGTTCACAGCAGTAATTCAAGTTATTTTTTCTTTGTAGTTAAATCATTTTATTGGCTTTCTTCATGAAGGCTGTATTTCTCCCTGCCTTTTCAAAAGGCACTGATTCTGTGAACATGAGCATAGTATTTAAAACAGTCAGGTATGCCTACAGTCATTACCATTTACATACGTTGATTGCTTACAATAATTGCCTAATAATTGTTTCCCCATAATCAGTTATTTAATGACTTCAGGCCTGTAATGTTTGGTGGTGGGAGTGGAATTGGGGATTTTTCTTGAAATTGCTTGGGTTGAAAAGCCAGGGTATAATTGATGCATTATTCATCTCAATTTTTTGGCTAATTGAATGTTGGAGGGATCACGTAGGTGACAGGGCACTGCATGCCTTCTTAAGAAGGACAGATAGGAACCAGGGGATGAAACCAGTTGGTCCTTGGAATGATGTTATCTCTGTAGAGTCCTGGAGTTGTTAACCTGAAGAGGAAGGGGCAGTCATGAAGGGTGCTTTTCTGATAGGACTGTAGCAGGGTAATTCATCTGTGAGACAAGATTTAGAGATACATGCTGACCATGTTCTTGACCCCCCTCTCTCTAGCTGTCTTTCTGCATTGCTCCCTAAAGCCAGGACAACTCTTCTGTTCCCAAGTTCGCCCTTCCTGAGGAAGTGCCGTGCCTGACTTTGTCAGCACATGATGTTCCTGGAGGCACAGTGGATCTAGAATACGTGATGGGGAGGGAGGTCCCTTGGGTGAAGCCCATATGGTCCAAGGGAGTTAACAGTCTGCACCCCAGCTATCGGGTGCCCCCTGATAACAGCCTGCACCCCACCACACTGGAAAGAATGAGGCTTGGAAAACGCGAGCTCCATGCGTGCATTTGCAGGCGTACATTTGCTGGAGGTGCCAGTGGCAGAGGCGAGCAAAAGGTGTTACAGCACTGCTGGAACAGAGGGCTCAACTCCAGCCCTGGGTGGAGCATTTGGCAGTTGGGCGTGCAGGCTACTTCAAAAGAGTCTGTGTGGGCAGTGCTGTTACTGGAGGTTGTCTTCTCTAGCACTGCTGCTCTTGCTCTAACTAAACAGAAGCAGGAAACCAACACGCAAGGTTTGAAACTGAAACTCTCAGAAAGCAGCATTTAACTTCACAAAGATGTCCTTCCATAACCCGCGCTTTTTTTAACAGTTTTTTTGGTCTGTCGGTTATCTTATTTTCACAGTGTAGTATAATCGTTGCAGGTGTATAAGTCTCTTTATGCTCCTGTCTGTTAAGGCATATACTGAAAGTTTTTTGGCTGTTAGTACTAAAAACAGTGGTCCCTGTTTTTTTCCTATCCAAAAGACAAACATAAATTTTTCTCTAGCTTCCATGCACATTAATACTTCTGTTGGCATTTTTTGGGTTAAACAGCATATGAACATTTTGGCACTTAAGAATTCCTCCTAGTTTTGTTAAAATAGGCTGTTGTAAATTTCCACTTACTAAAATTGGCCATCTGGAGCAATATGAGACTTTTTTGTAGAAATAATATAAAAGTTGTCATGTCTCAAACAGAAACCATTCAGAAATACGTTATTTTAAACTGATGTTTCCAGACAAGTACGAAAATGAAACCTCCATATGTATTTCTAAATTTTAGGTAAGCTTAAAGCAAAAATGGTGCATTTATGCTGGTATTTTTAACTTCAGGGAAGTTTTGAAACTTGGATGAAAAATCTTTGCTCTGAAGAATTAGATATGCTTCAGATTTTTCTATAATTCCTTAAATGTTTAAGCATCTGACTTTCTGTCACAAAACTTTCCTTTGTGTAGTGTTTATCTGAATTTAGTTTCAGATATTTGGAAAATGCAAATTAGATGCTGTTATATACAAACTTTTGAACCAGTGCATTCAATCCCTTTTGTACGTGGTTGAGATTCAAAAGTTACTTTACAACCAAAAATGCAGCCCTGTGCACCTTTGCCTAAGTATCTAGAAAGGTGGAGGCTCAGTGGTGCACGTTTCTAGTGATACTCCACAGTTTTGGCAGCATTTCAATTACTAACACAAAGTACTTTCCTGGCTTTTTATTAGTTAAAGAACAGTTGAAAAGTCTAAAGGCGTTCTTTTTTCTTTAATATTACAAAAGTAAGTCAGTGAATACTAATTTTTTTTTTTTAATGGAAAAATGTGCTTGTGAAATTGTTGGACCTTGGGGAAGGAAGATGGCTATTTTAGGTGCCTCTCCACCTCACTGAAGTAGCGAGTCTTGCTTGAGGAGGTTATACAAGGCCCACTGTGTGGGAAGTTACCTGTAAGTTAAGGATATGCCTGTGATATGTCCGTGAAATATTTACGGCTGCAACTGCACACATCCAGTTTCATGCTCAGATGTGTAACAACAGTGTGAGTCTTTGCAAACATATATGCAAGGCAGTCACTGCAGCCTTAGCTATGCTAGAAGTTGGGTGTCTGCTAATCTACAGTTAATTAGTCATTGAGTTTATAAGGGACCAGTTACATTTCCCTAGATCCCTGTATAGGAACTTAAAGGGAGCTACAGTCTTCGCTGTTATAGTGTGAGGTAAGAATAGAGAGAGGTTTTGTGTTACTTCACTTGATGAACCAGTTTTAATGCCTCAGGCTAAGAACTTAAGTTTTCTACATACTAATTGAGCAAGGGAATGTAGAAAGAGATCAAGTTTTCACCTCTGGAGACCTGAGAAGGTATGCTACATTTTTTTTCTGAATAATATGGAAATTTGGGCTGTTGGCATTGGACAGTGACGATAATCCCTCAAGTACTCCAGTGAGAAAGTGGTATGGAATATCTTACTGTTCTGTAAAATCTAAGACATTGGCTTAGTTGGAACTGCATTCTCTGTAAGTGCTTTCATGGCTGGACCTCATTAAGGGTAGCTCTTGTAGAAGGCATAGTAAATTCTGTTCTACCTTCTTAGGTCTGTATCCTCACTTCAAGTCTCCACATTTTTTACTTAGATAATTTAGCTGAGGCCATGTCAAAAGTCTGCAGAATAACTGCCAGGGAGAGGTACGGGGAAATTCTAGTACTGTTGTACACTGTACTGCTTGCTTCCATAGTTGATTTAAAAATAATAAAAATTCCAACTTTCAGTTAAACCTTCTGTCTCTAGTAGAATTTCACAGAACTTGAGTCAGTGAGTCTATGGCCATGAGTCAAAATGCAAATGTTTGTGCAAACAGCATTATTGTAGACATCACACAGTTTGAGAAATAATTGGTAGTTAAAAATTGGAAGCAAAAAAACAGGAGTTAGCTGTTAGAGACAAATCTAAGCTTAGCTTTGTCTCCTGGCATCACAGATATGACCTGATTAAAGTGGAGTGTTGTTTAATATGATAAAATGTGATGTTAATATATCAGTGTTTATATGTTGAAATAACTATTCAAACCAGATGTTATGTAAGCTAGGCAGGTGTGCATGCCTCTTTAGGGCTATCAATTTCTCCAGTTTGAAAACATAAGTTCTCTCTTCTTGGGAAATTGGTCAGCTTTTCACCCTATATTTAATCTGAATAACAGCTCCAGCTGCTTTAGGTAAATAAATACACACATGCCCTCTAATGTATATACACTTAGAACAGCTGTGAGAAATAATCCATGTAACATTCATAGGTGTATTAAATAAGTCAGAGAACACCAACATTATGGCAAAACCTTGTGATCTATATGTAAACTGCAATGGAGAAATAAGATTGAAGGAAAATGCGGTGAGGAAGGACAAAGTTAAAATGATAATGTGTATATGAAATAACTCATTTAGTATTCACTGTGGAAAAGATGGTCAGTGGGAGAGAGGGAGAAAAATTAAAGGAACAGTAAGTTTCAACCTGAGTATGAAAGAACTTTCATGAAGGCATCAAAGTGATGCATAGGAGAGAGACTACAAGAGAAGTAAATAAGGAGTACATTGGTGAGATAGGTGGTGGTAGCTCAGGTGTAATAATTCAATGTTTACAAAAAAGGCTTTCACATGATATACTTACCTGCTTACAAATGATAGTATTTCACACTCTAAATCTGAAGGTCTGGAGTGATTGAAAGTCAAGAATGATCAAAGCATGAAATCTTGGCATTCACAAGATTTCACAGACAAGTAGATGTCTGTGAAATCATGTACTGGTCTAAGCTGTATTTAAAAAAACTGTTGGTTTTTTAAAGCTTCTATACTAAAAGCTGGAGTATGAAAAGCAAGATCAAAAAAACCCTTATAATTTTATATGTATGTGGAGAGAGGCAGGTTTTCCTAGGTCCACATGTAAAAATTGGAGAGGCTAGAACTCTTTCCTTGGATCAGAATACTGCTATTGCCTGCTTATACAGTAGTGGTTTTGATGGTATTGCTGGTGCTGCTTTTCTTTATTTATTTTTTTATGTCTTGAGGTGCCAGGAAAACCTTTCTCTTCAAATTTTTTTGTCTTGGAACTCACTGGGGTATTTGGAATGTCAGGTAGACATTGAGGTAATGGTTTTCTTTGTAAGAAATATTTTCTTCTAGGATCATGAAATCTTGCAGGGTGAAAGGGAAGGAGCAAAGGTGTTATTGCTGAATAATATACACCTTGATAGTTACTTTCAGAACTGAAGCAGCTGCGTTGAAACTCTGATACTTAACAGCCAGTATATTCATAGCTAGGTGCAGCAAGTGCTAAGTAGTACCAGTGGGTCTAGCACTTCAGTTCTCAAGTACGTGTTCTATGCAGAATCTGTGCATGCATCAACCTCTGAAAAGGCAACTTTAATATCACAATTTCTGATGAAAATTTTGCTTCCTGTGTTCTAACTTTTATAGTATTGTATCACTAAAGTAAAAAGCCTGCATGTTACGCTTAATTAAAATGTTTGAAATGTTTCATAGTTTATATTCTTTTATTAATAACTTGTTTTCCTAAATGAAGTGGAAGTTTGGGAGTTTCTTTACAAAATGCGGTGAAGGATGGTGCTCTTGGTGCTGCATCCAGCTTTCTGGCAATTTCTTTACCATTTGCATGTTTCTGTAAAAGTCTGTGACCTTATTAATTGGTCAGTTAAATTTTTGTATGTGTATATATATAGTACTGAGCAAACTGACTCGTATAGCGATATGGTTGTAGTTCTTCAAAATACATACTTGCTATGTATAATTGTAGGAGAAAGGGGAGGACTTGGCAAATAGCTTAATAAGGTATATGGTTCTTCAAAAAAAGCTGAGGAGAGACATATAATCAACCTTGAGCTCATCTTTAATCGTGGTTTTCTCATCAGTTTAATTAACCAAGGAATATTTTTCATGTGGATTTAAATAGACTGGATATCAGATAACTTAGTCATCTAGAGTCATGTTTTTTTAAAAAAAATAGTTTACTTCTTTAAAGGGTTTGTATCCTATTGGTGTAGTATTGATAGTATTACTGAATAAAAACCTGGATCGTTTGTATTTTACGCCTCTTCCCTCTATCAGTGGCAAGCATACCTCAGTACTATACATCAGACTCAATCACCAGTATGAGATCTAGTTCTGTTTCACTTGCAGCCTTGCTTTGCATCTAAATTGCTCTTTTTTCAGTGACAATTGAGATTGTTCAGAACTGAACAAGATTGTTTCCACTGTAACACTAGAATGTAAAGCTAAAAACTGTTTATAAACAGGATTTACCTTTCACTTACATAAGACCCACAAATTAAATTGTGTTAAATATATTTGCATTTGTCAAGAAGAGAATCTTGCGTTTAAAAAATCTCCTGATGTGTCCTCTCTGATACAGAAATCTTGTATTTCAGTGCCTGACTAATCTCTGCCTTGCTGATGCTTTTGAATGAGCTTTGTATGTGAAAGCTCTACTAATCCTTGTACTTACTGTTTGAATGTTTGCTACAGGAAGCGAGCAGCTGCAAAGCATCTAATAGAGCGCTACTACCACCAGTTAACTGAGGGCTGTGGAAATGAAGCCTGCACGAATGAATTTTGTGCTTCCTGTCCAACTTTTCTCCGTATGGATAACAATGCAGCAGCCATTAAGGCCCTCGAGCTTTATAAGATTAATGCAAAACTCTGTGATCCTCATCCCTCCAAGAAAGGAACGAGCTCAGCTTACCTAGAAAACAATTCCAAAGGTGCCCATAACAATTCCTGCACTGACAGAAAAATGAACAAGAAGGAAATGCAAGGCCCAAGAGATGACTTTAAAGGTAAGATGTTATTTTTAGAATTTTCTTAAAATAAAACATATTGAATATGCCTGAGTATAACCCTACAGAATTCACTGTGGTGGTATTCTGCTGACTGTGGTCGTGTTCTGCTGACTTCTTAAGTAAAATACAACATTTGGCAATGAAATGTTTTACTATGGATTCTGAAAAGTAGCTAGATTAATGCTGAACACTGATTGCAAATCAGGATCTTTACCATATCTCTGTTAAAATCCATATGCATTCGTTGCCTTCTGAGATTAAAAAAATCTCTCCATATTTGCAAAATCAGTAAAGTGCTGTTATATGATTGGTTTAGTTTTTGCTAGTTTTGTAACTCTTCTGTAGTTCATGAGTTATAAAAGTTATACAGTAACTAATTCCAGATTCTGCATTAAGAAATGTAACAAATGAACAAAAAATGATAGTGGGTGATAGGCAATACATCTAGGAAGCTAAAAAAAAAAAGTTTAAGCAAAGTGATTTCTAAGCCAGTGAATGAAAATGAAACACTGTTCTGTATGTTTTTTCTGACTTCTGTTTAGCTTTCCAAACCCTCTAGAATAGTGAATATATTTTACAAGAATAATTTTAATTGTCAAAATCTGTGATGCAAACAGAAATCACAAGCTAAATGAAATTGAAGCCATTAACCTTTGAACAGATGTTTTTTAAGTATTGTTGCAGTAAGTGATATAAATGTAGAAGTTCAGATTCATTCATTTTAGCTAAAGAATCACAGAATGGTTTGGGCTGGAAGGGACCTCTAGTTCCAACCCCCCTGCCATGGGCAGGGACACCCTCCACTAGACCAGGTTGCCCAAAGCCCCATTCAACCTGGCCTTGAACACTTCCAGGGAGGGGAAAGAAGATGAAACTGTTTACAGCAAAAGGCCTACAGAGTCAGCAATAAAATACAGCACTGTGTTATAAGGGACCTAAGATGTTCCAGTCAGTACCTGCATCGCTCTGTTCTTTATCTGATACAAGGATAAACTTGTCCCCAAATTATTTATGATCTGAGTAAGCAAAGAGGCAAACAGTAGGGAGGGGAGAGGAGAACCAGTGTGGCTTTGAACGGGCAAGGGGCACATTAGGTTTCTTTTGTGATTTGTCTCTTAGTTTTGTGTGTTTTTAATGGAGGTGTGCACATACAGGATTTTCCTCTTTCTCCCTGACCCTACAGTCCTCTCTCCCCAAGACAGATTGAGAAAACTCTTAGATATCTATCTCTAGAGACAGTCTGTTGTCTAAAGCAATGACTATCCTGTCTTCTGACTTCATCTGTTGCAGCATCACAAGTATTGACCTGTCTTTAGAGCTGTATGGACAGAGCACATTAATGCGTTCTTAAAGCCCATCTGAGACTCTTAGTTACCTTTGGAGTTGGATGATGTCTAAGGAATCGAGTGCTCTGAAATTTTTTAAGATCTATCTGTAGCAACAGTTACTGGGAAACTGCAGTTAAGTTTAAGAAAGCCGAGGAAAAGGATGTGCAGCTTGCTTTTATGCTTGACGTAGAATTGAAAGTTCTAAATAAATTGGAAGAAATGTTCTTCATATAGAATTATTTAAATTACTTTTCTGTAGTGCTAAGTTCTAAGACTATTACCTTTGGGGAAAAAATGTATCTGGAAGCCATTGTCAGCATCTCAGTAATATCTTAAATGGCAGTCCAAAAAGAGGAAGGAAATAGAGAAATTGAAAATACATAAAAAGCATGCTTTACAAACGATGTGTCACATGGAGAGAGCCATTTCAAAATCAGTGTTGTAATTACCTGGGAAACTATTTTCAACTTTGATTACCAAAACATTAAATTGGGAACAGAGGTCAGTGGACAGGCAGTGAGCACACAATCATAACTAAGCTTCCGTAAGAGATAATGAAAAGATAATTAATAAATTTGCTAATTAGGGAATGTGTTGCTGGCAATATGCAGATCACATAGTCTTTTTCACAGTTAAGGATCACTGCTAAAGCTTGACTTTTTGTGTAGATTTGTCATGGAGTAATATTGAGAAAAAGATCTGAAAGGAGATATGTTTACTTCACTAGATCACTAAGCTGCAATAGAAAGGGTGAGAGGAGAAGGCATGTAAAAGCTCACATATTCAGACACAAGTCAACTAAAATTGACTTGAGTTAGAAGAAAGTTTCACTTACGTTTGTTTTTCTCCAGCTGTTCTCACTGCTGTAAAGTAAAAATGGAGCAGATCCTTATGGCAGCTCAGTTAGAGGATGGTCGCAGGATATGACTTAAAACTTACAAAACTGTTGATGGTAGTATTAAATATTTTAACTGGAAGTAGCACGTGGTTAGTTCCTTAAACACTAAAACCTTTAAAAGAATGACTGGGGAATTCCTGTTATAAGTATGGAAATCTGAAATGTGTCATATTGTTAAATTTTCAGTTTTTTCCTGGTAATTTTTATGTTCTGAATAACCTCTGCAATCCAGAGTCAGTGAATTTGAAGCTGTGGCCCTCCTTTTGAGTAGCTATGGCATGGAACAGTATCTGTATCAGCAATTAATTTTTTTTTAGGCAAGTTTGCTTCTTGAGCATGCACTGCAGCAGGTAAAAATAGTAGATGTTGCACTAAGCTTTAATCCTTTCATAATATTTTTCAATGCTGCTGTTTTGGTTTGTTTTGTTTTTTTTTTAACAGGATGGATTTTAGTTTTGAAGCTTTTTCACTGTCTTCAGATTGGTTGGAAGGCAATCTCAGTAGCATGACATAAGCTTAATCTTTCCTGTGTTGTATCTGCTCTAAGAATGGCTTGGGGCTCTGCAAAAATCAATAGGTTGTCTGTCTTTGCATCATTTAGTTTGTATTTTTAATTTAATGACTACTTGGAATGAATGTTAGTGTAGGCAATCACATCTAAAAATACTTTAATGTATAACTGTCTTTATTAAAATGGTATGCTTCCCTCTGCAGGAAGAGATAGTTGATCTACTGTGGTGAATACAGTGCTGTGATGTGTGCTTAGATCTCTAGAGATGCTATTAAACAGATTCATTTTGAGTTCTAAATTGTGTTTCAGTTCAGAAGAATCTTCTTAAACATCTTTTCAGGGTCTGATTGTGTGGTAATCCTACTCTAAATAATCACCTGATATGAAAGCACCTGTGGGTTCTATTTGAGAAGTAGCATAAAAAAGGGAAGGAGAAATCATTATCTGTAGCTTTTCAAAGAGAAAGGAAGATTTCAAATGACAAATGGGCCATCAAATGACTTCTTTCATAGCAGGAGTTTGGGGCGACAGGGAACAGACAAATCTTTGGGGCCCATGCAGATCATGTGTGTAAACCAGCTTGTTCATCTGAATCGCATGTTGATGAGTATACTCGTTGTTTATCTTGGTAAGGTCTAATGTCCAAGGAAATAACCCACATTCCCAAACGCGTGTGTAATTTAGAAGGCAGCATAAATTTCTAAGCATGTATTGTGGGGTTTTGGGGAGGATTTTCAGGCATCAGTTTAGTATAAAAACAGTTACCCAAAGCATTAAAAATAGAAATCAGAAATCTTATATTTCTGTTAATATACACCAAAACAAAATACTGAATCTTTTCTTCAAGATCTTTTTTAAGGGAGAAAGAGTGTGTGAAGTCCATATGCATGTGCTATGTTTGAAAAAAGAGGCTGATACAGTTTAGTTTGTGTATGGTTTAATGACTCACATGTTAACTGTGCAGATTTACCAGAATACTGTATTGTCACACAGTCTTATTCATGAAGTTTTCTAAAGTTTAAACTTCTTACTGATTTTATTGTCTAAACAAGAGCAACCAAGGCAATACTGTTAGCTACCAAAAGTAGTTAATTGGCTGCAAAACAGTTTTACCGTTGCGTTCTCTGATCTACATCCATGAAAAAAATAGTTTACAGAATCATAGTGAATGAAATCATCATTCTTCATGCTAATGAAATTATAAAGTATCTGTCACTGTTTTTTTCAGTGTTTATGATATGTTACACAGATTTCTTGAGTAGAACAAATTAGAAGTATTTTGTCATTTAATTTTTGCCTTAATGTAACTAATACTTTATCTCTTTATAGATGTGACTTTTCTAACAGAAGACACGATATATGAAATTCTTGAGCTATGTCGAGAGAAAGAGGATTACTCCCCTTTAATCCGGGTGATTGGGAGAGTATTTTCTAGTGCTGAAGCATTGGTACAGAGTTTCCGAAAGGCCAAGCAGCACACCAAGGAGGAACTGAAGTCCCTTCAAGGAAAGGATGAAGACAAAGATGAAGATGAAAAGGAAAAAGCTGCCTGCTCGGCTACTGCTATGGAAGAAGATTCAGGCGCATCGTCATCTTCGTCATCAAGAATAGGCGATAACACACAAGGAGATAATAACCTCCAAAAACTAGGCCCGGATGAAGTGTCTGTAGATATTGAAGCAGTCAGACGGGTCTATGATAGATTACTTTCTAATGAAAAAATAGAAACTGCCTTTTTAAATGCACTTGTGTACTTGTCACCTAATGTAGAATGTGACTTGACTTACCATAATGTGTATTCTCGGGATCCTAACTATCTGAATTTGTTTATTATTGTTATGGAGAATGGCAATCTTCATAGCCCAGAATATCTGGAAATGGCTCTACCATTGTTTTGCAAAGCAATGAGCAAACTACCCCTTGCAGCTCAAGCAAAACTGGTCAGATTGTGGTCAAAGTACAGGGCAGACCAAATTCGGAGAATGATGGAAACATTTCAGCAGCTTATTACTTACAAAGTCATAAGCAACGAGTTCAATAGTCGTAACCTAGTGAATGATGATGATGCTGTTGTTGCTGCTTCAAAGTGCTTAAAAATGGTTTACTATGCAAATGTAGTAGGAGGGGATGTGGATACAGATCATAATGAAGAGGAAGATGAAGAACCCATCCCAGAATCAAGTGAACTAACTCTTCAAGAGCTGTTGGGTGAGGAAAGAAGAAATAAAAAAGGTCCTCGAGTGGACCCACTGGAAACTGAACTTGGTGTTAAAACTATAGATTGCAGAAAACCACTTATCCCTTTTGAAGAATTTATTAATGAACCACTGAATGATGTTCTAGAAATGGACAAGGACTACACTTTCTTCAAAGTAGAAACAGAAAATAAATTCTCTTTTATGACCTGTCCCTTCATATTGAATGCTGTTACGAAGAACCTGGGATTGTATTATGACAATAGAATCCGGATGTACAGTGAAAGACGCATAACTGTGCTCTACAGCTTAGTTCAAGGACAGCAGCTCAACCCGTATTTGCGACTTAAAGTGAGACGTGATCACATCATAGATGATGCACTCGTCCGGGTAAGTCATGCAGCAGTGTGAATCTTAGGTTTGTTGGTTTTGACTACTGCAAACTACATGGGCTTTGACTAACTGAAAAGGACTGCATGTGAGTGCAGTGTTTTATGTACTAGATTTCCTCTAGAAGAAACTCGAATAGCTTTTCCGTATTAAGTTTGCTGAAGATTTGTACGTTTAGTACAACCGTTTCTACTCAGAGTGGTTGCAGGCTTAGATGTTTTAGTGTCAAATAGTTCTTACTGCCCATTAACAGATTCTGTGCTCTTACAGCTTTTAATGGTGGGAGTGACCAGTTTCTCTTTCAGTAATTTTTCTTTGTCCTCTGGACTGTCTTGGATTATCTTCTGATAGTTGTGTTTTTCAGATGGAGGTTGGAATTAAAACCTTTCAGTTGTGTAGTCTTCTTGTGGACTTCTGAACTTCTAGCTATAAAGTGTGTGGAGTGACTGCGTGATAAGTAGAACTTCTCACTTCTCTAAGCGTTGTTGCAGTTTGGTGCAAATACTGATATGACTCAGAAAGGAGAAGACAGACCTGTTACTACCTGAGAACTGCAAGAGCAGCCTGTTTCTGAATATGCTGGAAAGTAAAACTTAAAGCCATTTGTTCACACATTTTTGGAAGGCGGGTATTATACAGCACACAAACTATAAAGAATATTTCACAGTTAACTGTTTTCCATAAATATGTCCTTAATTTTAGGACTCTTGCTTTATTTTTTGCTTAAAGCTGTTATTTTTCAGAAGCTCACTTTTCTGTGTTCTGTTATTAAAGCACAGTAACGTTTGCAAAATTTTAAATTTAACCACAGCTTTAAAGCTTGTTGCTGAAGAGCCAGACGGGTATTTGGAGAGACTCTGAAGAAAGTAGCTGGGTTTGCCTCTCAACCCAGCTGTTACTTGTAGTTAAATTTGATGACTTTAACTGCAACTAAAGGTCAATTGTGAGAGCTCTGAATGAGCTCCCACCTTGATTTCCTCCTCCTCTCCCCCACCCACCCCCTGCCCCCGCAGTGTACCTATGAGTTTCCAGATGGATTAGCTGCTTCATGGGAATTGCTGATATTATGACTTACCAGGGAAAACCTTTGTCTCCAGTACCAATAGGAAAAATAAAATTCCAATGCAGAAATGGCTTCTGTCTGTAAACCCAATTTTATATTAGGCAAATGAGAAATATACTATTTTAAGATTAAAGCCTACTGTGTACCACTTTTCTAATTTAAGAATACTGTCTGTAATTTCACTACCTATCAGACTTACAGTTGTATCCAGTTACGTTTTGCCACAGTGTAATGTAACAGGGTTTATTTCCTTGACTGTTTAGCTTTGGGATACATAAATACTGCAAAAAAAGGGAGGGATGGTACTATCTCTTTAGGCAGGGATGGAGAAGAGAGTAAGAACTAGTTTTAGGGAGATGTTCATTTTAGTGTCATTTCCCACAGAGAAGCAGCAGACCTTCCTCTTCACGCTGATCATGGGAAGGGTAATCTCTAAATATGAGAAAAGTCATTCTTCCACATATTGCTTGTTGCAGAAAGAAGTTAGAATCTTTGAGAACAAAAAAATACGGTTAGTGTAGCTTAGAAAGCTGATGGGTAACATCACGGTGCGACTGCTGTATTGCAGCAGGGCCACAGTAGTGACTGCTGTGCACACTCTTGGTCTGTTGGAAATTTAGGTAACTTTAATCAGATTAAGCTCAAACATACTAATTTAAATTATGATGTGCTTGCAGCAGCCCTTGCACAGCCTAGCAGTCTACCAGTATGTGCCTGGGCAGTTACCATGGATCATCTTAGGGCTGTTAGTTTAAGCTGGCAGAACATGCCAAATTACGGTGATCTGACACTCAAAACTCAAAGGAGAGTAAGAATTTTAAACAGCTTATTCTGTGACAGAAGATAAAGGAAAAAGTAAAACTGCTCTACATTCGAGTAGTCTGGGCTGAACTGTAGTGGTAGTTGATGAGACCAAGTGCAGCCCCTGGCATTTCTCGAAAGTGGAAAATAGATTATGTTCAGTAAAATGGGGATGAATGAAGACTTACCATCCTGGCTGGAGGAGGGGAGCTGTATGTGCCATTTCAAACAGATGCAACAAAGTAGCTGTTGGGAGATGATGTGAACTTAGAGAAAATTGTTAATAAATGTATGTAGGAGGTAGAGAAGTCACCTTTTAACTTTTGATAGGTTTTAACTGATGATACAAAGTAGTATCAGTGCTTGAGGAAGAGATTCTAGATATTCCTGAGGAAGTGTGAGGAGTTATAAAGGAGTGCATGGAACAATACAATGTTTCTGTTTACTATGGTGTGCCTATGCCTCTCATTTGTTTGTTCTCATTTTAATATCAAAAAGGATACAATAGGAATACATTTGGAGAGTTCAGAGTCTCTTCAGAGAGACTGGGAAGTCCTCTTAATGGTATTAAAGATGACTGAGAGGACGTAAAAAATGGCATGGAGAAGTTGAATGGTAAATACTGGTTTTCTCAACTGGTAGCACCCAGTCATATTATCAGGAAGCAGGCTTAACATAAGCAAAAGGACATATTTTTTTCCATGCCGTGTACCTTAAAATTTTGTACCTTTCCATGCCGTGTACCTTTGCCTAGAACTTGTAGCTCTTCATGAAAGAAAGATCCATCAAAAGGTAATGGGCATTACGGGCATTTTGATGTGACCCACAGACAAACCTTAGGAAGTCTCTAAGCTGGAAGTCTGCTGGTAGCTGGAAAAGTATTGTAGGGAAAATGCTGTTCCACACTGTCGTCTTGCAGTTTCTTTAGCGAGTGCCTCATCTGTTTAAGAATTACATGCTGTTGTTACACATACTTCCTTTGAAAGGTTGGGAAGTGATTTTAGAAGTTTTCACAATTTGTTTTCGCTTCCTAATTGGAATGAACTAGGCCCGGAAAAAAATCTTCAGTCTTATGTCATAATCCTTAAAGTAACTTGCTCTGATTGTAGTCAAAGACAGGTACTGTTGATTCTGTAGCAGCACTGACAGCATCAAATCTAAGTGAAAGGTATGTCGTATGAGTTTGCATCAGTGATGGTTGCAGTTTTGGGTTTAGTATTGAACTTTGGAAGGGTATCACTGAAAACTGTCAGAAAGATCTTGCCAAGATAATAGTCTTCAGTAGTAAAAGTGTATTCTTAGATCTGTTCAGTGGCAAAATGTTTCCAAACATGCTCAAATTACAGGTAAGTAATTATGATTACCAATATTTTTACCCTTGAATTCCATTTTTTACTTTCGGGATTTGGATGCTTACAGACTTGTTTGAATTGTAAGTAATTACATACTCATGTCACTAGGCCTGTGTCTTCACAGAGCAATCAGTGCAGACTTTTTTTTACTCTATATGGAATAACTCTAACTTCCTGCTAAAAGCATTTTCAGAAATAGTGATTAAAATGAAGTTGAGATGATCTTACTCCTATTTTCTTTATTGATGTTGAATAGTTTTTAAGCAAATGTAAGACTCAGCCTTCATAATTTCTTCTTGCAAGTGGACTAAGTACTGGTCTCTCTCTGCTAATTAGTTGAGCTAATTAAGTTATCACCAAGCTGTTTTTCTCTTATCAATTCTTAATATTTAAACTTTTAGAATTCAGTATGTACATCTTCTCACTTTTTGGACTTCATTAAAACAAATATGAGCACTGGTAAGTGGTTTTTGGTTTTGTTGGTTTGGTTTTTTTTTTACTACTGTAGAACTTTTTTATTGAGAATTTGAAGCAATACCTTTTAAACAAGTTATTGCTTCAACGGTATTTAAAGTTGCTTATCAAGAGAATCACTCTGGCACACATACAGCTAAGCAAAAAATTTATTTACAGATTCATTGTTCACTTTCTTTGCATGTATGAAACTTGCATCAGAAACTTATTTTTCATTCTTTATTGAAATTGACTTAATGAAACCTGCTTTCTTTGTATTATACACTTATTGTGTATTTATTTGTATGTATGTTAGTTTGAAAGGTCATGGGGGGGCAGGTGGAGGGCAATGTTGGAATTGGTGAAGTGCTAGTCCCTACTTTTATTAAGGAACCCTTACATTTGGGAATTGGTAGCTCAATTTGCCGTCCCTGAAAGCAGTTAATATTCTCTTTTGTGTCTAACAGGTTTAAGAGGTTAGCTGTACTCCTGCTGAGTCATGTCATGTGGATGTGGTAGTAACGAAAGGAAGTTTAAACTTAAATCCCCCCTTCAGCCTTTTCATACCCCAACAGCTATTTCTTTCATCCCCTTCCTCTGAGTTTACTCACCCCACCTCCATGCCTCAGATTGTATCTGGATTTATTCCCAGGTAGCAGTAATTTAAGGAGTGTGAGTTATGACACGTGAGTTCTGCAAGAGAAAGTGTGGTGGACTCGTTCAGCAGAGTCTGGCTGGTACTTGCTCAGAAATTAGAAACTCACTTTGACAAATTTCACTTTTAATGTAGATGACTAGCAGGCAGGAAGCCTCTGCTGCTTGTAAATGATTGTGCTAAATATATCTATGATCTAAAACTCCTAGGTGACAACTGAAGGCAGTAGGCAGATTCTCTCATAGCGTATTAGCAACAAAGTACTTCAGGAGCTTTGAGGTTCTTTTAGACTACATCGATGTTTATGTGTGTTGAGTTGAAAAATCTCAGCGCTAGCATGCCTTGGGTGCATGCAGAATGTGTCTATGGTGATGTATGTCGGCTCTGCTGGCAAGCGTATGCCTGAAATTGTAAAGTACAGCTTGAGAGGATGCTTCTTAGTCACTTTTCAAGTATTACTTCACGTGCCGTTTTGCAGAAAATGTAGTGACTGACTTATGTCATGATGTGTCACTGGTTCTTTCAAACTTGAATTAGTTGTGTTCATGTAATTTTTGCCTTCTAGCATGGAAAGCATTCCTGCCACTGCCTTGAAGAGAACTTTTATGTTCCATTGCTAGAACTTGAGGGGTTTTTTGATTCTTTTTTTTTTTAACTGAATAGAGATAAGTTCAGTTGCTATCAATTTTAAGAAGGTAACCAAACTGGTGTTACTCTAAGCTTTTAAATGTTGTCATATTTTTCTCATTCAATGGAAGATTTCTATCTTTCAGGAAACAACAATTTGTTCTGTAAGCAAAGTAAATCATACAATCTCTTATTCTGTGGTACAATATCATGTTTCAGCCAACAAAATACAGATATTCTTTATCATGTCTCAGCTTTCAGCTTTTCAATTTGTAGATAATCAATTTTTGATGCTGCTGCTTCAGAAATGCTACGCACACGTTTTCTGAGAAGTCCCTGGAAAATGTAATGACAACTTCGTCTGCTTGGCCAGTGAAACCATCATGACAGAGATCATATTAGCTTCTAGAACTTCAGGAATTCACATACCCATAAATTGGGTTTATCCAGCAGCATCTCTGTTGACGTGACTGAGGCAACTCTGATTATTTAAAAAAAAAAAAAAAGCAGCAGCAAACAACTTTAAACTGAAGGTCATACTTCCTTGCTATAGAAACACTGCTGCAGTTTTGCTAAAGTTCAGTGCCTCAGCTTAGCAACATTGTCCTGGTTATAGAATCTACTTCAAGGAACATTAGGCTTGGATTCAAAATCCTGGCTTCTTGGTAATCCTTTATCTGACTCCCTTGCAGACATCCAGTGCACTGTTCCAATCTGCCCAGCTGGTGTGACTCAGAGAGGAGTGTTTCCTTCCCCTTTTTTAATACTGCTTTTCTTTTACATCACTCACTGCAGCGTAGTTCTTAGCCAAAAAATCATTTTGAAATATTTTTTTTAATTGCTTTAAATGTATAAACATGAGCATTCTCCTTAGTATAACTGTATTTCAATGACACAAGAAAGTCTTTACACCATGACAGAATTGCTGTCCCAAAAGAAATGCAGAGGCAATACTTTTTCAGAACCCATCAAAATTCATAAAACTTGCAAAATAGTAAATTTCTGGTGTTAAACACTACAAAGCCAATGAAGTCATGACTGGGGAGAAAAAACCTAAGCATTATTAGTGCCAGTTGTGAGTGGAAGGGATTCAAATAGGAGAACTTCTGTCTGTCCAGCTTGAATGTATAACCTGTACTATGGTTTTCAAATAAATGCTACTTGTCTGTTTTTAAAAAGTCTTGGTTGTATTTGCAACATGGCTTAAGTTCCATTGTCCTCCTGTTCAGGAACAAAATTTTTTTACACCTCTGTAAGATCCATAATTTTCAGATTGACATGAAAGGCACGATGCAAAACTACACTGTTGTAGAAAGCATGGGATGAGAATACCAAGGTGGGGGAACTGCAGTGTGGTTTTGCTGTGGAAGTATTGTTGATAAAATACGGTGAATTTCAAAGATTAAATGTTACTTGGTCTCCTTAGGTGCAAAAATAGTTCATTGCAAAGATATGCAATAGAATACCAAATACTTTAGGTAGTACATAACTAAGTTTTCCTGATAATCTTTTAATTTACATCACAGTCAGCTAATCTGACTTGCTCTCATTAATGGGTCTTCGTGGATTGCCTCCCAATTTTTTAACGGAGCTTTAGGTGCTATGGAGTTACTTTTCCTGGTACTAGTTTTCGATCCCAGTTAGTGCAATTCTTTCCCCACGTGCTCCTTATGCACGAGGAGCTTCAAAGTCTTCAAATCCATTATGCTAACCACCCGGCTACCCATGCTGTGCTGCTTGCAGCATGGCTGGCTGACTTGGCAGCTACTGGGAGAAAATGTATCTTACTGGTGGTGTCATTTTATGAGTTGGTGGTGTCATTATTGCTGCTTTTATCCTCTGTGTTCTGTTCCTGTTTTCCTTTACACTTCTGTAGTAAAATTACAATACGTTGGCAGGTGTGCATGGATAAGGTAGGGTAGTGAAATAAAAAGCAATGGTTCAGCATGTTAAGGACACCTGCTGGTGAGTACAGTTTGCGCTAGCCTGGCTAAGAGGCGAATCTCGCCAGTAATACGGTTTTGGCAGAGAAATGTACTGGTCCATCTGTGCCTTACTTTACTGCTGTTGAGTTTTCTTTCCCACGTAAGTATGTTTAATGTAATCTTGCTGCACAGGTTTAACCAATATGTTTATGCTTTTAAGCAGCATGTTTCTTACCAGCTGGAAAATATTCTTGCATAACTTTTGATTTACTGAAAGGATACACTTTTGTTGGCTTTTGTATAGACATGAAACCCTTTCCTATGAAGTGTCACAGCTGTTTGACCTCAACTGAATTTTCACTTTCATGGAAGCAATGTGGTAGATCTGTTTAAAGGCACTGAAGAAGTAAGAGCGAGAGATTTCTGAGACTTCTTCATTAGAGTCAAGAGGAAAAGGGATCAATTTGACTGTAACGTTAATGTTTTTGTTTCTGTTGGAGGTTTTTTGTTGTTTTTCTCCCCAGCTCTTTGGTGAGATGCGACTACTAGTCAAAGGCTTGCGTTCTGTGTCCCACTGTAAATTCTCAAATGAAGGTTCTGAAAACATATCTGTGTAATCCTTTCACAAAACCATTCATTGTCAAACACATAGATCAGATTGCAGACTGTTCTCATTGTCAGATTAATTTAATTATCCTAGTAATACGTCTTGTTTTCATACGATTTTCTGTGAATTTTGTGCAACACAATGCTAACTTACATAAAATAAGCACTTAAAAGAATAGAAATGGAGGTGACTAACAGACTTAATTGGCTAACAGATCAGATCTGTGCTAAGTTTCTTGCTACGTTAATCCCTTAATATGTGCTTAGTGATTTAGCATTACTATTGGTTTTTGGTATTTTACTGTTACAATTTATACTTGCTTTCTTCTTAGGTTTGGAGGGTAGTTTTGATTTCATTATTTGACACTCAACTACCTATTCTAGTAAACAGATTTACTAATGAAATATTTCTGTTTGTTCACTCAATAGCTAGAGATGATTGCCATGGAAAATCCTGCAGACTTGAAGAAGCAATTGTATGTTGAATTTGAAGGAGAGCAAGGGGTAGATGAAGGAGGTGTTTCCAAAGAATTTTTTCAACTGGTTGTGGAAGAAATCTTCAATCCAGATATTGGTATGTGTTCTAATAATTTACTAATTGATCAGACTTTTCCCACAAAAGGTTGAACCAGATGATCTTTCAAGGTCCCTTCCAGTGTGGGCTGTTCTGTGTTTATACAGTGCCTTTCTACATCTGCTGCTGCTTCTGTCTGAAGCTCTTCAAGTTCCTTGGTGATCGCGAGTACTTCACCCATTGAGGCTCACTATGTCATTCATAAGTGATCCTCCTAAGGAGAACGATGAAAGAATTAACTGTGTATAGTTAGTGAAAGCTAGCATTGCTTGTTTAGATATAAATCAGTAGCACAGGGTTTCTTTCCAGGGTTCCTTTGTTTGTTCTCTCACCTTTCTCCTCACTTTGCTTTGTGATTAGCTTCTAGAATTAGTAATCAAACCAAAGAGGAAGAGCTTCTGCAATAAAACCAGAGTAGGACTATGGTGAGTCTTTGAGTTATTTCCTCCCCTTCCTCCAGCTTAAAAAAATCGATAGCCTCAGATCTTCTAATGATTCATCTAAAAGGGGTACAGATCCAAAGTGTGGCAGTAATGTCAAATTTGCTTGTAGTTAAGAACTAGGAGTAAGTTTTATATTTGTGTCTAAGTTACATTTCCATCTTGCTGTTTTTTACCCTTGTTCCCTGCACCAGTCTTTTATGCTTCTGTCTTTGTACATGCAAGGACTTGCTGCTTTTAGTATGCAGCTTGTCTGCTGCTCTGAAAAGATTAAAATGTTATAAAATGTTACGAATACTTTATGTTAGAACAGAAATGAGACCTACCAGGTTCCTATACTAATTTCATAGTTTGTGAAATATGATGTTACATTGTAGTTTCTGTAATGGAACAGCTCAACAGCTAATGGCCATTAATTTGGGTTCATTGAACTCTTTTAAAAAAGAAAGTTATTGTTCTTGGTTTTGTAGCTTAGAACATTGATGAAGAAACACAGAAATTCATTTTGACCGGGTTAAAGAGGAAGTCCCCAGAAGCAGTAACAGAATCTGAACTTTTGCGCTTGCCCTTCACTGTACACAAGCCAGTTCTTGTCTATGGATCTGTATCACTCGTAACAAGTCTTTCTCCAAGTTCATAGCAGTTTTCAGAGTGACTTGGAATCTGAATTAGCAAGGTTACCTGGAGTAAATTAGAGTATGGCAAAATACGGAAGTCTTAGTACTTTGATGTTGTATTTCCAATGCGAAATACATTTTTGTCCTGAGTTTGTCTAAACAGAAGTTGTATGGGGTGGCTATGTGGAAATATTCCTATTTAGTAATTGAAGTCTGATTCAGCTAATATCCAGCCAGTGTATATATACACTCCCTGGGTGTAAAGATTGGTAAAAGACTAGATGTGCGTACATGCTTATAATTTTACTTCTGTACTCAAAAGACAAAAAAGTATGTATGCTCTTTCTATTCATATCAACTTTGTGGAAAAAAGGCACTTACTGGCTTTTGGCATAAATGTGTAAAAGCAGAAAATGTAGCTTGCTTTCACAGTTGTCTTTTCTTTTGCACCTACTAATATGCACTGCAGTGTAACAGTTTACATATATACCAAGTGTGACTTCTATTGATTTGAAAATACTTTATTTACTGGTGAAAACAAAGGGCATTCTTTAAACGGAATTTGAAATGTCTGTCCTCTTATAAGTATGTGTGGAATGACGTTTATTGCTGTTATAGTTTCTTTGCCATTACATTTCAAGTGTTTTCATATTAAACTATGTTGCAGTTTTACTCAAAGGAGGCAATAACTCAGACAAAATATTAGATTTATGACCAACAGTCACCATGGTAAAAGGGAAGAAGGAATAACTTCATATAATATGCCTAGCAACACTATACAATCGTTTTGCCCTTATTGCAGCTTCCAGTTTCTTCTGGTGTTTTATTATGATTTCGATGTACTATAATCTTAATTTTGTTCAGTGAATAAAACATTGCATTTAACATTAAAGTGTTTCCAGATGTGGATCTGGGTAAACTGTTAGTCCTTTATTATTAGACATTTGCTGGAGTTGTTTGTTTTGACAGTTTAACTCTTCCATCATCTTCCCTAAAGTGCTTTTGTTGTGCCAGTAATCCAGAAGTTACTTAAATCAATTCAGAAAATAGAATGTAGGCTTCTATTTAATGTTTCTGCTATATGATTGTGTTGCTTATCCATTTCTGACTTCCTGTTGCCTTACCTAATATGTTAGTCTGTTATTTGTGTGCTCCCCTGATAGCTGAGCCTGTGCTAGTACCTTACTGAGATAAATAATCTTCAATTTTGGGGAACAGCCAGTCTCTGAATGAGATTCCAGTTTATGTCTTTACATTGAATGACAATTCAGGCTTTGTCATCTTCAGCCAAGAGATATCTTATTTTCAGTCTTAGGAGTTATTTTGTGGCTCTGTTTATGTGACTTTGTAATCAATTTGTACATCTCCATAGGTTATAAGTAAGCATATCTTTTAAGAGCTGATGAGATAAATCCTTGTGGCAAATGTAGTTCATGTTCTTCACCACATGCATCTAACTTCTGGTGTGTGGAGAGGAAGAAGCCTGGGTGCTTTTTCTTAGGTTCTGCCTGGAAATTATGAGACTTAGCTGTACAAGCAACAGGTCACTGGGACTAAACTTGTCTCTCCCTCCCCTTAAGTCTATGGGTTTTGCATTTATCTTGCTTCAGCTAAGCAATGTATTTTACTATTTAAGTAGTTTATAGCCTGTGCACAAACTCTGGTTTCATAAACAAAAGCTAATCAAGTGGCTTGCTACAGGCAAAAGAGTAGGGGACTCTGCCCTTCTGTCTGTACAGTTCTATCCACTGCCTCCAGCTCCTGGTATGTGCCAGCTCAGCTGTTTGTTGAAGCCTTCTGCAAAGGTGTCAGCTTGTGAACTTGGCAGGAAACTGGTCACCTGAAATAGTGAGCTGAATCAGATGAAGGGTTAGGGGAACAAAGCAAAACCTCACCCTTTCAACAGTGACAAGCTATTAAAATTGCAACCCTTCCTGTGAAACGACAGTCCCACATTACGTTTTCCCCTCAAGTTAGGTGGTATGCGATAGCTGCCGCAACTCAGGGGACCTTGTTGAATACCTTTTAAACAAACAAACAAAAAAATCTATTAAGCATCTAAAGTCATGCATGACAGTTAATCCCTGCTCCATTATCATCGCTTCCAATTCAGTAATAGAGCTGCATCTAGTCCTGTTCCTTTGCTGAACCTGGCCTGGGAAAGCCTTTGAGGAAAGGCTGTCACTTTATAGTAATTGGAGTTCTTCAGGATTATTTCATCCATGTGGTTTCTGATTGTGGGTTGGTTGTTGGTTTGTTGTTTTTTTTTTTTTTTCTTGTACTGTTGTATTTATTAAGGTTACAATCTGTGTTGACAATGTGCTACTGCTTCTTCAGTACTGGAAGGGGATGAAAGGTTATGTCTGTACAGCTTCAGTGGGCATTGGAGGGTGTTGTAGCGCAGGTCTCCTGCATGCACTTAGTGGTAAGGTGCGTAACTGTTTTGAGCAGCTCCAATTCCCCTAAGGTAAGTAGCTTCTCCTTGCTATTAAATTCACTGTAACATTGTTAAACATGTTTTAGAGGCATTCTAATGCAAAAGGATTTATAATGGTATGTTTTGCATGTCACTTTTATTGAAATGTAACCATAATTGTTCAACATCATTTTTTTACAGGGATGTTCACATATGATGAATCTACAAAACTGTTTTGGTTTAATCCGTCCTCTTTTGAAACTGAGGGTCAGTTTACACTGATTGGCATAGTACTGGGTCTGGCTATTTACAATAACTGTATACTGGATGTACATTTTCCCATGGTTGTCTACAGGAAGCTAATGGGCAAAAAAGGAACTTTCCGTGATCTGGCAGACTCTCATCCTGTAAGTTCATTATATTCTTTGAGTTTATTAATGCATTTTCCATGCAATAACTTAATCCAGATTTAAATTAAACACAAGATCACTGTCAGAAGTAGAAGTGAAATAACCAGTGACTTGTGTGAAGAGTCTGTTTTTGTTAAGGTAAATTCATAAGCAATAAAACCTCTTACTGCATCTGGTTTGCAGGAGGCAGAATTGTCAAGTCAACAAACAGGACTGGGTATCATTAAAGCTTTGTTCTATTTTTTTTTTTTACATATTGCCTAAATTGTCTAATATCACTAAGCATGAACTATTATTAATATTATATTCCCAAAGAGACATCTAAAATTAGGCTGTATCTATTTGTAGAAGTAGATTCCTACCAAAAAAAAGGGGAAAGTAGCAGTAGGTGTGATGCTGATACTGGGTTTTGTCTAAAGCAAAAGACAGGCAGTTGATGAATATCCCTACAGTTTGAGTAGCGATCAGCGTCCATCTTCCCCCCTCCCCAGCCAGGGGCTATACAAAAACACTAAACCGTGCGCATGCTTTAGCAGATGTAGCACAGAAGTATGTATGCAGGATGTGTTGGCCCTGCACTGTCTTCAATCAAAGATCGCCAGTAGCTTTCCCTCATGCTAGCTAGTAAGAGTTATTAGTATGCTTCATTTCATTTCAAATGGTGGGACATTCCCCTTTTCATAAGCAGTTATGCAAAATCTTCAGCTAATCGCAAAAAGATGAGTAAAATGGTACTGTTTAAAAAGAACTTGCCTTTTATTTAATCAGAAAAGGTACAGGTCTGACCATTGTATTTAGGAAGATTCTTGGGTACTGACAGGCTCTTCTAAGGGAGTTACCACTTGTTTCTTTTATGTCTTTCCTTGATACCTGCTGTAGGTTGTTTGTACAAACACTGAGCTTAATACACCTCTGTTTGGACTGCTGTGGAAGATCTTAGGTGACTTGTGTCATAGAATGTAACAACTCCTTGTTGAGGCGGATGATTTTGGGTCTTCTGGTATTACTCAGTGAAATCTATTGAAACTTATGACAGACGTGTATTTCTTGCTCTGTTAGGTTCTTTACCAGAGTTTGAGAGACTTACTAGAGTATGAAGGAAGTGTGGAAGATGATATGATGATAACGTTTCAAATATCTCATACGGATCTCTTTGGCAATCCAATGATGCATGATTTAAAGGAAAACGGTGATAAAATTCCTATTACGAATGAAAATAGAAAGGTACACTCAAATAATTTTTTTTAAATTTACTTTGAGGTTTTTAGATACTCTATGCAGAATTACATAGGATTCTATAAAGGTTTGGCCTCACCTATTTTAATTTAAAAGCCTTCTAAAACTGCCATAGCAGAATGCAGTTGTAAGCAGAAAGCGGGCGGGGGGTAGGCAGTGTTTGTTTTTTAAAGCAAGGGCTGATACGTGCGTACATAGCTCCTGGGTGTGGTGTTTGACCTGTCTGAGAAATATGTGAGACTTGGTCTTTACTATTGCTCAGTAGAAGTTGAATCCAGATAATCTGGGTAGAATTACCCAGATGAAATAAATATGTTTTGGGGTCTTGCATTTTTGGGAGCTACTTCAGGTGGAGTGTATGTCCAAGTACTAAGGGGATTTTTTGGGATTGTTTCCTTACAGGAATTTGTCAATCTGTATGCTGACTATATACTCAATAAATCAGTAGAGAAGCAGTTCAAGGCCTTTCGGAGAGGATTCCACATGGTGACCAATGAATCTCCCTTGAAATATTTATTTAGACCAGAGGAAATTGAATTACTTATTTGTGGAAGTAGGGTAAGAAACCTGAATGTACACCAGAAAAAGTGGAACTTTTTGATTCTAAGTGTATAATTAGTAGTCATTTTTTAAAATGTCATCTTCTTACAGAATTTAGATTTTCAAGCACTAGAAGAAACTACAGAATATGATGGTGGCTATACAAGAGACTCTCTTATTATTAGGTAATTTTTTCTAATTTATGGAAGGATAAAAGCACGTTACCTGTCTGTTTCTTCATAATCAATTTAATACTGTAAGATTTAGTATTTTTATAGTATTGGAGATGCAAGTATCTTGCGTATAATTTCACTTTACTCAAGTACTGTCATTAGAAAAGAGCAGATAGCATACGCATGGTCTTTAGCTTCCAGTGAACTTTACTAAAGCTTAAAAGGCATATCTCCCTGGGGTTTTTGTCTCTCTTAAACCATTGTCTTGGTTTAGCCCCAGCCGGCAGCTAAGCCCCACGCAGCTGCTCACTTACTCTCCTGTGGTGGGATGGATGAGAGAATCAGACGAGTGAAAGTGAGAAGTCGTGGGTTGAGATAAAGACAGTTTAATGGGTAAAGCAAAAGCTGCACGTGCAAGCAAAGCAAGATAAGGAATTCATTTACCACTTCCATGGGCAGGCAGGTGCTCGGCCTTCTCCAGGAAAGCAGGGCTCCATCACCCATAATGGTGGCTTGGGAAGACAAATGCTGTCACTCTAAATGTATGTGTGTGTGTCCGCTTCCTTCCTCTTCCCCTAGCCCCTTATATACTGAGCATGACGTCATATGGCATGGAATATCCATTTGGCCAGTCCGAGTCAGCTGTCCCAGCTGTGCGCCCTCTTCTTGTGTCCCAACATCTTGTGCACCCCCAGCCTACTCACTGGTGGGGTGGTGTGAGAAGCACAGGCCTTGGCTTTTTGTAAGCACCACTCAGTAGTAATGAAAACATGCCTGTGTTATCAACACTATTTCAGCACAAATCCAAAACACATCCCCATACTAGCTACCGTGAAGAAAATTAACTCTGTCCCAGCTGAAACCAGCACAACTGTTTAGTTAAATAATCCCCAGTATAAACAGGGCTCCAGAAAACTACCACTCCTCTGCTGTTGTTTTTAAAAAAAAAAAAAAAATCACAAACACTGAATTGTTTGAATAGCTTGTGTGTGGTGAACTTTATTCTCTAATTAGAAATCAAGTAAATTCAATGGTTTTTATGTCTTTACTTTCTTGTCCCCTTTGACTGGAGAACTCTGAAGACTACGGTCAGTGAAGTGTGCATCTTTGGTCCTCTGACTTTGCCAACTACTTAACTAGTTCCTGCTAGGATAGAAAAACTGTTGACAGCAGCTGCATCTGTTTACTGTGGTGCTTAAGAAGGTGGTAGATAGGGACTGTGTAGTGGAACCAGTATTAATTCCTTAGGAAACAGGAATCATAAAATAAAAGAACAACATTTGCCCATCTTTATCAGCCAAATTAACGTTTAGAAACAGTTAAAGTGCAGTGTCTTGGGAATATTTCTGATTTCAACTTCTGCATTTCATCGATTAGTACATATATTACTGTTAGTTTTGGTTTATGAATGCAACTTGTAAACTGATGTTAAGATTTATTAGAATTACTAAATCTTCAAAGTTCAATTACTTCTGAAAGTCTCATTTATAGCAAAGAATGTTTTCAGTTTACTTACTTTTTGATTTCTCCCTTGATAGGGAATTCTGGGAAATAGTCCATTCATTTACAGATGAACAGAAAAGACTATTCTTACAGTTTACAACAGGCACAGACAGAGCCCCTGTGGGAGGACTTGGAAAGTTAAAGATGATCATAGCCAAAAATGGCCCAGATACAGAGAGGTAAAAAAAAATTGTCTACACTTTGCTTGTTTGCTTATAAATGGAAGCAAGTTCTGTGCTTTTAATTATTAACTTAGTTAAATATGAAAGTTGAATCTTTCGGCGACGTAGACTCTCTTTAAATTCATCATTTTGGATTTGTGAAATAACGATGTATTTCTTTGCATGTACTGCACGTTCCCAGATCTGAATTCTTCTTTTTTTGTTCTCCCCACAGGTTACCTACATCTCACACATGCTTTAATGTACTTTTGCTTCCGGAGTACTCAAGCAAAGAAAAGCTTAAAGAAAGATTATTGAAGGCTATCACATATGCCAAAGGATTTGGCATGCTGTAATCAATATAACAAAGGGATTAAAAAAAATTACGGTGATGATGTCCCTGTCCAAAAAGGCCATAAGATAGTGAGCTACAGTAGTCACCTGTGTTTGTGCCTCCCTTCTTTACTGGGGACATTGGGCTGGAACAGCAGATTTCAGCTGCTTATATGAACAAAATCTTTATTTTTTCTTTTAGCGTGAAAGTGTTACATATTCTTTCACTTGTATGTACAGAGAGGTTTTCCTGAATATTTATTTTAAGGGTTAAATCACTTTTGCTTGTGTTTATTACTGCTTGAAGTTGAGCCTTTTTGAGTATTTACAAGAAAACAAACTGTACTCTCCCAAGGAAAATATTGCCATCATTTGTAGACCATGTAACCTTCAAGTATGTGCTATATTTTTGTCCCTGTATCTAATCAAATCAAGAACTGTACTTTTTGAAGAGTTTGCTTTTGAAACTTGAAGTCTTGGAAAACAGTGTGATGCAATTACTGCTGTTCTAGCCCCCAAAGAGTTTCTGTGCAAAATCTTAAGAATCAATAAAGATGGAAGGGAGAACTCGGAATGTTAAATTGCAGCCTTGAGAACTTTACTTTAGTCACAGCACAACAATTAAAATTCATTTCACTATATGTTGTCTTCACATGTCTTGTAATAAACTGTGTTTTTAATTAGGAAACATTTCTTAGCATATGAAAGGGTAGAAATTTTAGTTACTTTTTTAAAACAAGAAGTTTACTGGGGAAAGTGCATTTTCAACTGAACAGCTTTAGAGTAGGGAGTGAAGTGTTTGGAAAGAAGATAGGAAGTTTTTGTTATATTATAAACAAAGCATGTGGAAGTGCACTTAAAATGAAGTTTTATTCTTAATTGCCTATTATGTTGACATTTTAAATAGACAATCCAAAGTCTTCCCTACGTGTTATGTCATCACCATTTATTTAATGAATTGTTGTTCCTACTTATCAAGGCACATGATCAGTGTTGCAACATAATCTAAAGGGATGGCTACTGTATTTTAATCTCATCTAACGATAAGCAAAATTGAACAATATTAAACGTAAGGCCTACTTCATGTTGTACACTTCCAACCATTAAATAAACTGTTAGAAAGTAAGTACTAAGGTTATGTTCATCTACTACATAAAGTATTCAGTAGGTTTTTAATTTAACTCTACAAATCATATCAGAAATAAATCCTTTACCTTTCGTAGTCTGTGTTTAATGTTAATTTCTCCTGTTGCAATATATGATAAAGGGATTATGCGTGTTTAAGTGGAGACGTAACTGGCATATCTCTCACAATACAAGCTGCAGCGGATGTGCAGAGCTGAGCTTGTGCCTTGACAATTGCTATAACCGACTGCTACCCATCAAACCCATGACTGTGTGGAATTGGCATTAGAAGGCATAGTTTTGGAATCATTGCAGAAAGAAAAGATGTCTTTCAGGACTATTTTAATAAATTCTTTCTAGTAATAGAAACAGACAACTGTTATGTAACTATGATGCTGAATAAACCAGTGACCTTTTTTCCACCAAGGTTCAGTGAAAAAGAAAACAAGCGACTTCCTTACTTTGATAAATCGGATATTAAATTATTTGATTAGAAAACGTTGTAGCACAGAATAATTTAAGGGTTACAGGTATGTAAAACTCCGCAGAAGGGAACTGTAGTGATGTGGGGTCCTCAAATCCAAGCCGGTGCAAGAGGGCCTGGACGCAGGGACCGAAACTCGCTGGGGCGGGAGGGGTGCTGGCTGTCTTCTGGTCTTTGATCTCGAGGTGGCACTGAGGGCGTGCCTGCTTCAGTGCTTACCTCACTGAAGAGGGAAACACCTTGAAGAGGGAAACACAAGATATCCTCCATCTCAGTAGGGTGGCTGACAACAGTGCTCGACAGTTCCTTCAGGTTTGGGGCATCTTTCACCGCAGGTGGTGAGAAGATGATTTGCCAAGTGCCTTGAGGTATTTTGTTACAAGTACGAACCACATCACGATACCACTGTGTGGTGTATGCTGCGTCAATGGCCTAATACTGTTAAGCTATAGCCCTATGACTTCTTTTGTTCTGATGTTGCTAGGAATGGTGGTTATGCCCAGCTGATGAGCATGTAAGATTCATGTTGGGTTTTTCTATATAGGTCCAAAAGCTGGGTAGACTGCGTAATTGGATGGCAATACAAACTTCCCTGACTGAAGTGTTGACATTGTAAATATACTTTTTCTGTCTTCCTTTAGCATTAAGATTAAAATAATACATAATTGTATTGGCCTTTAAAAGCATAAGTTATTTTTCAAGGAATCATTTTCAGGTAAGACATAAATGTTTCTTATTTGACAGATTTCCCATTTAAATATATACTGCCTCCCCCAAAATGCCACTGTATTGTAAATGTAGTGTTGTAAATATGCTAATTGTCCAGCAGCAGCAGCAGCTGATGAGGTGTAAACTAAATACATTTTGAAGTCTTGTAGCTGCAGGCTCCTCTGCTGCCCTGTTCCAGTCAGTCTTCTGTTGCTTGAAAGGTTTGTCAAAGTGGGGGAAATCCCCTTTTAAGTTTTTTGTGGGTTTTTTGGGTTTTTTGTGGGTTTTTTTTGTTTGTTTTTTCTTTCCCCTCTGGGCTCCAGGCATACCTGGCATGTCTTTCACCCTCACTTAGTCTTTCAGCAGTGCTTAGCAAATTTCAGGTCTACAGAGCTTATCTCAGAAACTTCAGTGTACTTAGGTGGTGCTGATACACCTCTCAAGTAGACAGAAGACTCCTAAGGCAGCAGTCTGAGGCCAGGGTGCTCTCCTCAGGGTGTCCTTAATTTGTTAACAAGAACTTATTTTGGCTGTCTTGTCACTTGTCAAATGAGACAATGCTAAATGCCCGCAAGCATTTCCTTCTGCACCATAGTAGACTGCCAAGATGTTTCCAACCTTGGCATGAAGGGGACATAAGGCTTTTATCTGTAATTTGTAGCCTCAAAAATAATAGTAATGCAAGATACACTGAAAAGAATCATCTGAGGTACTGAACAAATTGGCATTTTTTTTTCAGATTTCAGTAGGAGTGAAGGAATACTTTTTGTTTAGCTCTAAACGAGTGTTCTGCATGAGCAGAACATCACCTCTTAAAGCCTTGAAGGCTTTTGTTGCTAAAAAGATTTCAGGAACATCAGGAGCGAGCATAGTTCAGTCAGTTAAGGAATAGCGTTTGGTGGACTCATGACTGGGCTGCTCATAGCCTGAGATGGGGCCATGGTGGCCCAGGAGCCCTCCAGCCTGTGCTCTGAGGAAAGCCAACGCTGGAATGGGCTGGCCCAGGGCTCCAGGCAGTGCCCTCTTCCAGCTGTCAATCCAACAGCGGTCCTCACTGTTGACGCAGGAGCTTCATACCATATGTCATACCACACGGGTGTGATGCATGTGATGGGCTGAGCCTCCCGGTAGCCCATGGTGGGGGCTGGCCAGATGCTCGTCTGGGGCTCCACTCTGGAGCAGGGAGTGGGACAGCAGTTTCCATGCTGCTGATGTTCAGCACGAGGACAACCCCTACAGCAGCAGCTTTAAGGTGCTTCCCAGCACCATTGTAGCCGATTACCTCCAGGTAAATTTTCAATCTCACCGGGGGATTAAAGATGTCCTGGTTGTCTCAAGAATTTTCAGGATGCAGATACTTCAGTCGGGCTGAATGTTCGAGCTGTGCCTTAGTGTGGTGAAAAACTCCAGCCTTTCAGCATGCAAGATGGAGCAGGAACTTCTTCCCAGTTTATGCAAAATCAAGCCTTTCCCTGACAAGAGCTTGGTTTATTATGGTTAGTCTCTGAACCGCAAGGGTTTGTGATGTTACCTACAGTTCCTGCTTGTACCTGTGCACAGCTTTAATTAAACTTTCAGAATTACTGCTTCAATTGAACTTGTCACTGAATTCATAGGGTCATCAGGGACTTGAAATGAATTTTATTAAGAAATTCAGTTTGGTACCATATCGTAGAAGGGACAGTGCTTTGGAAATAGAGTTGATACTGGCATTTGCTTTTGGACAGGTCACTTCTCACCTAGATGAATTCATTTGGAAAACGCATGAAATAATGGCATGTGTTTTTCTCCAGTGCTCTATCTAAAGATGTCTTCAGCTGTTGACTTTTACTACTTAACAAAATTGAGAAGGATGCCTTGCTGCTGGATTTCTCAAAGTAATTTTAGAAGTTATGTACTAGGTGACTTTGGCTGTACGCTGCACGGCTATATGGTTTCTGTCTCCATAGCTTTGCTGTCATTAAGCCACCAAGCGAGGGGCTGGCCTGCAGTCGGAGGGCTTTCCTGCACTGACCTTTCATCCTGATGTACCGCCTTGTCACTGAACATGAGCATCTCCTTCCTCTTGTCTTCCTAGAAGCTTCCAGTGCATCTTTGGTTGACTTTCTGGTAAGTGGTGGCATGGCCGAGCCCAAACCGGGGCAGCTCATTCATCCCAACTGCAGACCAGGTGGACAAGGGACTACCTGGCTTGTTGAAAGCCACCACGACAGAATCTGTGGGCTTTTTTTTTTCTTTTTTTCTTAGAAAAAAAAAGGGTATTTCTTTTACTTGGATGTGTACTCCCAATTCTCTGAAACCTACTGTATGAACATTGGTCCCTCTCTTGTAATGGCTGGTTTGCGGGATGGGCCCTGGGTGGGAGCGGGGCTTGGCTGGAGAAGTCGCTGGCGTTGGCTGGTGGGGGAACAAGCGAGAGGGTGAGATGGGAGAGGAGGGATTGGGGAGGGAGGAGTGGCAGGAAAAAGTAATTAGGTGGGAAGAGAAGCAGTTGGAAAATGGATTTGGATTGAGAAAGAGACTGCGGAGGATGAAGGGAATGGAGGTGTGTTTGGGGTTTATTTTTGGAACTGAAAGGAGGGTTGTAAAAGATCTTGGCAGAGTGGGAAGGCAGGTTTAATTGCAGATGTGCTGCTTTGCAATACGCAGGTGTGGTTTTGATCTGCAGTATTTGTTGCAGAGAGTGGTCCTGATAAATAATTGGTTTACCTAGTATGCTTCTGTTTACGGATGTCTGTTCCTCAATGTATATCCTGCTTCAGGATTTCTGTGCAGGGAAAATTCTAAGAGACAAGGGCATCAGAGTTGTAGAGGGTGGGAATCGTTATTCTATTTTAGGGTAATAAAATGGCATTTGGGACTGCTATGTTATCTTCCTGGGTAGGTTTGTGCATAGTTCTGAGACTTAAAAATGAAACCAGAGCTGACTGGAAATCAGACAGTGATCGCTGGAATGGGTCTCCTGCCTTTGGAAGGACAGGCGGCACAACTAAACTCTACACAACTCCGCCTGCAGGGATGCTGCTGCTCACGCCGGCTCGGCTGACAACTAGCACTGAGCAACATCAAGCGAAGATAAAAACAGCAGCTTGAAAACTTGCGACTGAACTGGTGGCAAGCGCAAAGCTGACGTGAAGCCTTTCTTCTTAACGTCACCAACAGCTCTGGGGTGCGTTTCTGCTGTGCCAGTGGGTTCACACGTGAAGAAAATCCCTTAAATCTACCTTCCCACTACACACTTTGGCTGCCAGCTCCGTGTCTACAGCAGTGCAAGCAACGCTGCTCCCAAGCACTTGTCCATGAAACGGTAACTAGTTGAACATTTCTAAGTTTTGAGCTGCCATACGTTGTGTGCTGCTACGTTTGATTTAGTTCTTTCCCATTGCAAGCACTCAGTGTTTGAGCAGAAAGGGGTAAAGATGAGGTGATCTACTATGATACAATTAAGGCGTTTTATTATTTCCTGATATAATTGATTTTAATAAAGGGAAACTAGGCACTAAATGTTTTCTACAGGAAAACATGTTTTCAAAAGAATAATCTCCCTCATGCTATGTACACTGGTTTGGGTTTTTTAATTAGTTTTTTATTTGTCATCTGTGCATGAAGAATCCTATGAACTTTGTAGCGAGTCACCTGAAATGAAGCAGGTGACTTTTTGGCCTCACCAACACTGATACTCTCTTTTCAAAACACCACGCAGATTTCTTTATGAGCATCTGACAAGAGCTGCTCTTGGGCCAGTTTCTTTCACCTTGAATCTCTCTAGGGAGGGTCTTGTATTCCCAAATGGAAATCCTCAAGTGAATATCCTTCCTAACACAATTCCTGTCCTGCTGCTCTGGAGTAGCACTCAGCTGCTGTGTCCTGCTGCTGACCAGCGGTTGCAATGGGGGAAGCTGGAGGTGCAGAAGCAACGGTGATCTGCCCGCCGCCTCCGAGCCTGGCTGCTACAGGCCTGGGGTGGTAAAAATGGGCTGTTACGGCAGTTTCTTCCCAGCATCTGCAAGGTGGGAGCCTCTAGCAGCCCTATTCTGCTGGTTTTCACCTCTCCTCTAGGAATCTCCCATCACAAGGCTGGTTGCAGCCTCTGGAGTCTCCCAGTGGTTGACAGCAGCATTGGTTGGTCTCATCACCTTCTAAGTTTACTCTAATTACTTATTTTTCTTCCCCCTTCCCCTTATACAGAGCGAAGCCCTGTAGACAGAATCCCGTACAGAGTGGGCAGCTCTGCTGTGCTGCACAACGCTTCTCCCGCCCGCGGCACCAGCGATGGCCAGGGAGAGGGAGTGTACTCCGCTGGAGACGTCCCTGTCACCCATCGGTCCAGCACAGCCTGGTTTTGGCCAACGTTTAAGTGTAAATCAGCTGTAGAAAAGTGCCAGGTCACTAGAAAGGGGGTTCCCCATCTGCTTTCTGGAGAGCCCTAGGTCACTGTGTCTCTTCTGTAACAGTCTCTCTTCCCAGTGCGAAAAAACCACCTCTGGATCCTTTCCCTCACTGGAGTGCCCAAAGTTGCTGCTATAAGAAGCTTCATTGTGATGAGCGTTGGATGAGTATCCATGAACAAGCAGCCCCGAGAACTTGCTTTAAATGACCTAAATCTGCAAATAATTTGAAAATAGAGGGAATCCTGCTGAAGCTTGTTGGATGGAGTATCTGCACTGTTCTGCAAGTACAGTACTTGCACTTCAGTGAGGAACTGGCAATTAGTTCTCCTGAAAAGAGTAGATCTTTGCAGCACAGTCGGTTTGATTAATCAGCCCTGGAGGCAAGCTGTACCAGAAAAAAAATCCTTTTGTGCTTCCTTATGTCCTTCCGTGAAAAGGCAGGTAGTGCCTGCTCCTTCTGGCTGTGCTACCTGCCTGGGGGGGCTGCTCAAATGTAGTGACTGCTGTGGGGTGGCTCCCCTTCCACGGGGGAAGGGAGGAAATAACTGTTGACATCAGAACAGACTAGTGGGATTTTTCTTGACAGGAAACTGTCAGAAATGACATGTCAAACCAGACAAAAAAAAGCTGTGAAATTAATAACTATTCATCAAGCTGCCAATCAATTGCTTTCCCAATTTTCCATGTTACTGTTCTCCAGTTGTCCTGTTACAGAAAGGTTGGTATCAGCCACTACAAACATTAAGGAAAAATGGAATAGGAAACAGTAAGTAAATTTCTTTCATCTTTCTGCACTTCTGGGTTTAGTAACCAACCCCCAATTTACCTATAGAAATGAGAGGTCTCTATTCGAGCTGGACGGTGTCCTCCTTGACCTCTTGGGAGAATGTTCTTTGGCATGGGAGCTGTAGCCATTGGCACCGTGTCCTGCACTCTCCTCACAGAAGCTGAGCAGAAGTGGTAAAGCTGATGAACCAGAGAATCATTTAGGTTGGAGAAGACCTTTAAGATCGTCAAGTAAGAGAAAACTCTTTTTGTGAGAACTGCTGCTCTTTCTGGTGTAAAGCTAAGCTAATGTTTGTGTTCATCCTTGAAGCTAAGGACACCCTGCTGTCCTGCTCTTGAGGTTGCAGAAATCGATTTTGCTTAAATAATGTGACTCTTCTCCTCCCTCCTCACTCTGCTCTTAGGGTGGGGAGCAGGGAAGATTGCAAACACAGAACAGCAGAATTTTATTTTTCCACAGTGAAGCTGTGAGGGTGGTTGGCAGCGGCAAGCCTCAGCCTTTGATTTGTGAGCTGGAAATGGCTGCAAGCTCTGACTTTCAGAAAGAAAAGGCCTTACCATTTTTAGACCTAGGGCTTGCATGTGTTTCCCTCCCCCTCTACCCAAGGCAGGATGAAGGGAGCAGGGCTTCCCGGTCCTCGCATAAGGACTTCCCAGGCAGCAGCAGCATCCTCCTCGGGCTCTGGACTCTGGATGGGGCTGGGGGCAGAGGGGGGATTCCCAGATGGATGCCGTCCCTCGGGAAAGCCGCCACAGCCAAAATCTCGTGCTTTTGCTGCCTGTACAGTTACCAGATCCATTTACTGCAGAATTCATTTTGCTCTCAGGGATACACAAAGAGTTTTTATGAATGCTAAAAAATGTAAACAAGGGCTTGATTCTTTCTGTCTGTTCCAGGATGGAAACATTGATAGAAGAGCCAAGGGACTTTGAAGCCAAGTACAAACGCTGTCATCTCACAAATCTGGATGAAGAGCGGCTCTCCTTTAGTCAGCCTGACTGCATTATCTTGCTGGACAACCTGGGCTCAGTTTGGCCTGTGAAACCCTCTCTCATCCTTGCCATCAGCAGCAACACAGAAATGAATGTCTTCCAAACCAGCAGCGTACGGAGCAGCTCAGAGAAAGCACAAACACTTCTGTGGAGGAAAGGAAAATGAAATTTGTTCCTTAATGGAAAGCAGAGCACTCTCTGCTTGCAGGTTGGCAAATATTTAGCAGGAATGAAAGTGTAAAGCAGACACCTAAGCGAAAAGAATTACATGTAGGGTTGTTCCTTCCCTGGGCTGTTTCTGCAGAAAGAGCTGCACAGTCAGGCTAACCCCAACCCTCGGCTGTGCGGGGGCGGGGGGGGGTGTCTGTGTACACACACGCACACTGTTTTGCTGTTGTCCAATTTTCTGTTGTCCAATTCAGTCCACTGAATTTTCCAAAGCAGAGTCTTCTAGGGGGTGAGGGGAAAAGGATGGGGAGCTGCTATCGCCAGCTCTTCAGAGCAGCACGACTTGAACCATTTGCTGCTGGAGAGCGAGGCCCAAGCCGTACCTGGAGCGCGGCAGTGCCGCTCCACCAGCCTTACCCTCCTCTTGCACCTGCAGCAGATGCTCAGACACCTCGGGCCTTGTCCATCGCCTGTCTGGCTCAGCACAGGCAGCTTAGAGCCGCAGTACCACCCCGTGGCCCCCCGCTTCGGCACAGGCTGGCTCCTGTACCTGTGTGAAGCGAGTGCTGTGGCCATAAACCCATGTGAAGATTCAGGGTGTATGTTTAAATGCCCCGTTCCTTGCTTCCTCTTGTGGTGGGGTTGAAAGACCAGCCCATGCCAGGTCCTGCCCCCTGCCTTGGTTTTGTTTTGTTTTCTAGGTGAAGCGTGTGTGCAAGTAGCAGGAAGCGGCAAATGTTTTTATTTCTGCTGGACAAGGCACAATCCCCGCCGTGCCACCCTGCATGGAGCCCGGGAAGGGGCAGGCAGAAGCGGGGTGCCCGTGGGGAAGGCAGCAGCAGGAGGCCGGCAGGCTCTGCGTCCCACGGGGCCCGGCACCGGGGGGTGGGTGGGCTCTCGTGCCTGAGCGGTATCTGCAAACGCACCGATGGTGTCAAAACCGGGCATGGGCCCAAAGGCGTGTGTCAGCCGCCCTGCGGTAAGGGGAGAAGGCTGCTGTTCCCGCTTGGTTTTCTGTCGCTTCAGATGTCTCTTCCAGCTAATGATTTTCTGGGCTGTGTTATATTGGCATTATCAAATTCTGTCATGAAATGCTAAAATCCAGAGGGACATGGATAAGAGAAAACACAGAGTTGCTTGATCATTACTCAAAATATTTTAATGTACATGCTGTAGCCACATGAAAGAAGGGGAAAAACATCTTACAGAGATG
This sequence comes from Aramus guarauna, assembly GCA_013400195.1. NCBI lineage: Eukaryota > Metazoa > Chordata > Aves > Gruiformes > Aramidae > Aramus > Aramus guarauna. Next base: position 62,348 of record VXBL01002615.1, read on the forward strand.
AAAGATGTCAAAGGATGTGATTTCATCATGCCAAAAACTATATATTTTGAAATGACTGAAGCAAATAGCATCAAAATAGCTCTTTTTCTGGCAGGTGAAAACCAGACCAAGAGGCGTGGAAAAGGGAAGAGCAAACAGTAACTGATGGATCAAGCTGTTCTGGTCCATCAGATAAAGAAGTATTCTTGTGTCTGTGGGGTTTTTTTAACAGGTATCAATTTGGTATAAATAATATTTTAAACAGTTCTATTTGTATATACCTAGTGGGCTGGAACAGCTGTAGTACATTGGGTTGATAGATATTTACAGAGAATGATGACTGATGTAGAACATAAGTATGAAACCCCTACCGGGTACGGTGTTCGAGTAACACAACGGTGAACCTCAGCCGCAAGGTGAGTGCAGTGCCTGTCTCTCTTACGAGGCGAGAGCTGCAAGTTCAGCAGCCTGTGACCACACCGTCTGTGCTCACAGTGCTATACGGCAACTAGCCAACCCCTCAGCCCTGCCTTCCTCCCTGCGGGAGTGAGGGTGCTAGACCCCTGCCAAAAGCGGCCTCCCTTACCTCCCCCATTTGCCTCAAGCCCTTGGAGAAAATAAGGACGGGATTCAGCTGAAGGACCAAAACCCAAACTCCACTGGCTGCACGTGGGTCTCAGCTACTTTCCAAAGCCCTTGTTGTAGTCAGTGGAAATCTTGATTATAGAGGTTAAGCCCAGCCTATAGTAGTTATCATCATCCTAGAAGCCAACAGGAGTTTAGACATGGGCCGTGCATGGACATCTACTACCTGGTGGTCCCTTTGCCAGTGTTGCTGGCAAAGCCCCGTTCTTTAGTCACTGTCAGATTTGTGTCTCTCACCAGGCTCAAAAGTGGGGACAGGAGGGGCACAGCTGCCGGCCCAGAGCTGAGTGCTCACCCTGGGCAGTTGTACTCAGTCTAGCAAAGCAACTGCCTCTTTTAATTTCACTGCCATCTCATTAAGCCGCTCTCTTCTCGGTGGGTTTCTCAGCAATCTTCCAACAGGCCACCTGTCCCATGTGCTGTTAGGGCTCCTAAATCAAGGCTGAGGGCAAATAAAAGGCAGAGCACTGCCCATGGTAATACCTAATGCTACTGGAGGATCCAGCCCCAATGCCATAGACGCTGAACAGCCTCTTTTACTCCAAACTCTTCTTTAGTCAGTGAGGTACCCAAGGCTAAAAGTAACACAGAGGAAGCTACATGACATAAAAATACTGTACAGAAAAAAATGAAAACTAGTATCTTCCTCGTGGGAGAATATTAGAGAAATCCTCTCAGTGGGAGCGAGAGAAGGCTGGAAAGAAACTGGAAGCAGCGGGACAGAGGAGGCTAAGAGGAGTGTGTAAGAGGCAAATCCTGACATTGCAGCGTGACAGAGCAAGAAACCTTCTCAGTACCGTTCTGCCCTGAATGTCACCGCAGGCTGAGTGGACTCAGAGCCAGGCTGTCGGCAGAGACAACTACTCTGCAGTGAGCAGAAAAGCAACCAGCACAAGTAGGCTCCTATCAGCAGGACCTGAGCAAACGTGCCCTTCGTTCTCCCTGACTAATGGAAACAGGCTAGCACGACAACTACTTCAGGGAAAAGCTGGCACTAAACAGCAAAAGGAGATGAAGTAGGCATCATTAAATGAAATAAAGAGGAAGAAAACACAGGCCCAGTAGCAGGATAGACTTTGCAACACAGAGCTTTTTCTCCCTGCCTTGCAGAAATCCTGCTGGGGGGAACAGGCTGTCTCTACCTGCTAGTGCAGTTTCATGGTAGCCTCCCTCCAGGACTGCCCACTTAGAGGGAATTCATTCAAGACCCTACCTATACCAATACCCTACCTATAGAAGCTGCACAGACCAGGACCATCTTCTCTTCCCCACAGTTCAGTGAAGCCATATTGCCACAGATGCCTTTCAACAGTGAGCTTTTGGGCACACCCTTCCAGGTGATGGTTTTAGCAGTGTGGATGGGGCTGCGCTAAAAAAAAAAAAAAAAGCCAAGGGACACGTTGAGGGGAGGATCTCCCACTCTTTCCCCAAGTGAAGTAGTTGCAGAGCAGCAAAGGCTGTCACAGACCATGTCAGTGAGGACGTGAATGAGCGCTGCTACTCTGTCGGCATGGTCCTTTGTGTGGAGCCTGGCTCATTAGGAAGAATCAGACTAACGCATCCGGATGCATGGATACTTCAAACGTGCAGGGCTACACCGCATCGGCCAGGTAGGAGCTGCTGCTCAGCTGTAGTCCAAGTGTTTGCACACACACTTCACTGTGAAAGAACAAAGATTTTTGAGAAGCCCAGATGTGCGTCTATGCATTTAATGGGCTACTATGGTAGCAAGGTAGAGCATGTACCCTATAAGTATTTTTTAAGCCCTTAAAAAAAAAATTTCAATCCCTTGAAGTAACAATGCCTTCTTAACGCAACATGCGTGGGAAGAGACAATGTGTCAAGACCTACACATACCGTACACAACAGCCATTCCTTCTAAGCATGTCTTGTAAGAAAACCACTCCCAGTACAAAAAAGTACCCAAATGCCAGACCAAATCTCCCCCTAAGAAGGTGACAGTGTTCTATTTACAAGAAAATACTGCTTCAGTTAAAAATGCTAAAAACCATTCTGCGTTCGTATAAAAATAATCATGTCTATGTATGCACACACGTATTTACATACATTGATGGCTTTCAGGTGCTTCAACCTTCTCCAGTAAACAAGGAAATACAAATACTCCATTATTTCTTTTTCTCCTCCTCGGTTTTCCCAGCCTCTGATTCTCCAACTGATAAGGTGCCACTACCGTATTTTTTCACTCGGGTTTCTACCCTGGCAAGTCTCTGCTTCACCTTTTGTTGAGATGAGGTGTATTCTGCCAAGAGCCTGGCAAACCTAGTCTGCAGTGTATCCAGAGCTGTTTCAAGTCTTTCTACTTTTTCTTCCAAGTCTTTTGGGTCAGCTCCTGCTTTTGCTGCTTCCTCATCTATTAAATTGTCTTTCATCAGAATTTGTCGCCCTTTCTCTTCCAGAGCCTTTTTGGCTTCTGGATACTCTGTGAGGGCTTCCATTAAATCATCTTTAGACAAGCAGAACAAATCAGAATAACCAATACTCCTTATGTTGGCTGTCCTCCTGTTGCCAGATTTGCTACCTTTGATGTTGAGGATGCTGATTTCACCAAAGTAGCTGCCATCGCTCAGGACGACAAATTGGGTTATGCCATCATCTGCCACCACAGCCAATTTTCCCTCTTTAATAATGTACATTTCTCTCCCAATGTCTCCCTTTTTGCATATGTAGTCCCCAGGACTGAAGACCGTAGGTTTCAGTTTCAGCACGAGCTCAATAAGAAGGCCAGCTTCACAATCCTGGAATATACGCACTTTCTTCAGTGTGTCCAAATGGACATTGATGGCAATTTCAGCCTTCAACTTGTCAGGCAGATTTTTTAGAACTTCCTTCTCATCCACTGTTTTCTTGTTGGTCCAGAGGTAATCAAACCACTTAATAACCCTGGCTTCCAAATCCTTAGTCACTTTTCGGAAATGCATGTACTGTTTAATGGAATCCACTTTGGCCTGGAACTCTGCCCTGGAGGCATTCATGTTGGAAATCATGGAGCCCACGTTACCGACAATGGTAGCAAAGATCAGCACACCCACCAGGAAGTCAATGACCACAAAGAGATACTCTTCATCTTTCACCGGGGGAGGTGTTTCTCCAATGGTTGTCAGTGTGAGCGTTGACCAGTACAGACTGTAAATGTACTTTCTGGACAGACGCCCATACTCTGGAATAGAGATGTTGGGGTAGACCCAAGAGTCAGTTCCAAATCCGATGAGCTTTGAAATTGCAAAGTATATACACGCGTTCCAATGGATGATGATAAGAATGTATAAGACAAGATTTCCAATACGAAACATGTTTGGATAATTTGTCCTGGTTTCAGTACGGTCAAAAAACTCAAATAGCCGCGAAATCCTCAGCAAGCGGTTAAATCGCAGTTCAGGGTAGTTCAAACCAAACTTCAGATATGCCAGGTCTGTTGGCAGAAGAGACAGCACATCCAGTTTGAACTGCGTAGTTTTGGTATAGTGATCTCGTAATTTCTTTTCATCCTGAACTAGCAAGCCTTGTTCAAGGAAGCCTTCAAAGAATAAAAATACGTATTTTACTTTTTAGAATAAAAATACCATCAACAGTACCAAGTGACTTACATTTCAGATACCTGAGACCATTAAAATGTGTACTGTTATGCATACAGACATTGATATGAGTTCATTTAATGAAAAATATTTAATTGCAAATTTAAATATTTCAGTTACGTTTCAAAGCTGACGCATAATGATAAAGAGCAATGACTCTATTATTACCACAGTGCTCCCTGTGTTTTCCGCTCTATTCTGGAATAGCTGTTATCTTTTTCTTTTAGATATCTTTGCAAAAAGAAAGGAGAGCTTCAAATGTCTCATTTTTCATGAATCATTGGCATGAGTCATAGCTAAAGTTAAGCAAGTGTGAAGCAATTGTGTATAAAATCAGAGTGGGATATTTTTAAATAAATACCAAGAATAAGTAGGTACCATGGATTGTTGGAAACTTTTCTGAACAATATAGATAACCTTGAGATAAAGAAATCCAGTGTTTTCTCCCCCCCGAGCCAAGCTTTTCCTCTTGTCTCTTACGTTAAAGCTGGCAGGATTTTCCTTTTTATTTGGGGAAAATGATTTGCACTTTTTTTCTGTTTGTAGTGAGAGAGTTACTAAGCAGAATTTTGTCCATTGGTATTTCTTCATGCAAAAGACTTTGGAAAGTATTAGATTTTTTAAAAAATATGAGAAGACATAAACTGCGGTAAGAGACCTGAAGGCAAACTGCATCTGTGTAAGAGTTCTCATAGAAAGGCTGCCTGAGCACTACAGCTGCAGGGCTGGTTTGTACCTCTGAAAGCTCCAGACACTGAAAATGTTCCGCAGGGAAGAGCCTATGCACTGCAAAATAACGTGCTGCAATTGCAAGTGGAGAGGTCCAACTCTCTGCCCGCCAGGCCAGTCAGGAGGAAAAGTCCACCGAGAGAAAAGCAAAACATTCCTTGTGCATCAGGGATTATCACATTTTGCTAATCCCTTAGCAATCTACAAGCAGCAGCTTTCTCAGGGAAGCATCTGCTAAGGAAGACCAAGCTGCATGTCTTTGTGCCCTACACAGCACAGCTGTATTTCTGCAGTGTTTCTGTATCTGTACAAATATGTACAATGTGTATGTGTGTATCTGTCTTCAAAGATCTGCAAACTGATGGTGACTGCAAATAGAAGTAGTTCCCTTGCCATGACTGTGTTACCTGCCAGAAAACTGCTGAAAAAGCTGGTCAAATATGCCTTATTAACAGAGTTATGCAACTAATCAGAAAAGTTGGCCAGGCAGATGAATCTCTGACTCACATTTATTAAAAATAACTTTGAAAACATCTTCCTCCCAAAGGGCGATAAAAGCCCCTCAGCTCTTTTTTGACCCCTCACAGAACTGAACTCCTATAGTAAAACCTTCTGAAAGCATCAAAACGCAGGATATTCTAAACACATCCAGCTGCTGAAAGACATGAATCTTTTCTGCTTCACACTGCATAGTCACCAAATAGGTGAAATACAGTGAAACCGGCCCTGCAGCTAGCCAGAGATGCACCACAGAGTAGCTGGTGTGGATCATTGTAGTTACGGGCTACTTAGATCCCAGTTCAAAGCCAGTCCCTGCCCTTAGACAGCAGGGAGTCACACTGTTCCCCCAAATGGTTCCAGGACCTCTGTCCCCAGGGCAGATGGACCTTGCGGACTTACAGGAAAAGGCAACAGGCACAAGCAGAGCCACAAGGGGTTGTTAAGAGAGTTGACGAAGATTTTAGCACCTAAAAGAAGCGACTTCCTTATCTGAGCACCTGAAACTGCAGCAGACACCTGCACTGAGGCGTTCAGGAAATCTCTGTGGCAATTTTGCAGTTTCAATCCAGGCCTGCAAAGCCGACCTAACCACACTTTAACAGCCATGCAAGCACTATCAGGACAGCCTGTGGAAATTTTGTAACTTGCATTGCCTGGGCATGTCCAATTTCTGCTCGGTTCTTTCCCACAACAATAACAGATATAACTGCAGAAGAGAAATTTAGTTGGCACAGTTGCCATTTTAACTACACAAAGAAGATGAAGCCCCCCCCACCCTCACCCCAAATACACAAGTCTGGTGACTTAGGCTGCTATCTGAAATAGACTTTCCTGTTGAACAAGGTATTTACTAAGTTTAAGAAATTGGCTTGCCATGAGTCCTGTGCTTCCCAACGTGACAGCATTTTTATCTTCTGTCTTGTAATCATGTTTACAATTTGTCACAAGCCATAACTAGTGTCAAGCTGTCAGCATGATTTAAAAAAAAAAAAAAAAAAAGTAAAAATCAAAAATTTAAAAGAAGTCTTATCTTCATAATGATCAGTGAGGTTTTGGACCCTTTCAAGGGACATCTGGGGGCTGCATCCGTACCAGTAAACAGAACAAGCCAGGAAACATTTTCTGGCCCTGAGACCAGCTACCATGACAGCTTCTATTCATGTGTAAGTTCTTCCAGCCCCCTCCAAACATGACACCATGAACAACATCCAACTTCTGCTGTCCTTCCAGCTGTGCCCTGACACTGCCTGAGAGAGTGCTGGCTGGCATAGACCAAAGCACATCAAGGACTATTCTAGAGAGGTAATGGTACTATCTGTCATGGCCTATATTATGACCTTGTACAGTTTAAAACAGATACACTTTTAAGGCTAGAATCTGTATCAGCTGGGCACTCTCAAATATGAAATCTTGGCTAAGAAAGCAGCACTTGTGGGGTGCAATTGGTTTCTTGCCCACTCAAAGAAGTGCAAGCCATATATCATGCACAGAGTGATCATGACATACAAAGTGCCTTATTCTCTCTTCCCCATACAGCCTGTTACAGCAGCTCTTCAGTCAGCATCTGGCATGCCTATTAAGCACTGATAGAACCAAATTTAGAGACAAGGAAGGGGAGGTGTTGGGATGTCCAGCCTTAAAACAATCCAAGCTGGTCAGACACTTCATTGTCCCAAAGCCTTGTTGGGCTCTTCTGGACACAGGCTACTCTACTGGTCAGACCCACAGGGGAATTTCTGTTTCCAGCTTTTATATCCATGCCATGTCTGAAAACACTAAAATCCCAGACAGACTCACCTGTTCTGAATCTGACAAACATGTCAAGAACATAGATGATATCAGAGCCATAATCCAAGAACAGCCATAATTTAATATGGTCAACTTGTAGCTCGTCAAAGCAGGCTCTAAAGAAACAAAGACAGAAGAAAAAAGAAAATGACACCAAGTGCATAAGCAGAGTACTCGCAACGTGTGTCCTAGAAGCATGTTAGTGCACATTACTGGCACTGAAAAATTATGGGCAGCATATCTCCATGCCTAGACATCTGCACACTAGAGCTATGTCTAAATAGACACTAGGATCTTTCAGAATTCAAAGGTGTTCAGGCCAGGAACAAGACTCAAACACATATAAGCCACACAAGTGCACTTATGGAGGAATACACATATCCCTACAATTAGACATGCATCAGATTTCATGGGATACACATCTCCGTTAAGATAATTCCCAAAGACAAGATTTGTTTCTGATTGGCAAGCCATCCTCATCTCTCCCTGCCATCTGATGCAGCCTAAGTGAACCATTTCCACAGCACTCCATCACTTTGACTCCGACTGATTTCCACATTTTACAAGGGAAAATAAATACTCGAGTAAAATCTTCCTGCCCTTCAAGCATCTATAGATGCATGGTATTAATTTAAGCTGACCCAACACTGCCCAGGTGACTGGAAGACCCATCTAGCAGTGGTTTCTGAGCCCACGGTGGCCACGGCCCATCCCTGCAGCTAGCCAGCAGGTGGCACACAAAAGCCACAGCCAGCACTCGTGAGGATGCTCATTGCAAGTTAACAACAAACTGGTTTTAGACAAAAAAGATAAAAAAGAAACATTGGCCATCTATTCCCAGTGGTATGTAGATCGTATATCCGTAAGGGCATATGAACTGCAAATCATCTAGGTAAGCCACCTAAAAAATACTGCAGGGAGATAAGAGGATGATTTACATAGGAAACATAATGAGACACTAAATTTGAAAACTAAAATTATTATTAACTTAAATCCATACCTGCACACCAGCATACACCAGTTATAGAACACAGGTGCTGCAATTACGGTCAGCCAGTTGTAGTAAATATTGCTTGAAGGATCTATCACAAAGATCTCTTTTTTCTTCCTGGAAAGTAAAACATGCAGATTTACACTGGAAATGTAATGAAGGGACCTGCTGGATCTCCCTCTTCTGTAGGCTGCTCATCTCAGGATGAACTCAGCTGCCTAAGAAGAGAAAGTATCCATGCAGGCAGCTCCAGATGAGATACCAAACAGTGGCTTCATCCCATCTTTGCTTGACCCAACTTTGAAAAAAAGTAAGAGTGGAAAGAAAAACACAGACAATCAGAGTCTCCAGGCTGAAAACCACAGCCTGTATGCCTATGACCCCCACTGAAACAAAAGTAAAACATCAAATGTTTCTTATTATCATTTCAGCTGGAAGGCTATGGTCCATTGCTAGAGAAAGAGCCTTCCTTTGCAGATTAATTATGATAGTTTTGGCAAATTCTATTACGGAAATGACTGTATGAGCATGTATTTAAACAAGTAAAACACGTATGGATTCAAATACATGTTTACACAAGTAAGCCTCTGTATGTGCATATGCACATAAGGTGTGTGACTAGAACTGAAATATGTATTATTACGTGAAAGCAAATTTCACGCATTCACAGCCCTGGCTCCCTAGGCCTCACAACAATGAGAGATGCTAAATGAAGTGTACAGGCCTGGAATTTAAAGAAGATTTAAAGAACAGCATGGCTAATGGCACATGTAGAGTATGCTCAGAAGTCCCCTTCACCAGCATGAGAAAGACAGATATGGAACAGACAGCAATTAGGCACGTTGGATGTAATCAGAGGAAATAAGTATTAGTGGATTGTGAGGTCCACAGCTGCAGAAGTTGTTCCACCAGTAACATGTGACAGTGTGATCTGTAAGCTGTATAATAGTGTGGGGAATATGTGACCGGGCAATGCCTGGATATGTATTCGTGTGACTTTATCCCCAAGAATGTAAATGGATTAAAACATAATGATACTTTATTTCATATTTGTGTGTATTACTGGCATTATCCCTGCTGTCAGCTGAATGTCCAGATGATAACCTTAGTAAAGGACATAGTTTTAATCTAAAAAGTATTTACTTTACCATCTTCACAACAGGTTTTGAGCCATTTCTTCTAAAAAACTGGTCACCACCTCAAAACTGGTGACCATGTAATATGGTCTTCATATGACAGAGTACACACTATCCCACCGGGTTCGGTGGCATAGTGTTGTTGCAGCCCTATGCTCCTCGAGGAGTAACAAGGACCAAACAACAATGACAGAGTACACTACTTTCTAGACATTAAAACTTTTATTTTCTTTGCTGAAATGTTTTTAAATGCTTTAGGCTAATGTAAAACTCAGGCTCTCACTACATAGTAATTGAAGCCAAAAGAGACTCCTTAGAAAGAAAGGCTTCCTAATCAAACAAAGCTTTGATTAAGAAAGTCAAGATCTTGAGATCAAGCAAACTCCATTTGGAAGCAATTCCTAACTAGAATGTCTACATAGCACATGCCACCTTATACACACATAAAAACTTGCGGTATATTACTCTAACGTACTCCTTAACTGTGAAGTCCACTCAAATGCATTCTCTTTTTATCTGCTATTATTGTTATTTTTAATGGCTGGTAACACTAAATTGTACTACATTTGGATCAGCATTGGGGGAACAAAACAAGAGCAGGATTCATTTCTATCAAAAGCATTCAAACCATCTCATTTTGTTGCATAAATACAGCATCTCCTAATCAGCAGAAGCAAACTTTAGTAATCACTAGTAAGGAAGTGCACCATATTAAGTAATCAAACATGCTAGTCAGTGCAATAACTGAACTTATTAGTACATCTGTAATTTTTCACATGTAAGATTCTTGCTCTTTGTCCAAACCAGACTTTTGATTCATCTGCTCCGAATCATTATGGACATTCTGGAACAATGAAAAGCCTGTGTAGATCTGTGAAGCAGGCTGCTATCCTAAAATGCCCTCATAGTAAAAAAGAGATCTTCAACAGCAAATCAAAGTGATCAGAGGTAGCTGAATTCCCTTTTACTGACCTAGGAAGCTGTTTGTGACCGGTCTAAACACAAGTCTTAAAGATGCAACAGGTGTGTTGAACAGTTGCACCTTTCTAAAGGGGAAAACATATTAAAGATTTGGCAGGCTAACATTCTGCAGCCTACAGAACAATAATTGCCGTGGAAGTGGTACGATGAAATGCCATACAATGCTTTGTAGTGTAGGAGGTGTGTTACAAGCACACATTCATTCTTTATACTTACTCTTCTTTTTTTTTATCATCTTTTTTGTCATCTTTTTTGTCATCTTTCTTTTCCTCTTTCTTTTCCTCCTTCTTTTCCTCCTTCTTTTCCTCTTTTTTCTCCTCTTTAACCTCTTTCTTTTCTTCCTTTTTGCTGTACAACATAATGTAAGGCTTAGCAGTATTACCAATATTCTAGCAGTTAAGGGAGAGGGTGGATGTTGAGGTACAGGCAACTAGACTAGACTCCGGGTAGAGCAGGACAGGGTTTCTCAGTGGAACTCTTCATCCAACTGGTTAAAAATGGTTTACAGGCTGGGGCCTCTCGAGCTGACATGACCATCACCATTACATCAGGTAACCAGCTGGCTGATTCTGTGCATTAGTCACCCACACTTTCTTGACCTTTTCAGACATCAGTGTACCAGGCTGATTTTAATTAAATGCTTCCCATTTGTTTCTTTCTTTAGAATTCAGGCATTTAAAAAGAAATCTATTAAATGATAATAGAACTTGAAATGGCTTAACAAACTGTCAACATCCTTTGCATATCCAAAACGTCACAGTGACTGTCTGAAGTTTTGATGGTAATTAAATGAAATGAGGCTGAATTTCCTCTCACAGTTCTTTAAAACCAACATAGCTCTAATTAATTAATTACCTCTGGCTTCAACAATTGCTTTGGAGAAGAATCCCAGTCAATGTCTGAACAAAAGCAGCAAAAGTAGAGAAAAGAGGTGTGTCTCATTTAACTACATAGTAGTCATTTTATAAGCACTTTATAGTCAACATGACTAAGCCAACCTATTTTAGATCTTTACAGTAGAGATCTACTGTACCTACAAGATAGTCCGGATTTCATGGTCCATATCTACAAGGTGACTTGTGTCCTAAAAGCATTTTTTTCTTTCCATCAACTGTAAAGGAAGAATGGGTTGCCTGGTTCAGATGCAGGTGTCTATGTTTTCCCAAGTTGCTCTGCCTGTATTTGATTGCCAATGTATTCAAAGGCTGAGCATTAAGCATGAAGTTCCATCCTTCCTAAAATCACTGGGAATGTTTCCTAGACTTAATGGAATCACAATCGTCCCTGTGTTTATTAATTGTTTTTTCTTTCAATAAAGTAAAATATGGACTGTTTAGCATAATGATATCCTATCATTCCATAGTATCCAACACAGATCCAAGCTGCAAGATTTAATTCCAGGTACGGATTTTCATACTCTTCATGTATGGACAGCCTTTATCACATTAGAATGTGATAAGCCAGATATAAAGATGGATCTGACTTCCTCCACTCTTAGGTTTGTCTGAACAGAAAAATCTTGAACTGTGGTAACTTAGGCAGACAGGCCTACACATCCTCTTCAAAACTGCATAAAGTTAATGTCTTTCCTCAGATTCTGTCAACACTTAATCTTAAAGCTAAATTTGCTGCATGCATTGGTCAAGAATCATGTAAGCTGAAGAACTGCACTCGTTTGCACAAGCAGAAAATCCATCAACTGAGGTTTCCCTGTTATGTATTTGAAATTTCTGTATTCCTTGAAGCAGAAAGTGTCCACATTGGTTAGACAGAAAAGCCTAAATGTTCCTGACACTACAGTGTATGTGAATAATGCATACATAAACATAAGTCTCTACACATAAGGTCTGGTTTGGATGAAAGCCATGGATTCCAGCTCCCATGGGAGCTTCGTGTTCTCCTCTGAACTGCCAAGACTGAGTCCCATTCTCCCCTTGCACTGGTGTCAATAAAGGACAAATTAGTTCAATGACAGCAACATCCCACAGCAAAGGCAGAACACATAATAACAGTTGAAAAAGTGCTGCTTACAGGATTTGAATCAACAGGTTAAAAGTTTAGTGAGCTCACTTGTGCTTTTCATGCATACTTGCTCATATTACTTAGATCAGAAAAAGTCTACGATGTGAATGGCAGTCCTGTCTATGAATGTGCTTATTATGGGGAGAAAGAAGCACTCCAAAGGAGAAGACAACAGTCACTAATCTTAAGATAAATATGATAGGCCTAGTAGTAGCTTTCACCTATCAGCAAAGAGCACCTGTTCCAATTCCTACCCTTAGACACTTCCATAGTGATGCAGCACCACAATGTAATTCAGAAAAGCCTAGACTCATCTGCTAAAAATTCTGAGTTCCTGCAGTCCTCCACATCCAGGGAAACACCTACCAAGCTGACCAACACCATTGAAACCTTTGAAATTATACACTGCAAGGGAACATAACGAAGAGAAAAGAGCCTTTGGGTTGGCTGATCTTCTATTTACACATGCATCTCAAAGAAACAGTTTTTCATCTACCAAGGCTGATTTCTACACAGCAGTGGGAACTGCCACTTAAGGATTTATTTCTCTGCCTCTGACCTCCCTGGACTTTTATGACTTCTCTTTCAAATCTGCCCCAAAAACTCTTTTGTATTTAAAAAAACATGTCAGGATTTCACTGCTCATTACCATGCATGGTGCCTGATCTAAAGGCCAATTCACAGTTGCTGTTGTTAGCATTAACATAGCTCCTTAATACTTCAAATGTCTAGCATTCTTACCAGAAAGGAAGAACTAGGAGTAAATATAATTTTCAAAGGGTAGGGCCACTGTACATTTGTGGATGTTGTTATGCAGGGGAAAGTAGGCTGAGAAAGAGAATCAGTCAAAAAGTCTCAGTGGTGGTGAACTTTGGAGGGAATATTTTGACAATTCCAACTTCCTCCTATGTTTTGTTTTAAAAATGAGAAAAAACATTATGTCACATGGCATCTAATGCCAATACTTCTTTTTCTCTGGCCTGAGATGTCCTATAAACTCATCTGTCAACTACAGGTATCTCTCACAAGTAAGATTCTTCCATTTCTGTGACCTCTGTTCATCTCTCTACAGTGGTAACTCCCAAGTTACCATACTCTCATCTACTTGTAGTCTGGCAGTGGAAGTCACTCAGAGGAAAAGGCTGGCCATAATCAAAGACTTGAAATCGTCACCTACGTTCCCCAAGGGCAGGCACTCTTAGGTCTTTAACATAATGAAAAATCCAAAGCTTCAAAAAGACCCACGTCTTTTCTTCTTTATCAGTGCTACTGAGTAAACTGGAATCGTAACTAATAAATGAGTTGTTTGTGCCTCTCCTCTTTCACAGCATACACTCTGTGTTTCCAGCACGTTAAAAGGAGCATGCATCTTCAGACTTAGAAACCATGTCTTCATCAGCCCCTATAAAACACCGTCATAGTCTTTGAATGAGTCAAGTACTTGCATTTCTCAACAGTCAAGTACTTTGCAAATCAAGTATGTTTCAGACTGTCAGGCAGGTAGACAGACAGGTGTTGTTTTCATTTAAAAATAATGAGACATTTGAAGGATGAAAGTTTTGCCCAAGGTACATGAGTCATTGTCAGAAACAGAGTAAGAAAGCAGTATTTCCATCCTAATCAGTCCTTTGGGCCCTGACTAGCAGGCTAGGCTCCAGGCTTTTAGTACTTGTTTATACCAATCTAAATAAAATTCTGCACATCTGTGTCACTGTCGACTGCACATTGATTTCCCTTTTTAATAAAAGTTACGCAAACCAAACCAAAAAGTTGCTTCAGGAGTGGGAAGACTTCTTGTTCAGGTATGTGCACAAAGGTTTTGCAGCATCATTTAAAATGTACAGTTTGAGCTAGTCCATGATGGAACTATTTGCAGAAAAAACAAGAGTTTCCTAGAACTATTTCTGACACAATCAGAAGCTGTCCTGATTATTTTTAATTGTTGTTTTCATCTGGAAAGCAATGGAAAAAAAATTAACTATCATCATGTGTGAGAACAGGTCTGCTGCTGGATGCCACAGAGCAGATACATCCTCACCTGTGGTCTAAGACATACAACAAACATTGGTGTTGGGTGATCTTAAATCATAGGAGCTCTTCACCTTTTCAAGAGATTTCTCTTTGGTGTAACACACTGAAATAGCTTGTCAAATATATAAAATAGACTGCAAAGGACAGCTTCTGTCAGAGTTTCTGTTGCAATGCAAGCCTTATTATGGTGCCTGTCACTCTCTCTACATCTACACAAACAGTATCTGCTGAACTGAAACACACATTTTAAAAAGACTGTTAGTTTTCATTTAGATTGCACACATGAGTCTTTTCTTGGTACCCTGATCAGTATCCACTTCTCATTTGACAACCTGAAATTTTTGGGGCACTTGATTTGCAAAAAGGAACTAGGATGTCAAAAGAGAAAAATCACTATTAGAAAATTAATACATGAATCTCATTTAAAAACTGAAGAATTAATAAATCAATTGGCAATGCAGCAAAATCAGCCAGCTGAACTAGAGGAGGTAGGGACTAAATGCTTAATCAAATTCACTCCTTGAGAGGTAAGGGTAACTTCAGACAAAAAGAAGTTCCACAGGGAGCAGGAAGGATGCTTCTCATACTAAGAAAACTAGATCTTTCTTTAGAATTAAACTACATACTTAGGAAAGGCTTAGGGAGAGATGAGGACTTTCTACTACAAATGTTACTAGGCTGGAAAGGGAAAAGAGAAGGAGCTAGTAGTAGAAAGGTGTTTGGAAGTTATCAGTACTTACTCTTCATTGGTGTTGTTGCTATAGTTGACATTAAACCTGGCCAAGGGCCAGCGACTGCCGCAAGTTAAATAAAACACATTAAAGAGTGTAAAGACTGCTGGTATTTCATACACGTGTTTACCAACATGACGGACTGACTTACTAGCTTCTCACATATGCACTGATAAGATTAGGAAGGTCAACTTTGACTGCAGTGATAAGCCCCTTTGCATAACTATTTTGAGGCACCAGTTTCTTTTTACCATGTGCTTAGCATACACATTTGTGACCACATCTGATGTCTGAAGCTTGTTCTCAGGCGTATTAGTGCACGGCAACATGCATCTCACTATTCTTAGCCCTGGACTCATTTGGCTACTATTTCAAGCTGTCTTAAATCCTTTCAAGTCTTCTTCACAGATGCAGTGCCAAGGTTTGTGGATAAGTAACAAGCATCATTGCTGCAGAATTAAGCCTTCATGATAGAACAACTGGGGGTTGCTGTCATGCGGCAACAGTGTAAAACTGAGAAGGCAAGGATGGATGCTCCCAAATTCACTTCTAATAGCCTTATACAGAGGTTTGTTGGCCCAGGATCAATGTTGTCCTCTCTAATTACTTCAAATCTGCAGTTGCTACTGATACAGATGTCTGAAAAATCAGACAATCTGGCTAATTCAACAAAATAGGCTTTTGAGCTGAATTTCTAATGAGTAGATCAAGTGAAGATAGTAAGGCTCTGCTGGACCACAATAAATCAAGGTAACCTGTAGCATGCATAGCCCTTCAAAGGCTCTTGCTTTAAACTGAATTACTAGCTGAGATTTTGAAACAAATCAACCTATTACTTGCTTACCTACCAATCTTTAACTACGGACAAAAATATGGGAGTCTATGCTTCAAAGCATAATGCTGAACAAAAAGTCAACTTTTGTCTTGGGACTTTGTTTTCCTCTTTAACTGGAGTTAAATTTAAAACAGTGTCATATATTTATAAAGTAATAATAACTCATCAAGTCAAAAGACTGTAAACACATAAAGGCTTCTCTGGCAAGCCTCTGTTGTTTTACTGGAAAAAAATTAACATAAGACATTAATATAATGCCTTCCATACCCAAGACTGAGTATATGCTAATAAGTCAGCAGCCGAAAGATTTTCTCATTCCTGCATCAGAAGCCTTCTGTAATGTTAGCAACTAAACTCCTGAGTAGGTGTAACAAAGCAATGACGCATTTTGCACAACTGCTTGTTTGGAGTTTCCTAACACTCGCAGATAGCGTGCATAACATTATTGTCCTGAAAAGCCACAATTAGCAACATTCTAAATTCTTGATATAGAAATTGCATTCATTCTCAATAGAGAGGAGTTTAGCAACATCAAGTTGCACAGGTAGCATATGCTAATATTCCAGTTCTGAGAAACCATTCTGTCTGAAGCAGCATAATCAAAATCCTTTACTTGAAGATCTTTGCTACAGTGCATTTGAGCGGGAAAGAGAAAGTCTGCTGAAAGCCGTAACACTTCAGTTCTGCAAAGATTCCTCGGCAGCATTAGATACTCTGTTCATCTCCCATGCTAAGCTCCTTACCCTCTTCTTAAAATAAAACTTACATTCTAATCATCAAGAAAATACCATAACCCAGTCGTCTTCCTTTAAAGTATAAATACATCTTCTTACCTGTTTACTCCCCCAGGCTGCTCACGGATACCCAGAAAGGAGCGGATATTACTTTGCCTACTGGACACCTCTATGAGCTCTGGCCCTCGGAACCGCTCTAGGAAAGAATCAGGTCTTTGGTCTTCATGGTGCAAATGTCTTGCGGCCCATGATCTCACAGATACGACAAATCGTGATAGCCTGCATGGAACAGACATATGGCATTGGCTGAACCAGACAAGAACATCAGATGGCTTAAATCATCCCCACAGAGGAAAAGCTCTTTACATTCTCTCCGAATCAGCTACTATTACATATGCTCAGAATCCACAAAGAGGTTGATATCAACAATTTAAATCTTATGGTAAAGTACATCTGCCTGTTGATTGCAGTTCTCAAGGGCCTAACTACACCTCCTCATAGATCTTGCCCAGGTTCTCTTATCCTGCAATAAAAAGGATGAAAAAGGCAGGAAAAATATCATATATCAGAAATTAGAAAAAGATACTTCTAGTTCTTTTGTGCTGAACCAAGATAGCATCATATAAATCATCTAAATTTCCAACAAGCAAAAGAATTCAAAGCCTAGCAAGAACACAAAAGAAAAGAAAAGCTCCACGTAGAAGTCTGAGATTATTTAATAGATTCCTCACTCTGTTCAAAAAACATTGCATAAAATTAAGCTGCAGAACTTTTCTCTTTGTCTGAGCAGAACTCAGCTTTCACATAAGGAGTGGTATGGAAAACTACTAATATGGATGTTCTTAGTTACATTAGAAAATGAAGCATTTTGATGAGACCTGTTAGTTAAGGAGCAAACAGATTTTATCAAATAAGATTGGGAACTTCTCTATTTGAACAAAGTAGAATTTTCAGATTTCTGCCATGTTACATATTTTCACTTTTTTGTCCTTTATGTCTCAAAGTAAGATAGTGAAGTCCATCAGATGCTGTTGTCTTAGATCCGTGAGAATGTGCATTCAAGAGGCACGTTATGTAAACATTACTTAAATTACTAAGAATTTGTGTTTTCATCACAGGCTTCCTTGTATATTCAGAGCATAAGTAACTGTAGCTACACACATGTGTAATTCAAACTATCCTGAAAAAGGGTAAAGAACAGTATAAACAAAGATTAAAAAGGAAGTTCTCAATATTAGTTTATATATTCACATGCTTTATGTTTACACAGAACACACACCTATAAATATTTTCCACCTAAAACCAACTTCTTGTAGACGTTGTAGTCTACATCCATCTGTATCTGACAACCAAACAGGGAAATACAAGTTTATTCTTCCCCATCCAAAAGGCTGAAGTGTAAACAACACTCTAGTTTTATAATATTTTTTTTCTTTACTCTTTGAAATACACTATGCTTAAACTGAGTATGGTTTGTATTGTGTGTAACAATGGTATCTGAAGACAAAGCTCTGCAGTGTCAGCTGGAAATATTTAAAGCAGACACAGTAAGTTTTTGAAGCTCCACTTCAGGTTTATGTTTAAGTTCCGGTAAAGTAAATGACTTAAGCAAATGGTTGACTTGAATTTTGCTGATTAAGGCTCCCAATTCATTATAAACATAACTGGATTCTAAAAACTGAGAGAAACTCTTACACTCCCCGCACAAGAGCCCCTGTCTCCTCCCTTGCCAGAGCCATTTACCAAGAAGGGAACAATATTGTATCTTATTTGATAGGAAACAAACACTGCATCAGCTGTCAGCCAGAACCAAACTCTTACCCATTTACTTCACAGACTGACCTCACTCAGCATTCAATATATTTTCAGATCTGATCATGTAAAAATAATATTATTTTTTTAATTCAGACTAATTTGTGTGAGCTCATTCAGCATCTCTAGGATTCTACTAAGCTTTTTATTAGCAATAAGTAAGTAATGAGTTCAGAATCAAGGTCAAAAGCAACTTCTGTTATTTTTTATAGACTTTCTTCAGCTGGACTCTATCCATTTTCTTGGGAAACTGATGGTTCTTCTTACCTTGCCTCCAAATTGCGATCAGTCTCTTTCAACAAGTAAAACTTAATACTGGAAATGGTATTAGTTAGCATGTTACCTCGCCATTGCTCCCCTGCCTGTGAATGAGCTCGTCTGGGATTCAGATAGATGTCTTCCTTCCACAGAAACGACTCTCTGCAGTTCTGAAGACGCATCCTCACACAGTGAATGGGTTCTGCAAAAGCAAATTTTTTTTAAGAATTCCATACAGCCTCCAGCAGACTTCGCCCCATCTGATTCTTTCAACATCAGGAAATAATGCATCAAATTATTCTCTTCCTAGTAATATGGCATAAATTTTAATAAACACAGAGCTAAGCCTATATTCCTACTTTTCTGGAGCCATCCAACACGAGATGAAGTCTGGGGAGGCTCTGCCTTCTGTTCCAGCAAGCTCAGAAGCTGATTCCTTACTGGTCAGTACTACTCTGGTGTGCAGATACACAATTATGGGAAGCATGTTTTCTACTTTAACACCTCCTGTAAGGCATCAGCAGCTTTCCTTCAACACGGAGTTCACCCTTCAGGGGTCTTTAACGTGACTGCCCGCTCCTTTTTTCAATGTTGTTCTAGATGTTGTCTGGGTTTAACAGTCTGGAATTTCTACCAGTGCAGTTCCTTTTTATGACCCCAAAGCAAACGCACATCTCTTTTTGCTTTCGCTCTTGCTTGGATTGAAAAGGAAAATGGTGATTTTACAGCAGTTAGTCCTGAGCAGCACCACTGCCGATCTTAGCAGCCTGTTGCCACCAGCTGCACAACTGCAGGCCTCACGCTGCTCCCTTTGTAACTGAAACTTCACCTCTTGCAGAGCAAAACAGGTTACAGATCTTCAGAGCTGCTCTGGCAGCGATGAGAGGAGGCACCTCACGCTATTGCCACATACAGAAAACACTACAGCAGGCCAGCTGCACACAACTGCACATACCAATTATAACGTTAAGCTACGTGCAATGTCTGCCAACTCCCATGAGTTTCCGTAACTGCAAGACTACTTATTAGCACTGAAATGATTAGCATTTGAGAAAAATAGATTAAATTTTAGCCTCATCTTTCAGTAATGGAGTTTTGAAATTGACTTCACTGGAACCTGGAGTTTACCAGGGGCTCACTCTGGATTTTTTTATAAAACTCCTAGGGTTTTCTCTGTGTTTTTCATTCTTTAGTAGTCACTTCTACAAGACTTTGTCACATCCATTAAGGATCACTTTTTTCCCCCCTTTGTAATGCAAACAAGAACTCTCACATGACTCTGTTAATCTGTATTGCCAGGCAAACACTGACTATAATGATATTTGCAGTGTCTTCATAAAAACTGGCAACAGCATTTTGAATGCTCACAAAAGGATAATTAGCAACTCAATTTTTTGTGTACTCACAGCTGAGAATTAGAACTTTATTATTTCTACACAAAGAACCATGCTTAAAAAGATTGGTCCTGCCACTCCCAGAATTCTCAACTTGTTAACTGCTTTCTTCTTCTCTTCTAATAAGTAGACACCAACAGACACTTCTTAATATTTAAAAAAAAAAAAAAAAAAAAAAACAAAAACAAACAAACAAACAAAACTTTTATGACCTAGTTGATGTTATAGGTGCTGAGAATATTGTGGATGCCAAAGTTAACATGGCTTCAAGGGAAGAAGGAACAAAAATCCATGATGGATTACTAGATACACAGAGCCTGCCTTCAGCTCAAGCAGTCTCCCGAGTTGGATGCTGGGAGAGTAGTAGAGGAAAGTATGTTGCAGATACTTGCAGTGTGCCCACTTTTTTGTCTTTTTCCTGAAGCATCTGCCTACAGACATGCTGGAGAAAGGATACTGGACTAGTAAGTCTTTCAGACTGCACTGCTATGGCTAGTTTTAAGTCCTTTTATTCCTTTTTACAGAAAAACATATTTTGTGTGATCTTAGACAGCAATAAATTCTAATATTGCTACTTCTGTTCTTACTTACCAATTAGTACTATTTTTGAGCCCTGAAAACACATTTTTAAAAGAAGATACTGGAAGTTCTTAGAAAATAACTTAAAGTGTCACAATTCAGATATGAAAAAAATGTATTTTGCAGAAATAGATAGCCTTTCATGGAGGCTTAAGCCAGTATTTTTTATTTCACATTTGGATGGATTGGAAGTCTGTGTTCAATCAGTGACTCTGATGAGGAGTATATCTCACTAAGCTGCAGTAACTCAACTGCTTTTAGTGACTATACATGAAGTTATTATATTTGCTCTAAATATACATAATTAAATATAAGGGTCACAAAATAAACTAGTCACTAATAATACAGAAAACAAAGTAAACATGGATTAAAATACTCCAGGTATCCTTCTAAGTCAAATTTAAAAAAAAAAAAAAGAATGTCAGAGTGCATTCTTTACCAGTCTAAGAAAAACCCACACAGAGGCCAGGCACAGGAAATCAGGCCAATCAGACTTTTTTTCTGAAGTCTCAGAAGGAGATCTAGTTTAATTTTATTAGCCTCTTTAAGCAGACTGAAATACTATGTTCTATTTTGATATGTGTGCTAGTTTATCAGTGAGAACAAGAGCCAAGCAGGAGTTGAAAATTGCTATCCAAAATGCACTATTAACTACCCTTCTTATTTCTTTTTTTGCAAACTTTTTTTAGTCCTAGTCTCCTTTATTACTGACATCGCTGTGCTTGAGCGTCTGCTGACAATAAATAAAAGGCTAAGAATTAAGAACTCAGCTTTATTTTGAGTCAATGCCTAGGCAGGCAATGCAGAATAGTGCAGAGAGAGCTGAGTGAGCTCTAAACAAGCCAGAACAGGTATGAAAAGCAATTCTGTCCTACCAGCTCCACTTATCAGCACAGAGTCATACTTGCTAAGTACATAATCTGTCAAGTGCTTCATGTGCATGATCATCACCTCCATACTCCTCCGCAGTGCAGAACGCTGTGCTCCACTGTCCCTACACAGACTCATGTGCACCTCTAACAGTGAGAGCTTTGCCAACTGTCTGTCCTCTTGCTAGCAGTAGCTGCAGAGCAGTTAATGGCACCCTCTACAACCCAAAGTTTTCAATCCAGGGTATGGCTTTTGGTGTCCGGAGCCAGAAGTATGTTGAAGAAATGTTTTAATCTAGGTGAAAGAAACTGGCATGCTTAATGTAACCTGATCTGAACACCTTCCAATCTGATCCAGAGTACCATAAAAAAAAATTTAAAATTTCAAATTATTTAAATTACCCTCTGGTCAGATTCTTAGCAATAAGTGATCAGACACATTCACTGTAAAATTTGTATTCTGTAGGAATAAAAAGGCAAAACTCTCCGACTCAGCTGCTGCAATCAAATCAGGTGGATTATGATCTCAACTAGTGAAATTTTGAAGTGTATATTTTTATTTTGGTTGCTTGACTTTTTAAAAAACAATTATCTGATTACTCTATAGGCGCATCAAGAATTTCTAGCTTTATGTTATAACCAAATATAGCAATCTGTAAATAAATTCAGGTTTACCTTACAAAAAAGTTACAGATATAACATGTGTAGACAACTCAGGAAAACCAAAATAATTTCGTGGAAACAGTACTAAAGTGCTTGCATTTCACTTTTACAAATACAGCTTATATATATCTGCAACAGGATCAGAAAATAATACATGAAGGACTCCACCAGGCAACTCTTACGAAAGCACTTGTCCAATATTACACGGCAATCACAAATGTATTCCACTTTAATTCACACAAATGCAAATCAAAAGTCTAAATCTAAAATGAAGTCTTCCTTCCATTATCGTAAGTCCCTATTATAAAACTCATATACTCATTCCTGACTTTCCTCAACCCTGTTCAGATAAAACAAGAGGCCTTATTTGTCAGCTGGCTTTATATTGATTCAGAGGGACAGTTACAGATGGAGCTTTTGATGTAACACCTTCAATATACGTGGCATAGGTTTTACTTTATTTTTATTTTAAGATAGACTCATTCCCATCTGAACTCCGTAAGCTTGTTTGGTATCTGCAGCAAAAACAGTAAGCACTGCCAGTACTTATCCCAGGGTGTTACACAGTCTGAAATCAACATGAGAATATGCAGTGTGCCAAAAAATAGAGAGCAGGTCACAAAACAGAAACATCAGCAGATGATTGTGCCTCCTCGGGTTATGCTGAAAAATATTTTATTTCTACAGGGGTAACAATGTCACTGTATCTTGGAGAAAACTCACTGACACTGAGGTTTCTGCTCCATGCCTCTTCAGCTCCCTAAAGACCAATTTATTCCCATGTTTTTGAGATATCTAGCGGAGTAAGCTCTGGGAAGGATATTTACTTCAGCACCTGCTCTGTACCTGTCCCTTGCCTTGACTTAATTTGACTCTAAATTTGCTCAAAGATCTTCAAGCAAACCCTAGACCATTTTCACCTAAAATGCATGCAAATAACCCAGATTTTTCATTTAGTAGTAATTGTTTTGAAGTTCTGATCAGTTAAACAGGAATTGCTGAAGCCCTTTTGAGTAATGACTATGAGCCAGACTTCAAGGGCGGGATTTGTCTCCAGATGGCAGTGATCTAAATTAGGGTGTCTAATATAAGCCAAGTATCTACGTTCCCATTATATTCAATTGTCATCCTAGGGCTTGATTCAGTTGCCTCAATATAGCAGTCCAGTACCATTTGGAACACCTCACCTCAAAATACTTTATATGACCTCTCCAGAGCACACAGGTCTTACCTCATCTCAACTAGCCCCAACTAAATGCTTCAGATACTCCATGGTATCTCAAATAGCTTTAGATGCCTATTTTAGGCAACTAAATACCTCTCATAATCAACACAGCCAAACGAGCCTGAAGAGTTATTCAACTTCAGGGTAAGCTGAACAGTTCCCTAGGTGCCACTATTGGTACTGACTACATCTCCACTGATGACAGCAAGAACTTACAGACACCTACTCACAGAAATACACTGAAATCCAGATATCTACGAGCCATAGCTGAATCCCACTTCCAACGTGTAGATAGCCTAACTGTGTCTATAAGCTAATGTGCTGTCTCTTCTATTCAAGCTGTTTCTATACAGAGGCTGGATTTTAAAAATGAAGACTCATTTGTTATTTTTTGTTTTGTTGATTTTTGAAATGGACCAACCTTATAGCACACTACACTAAAAGAATACGGGCACATGAATCACCTGCTCTAGCATCATAGAGAATGACAGTTGAAAGATCAGCAGCAGCTTTCTGTTAACTGTTTCAGTAAATGCTTTTCCTTCATTCCACAGCAGAAAAGCACTTAAGCACATCCTTAGCAGTAAGCATAAATTTAACACCCACTGACTTTATGGAGAACTAAGTAATGTGCTTAATTGCTTTGTTGAACTATAGCCAACAGGAGTTGGAGGAAGGTAAAGGCAAAGGAGAAATGCTGCTACTCAAGAAAAACTGTTTTTTCCCCATGTCTATAGTTGTATATTTTGCTACAAGACAAAGAAGGGCTAAAATTTTGGATGGGATCTATCTTTTGGTACAGACATATTCTGAACCAAATCTGAATTAAAAAAATTGTATCCGAATTCTTTGAATGGTGTTACAAAGGTATTGTCTATACTTAGTAGCAATTGCTTCAGCAATCCAAAAACCTTATATATGAGACCTCTTTTACAGAGTGAGAGTGGAGCTTTTTACTCATCTATGAACTCCTGTAATTAATGCTGATAACAGCAAACTTTCTTTTAAATAAATGGCTCTTCAAGACCGTCATCATCACGATAAAGTACAATTCATGTTTCAGTCCCTCTATCTGTCATAAGCAAGTCATTGCCTCTGGAACTGCAGATGACTGCAGTGATTTAATTCTACATTTAAACCTTTATAACCACACTCTCACATCCCTGCCAGTAATTCTATTCTATGACCTGCCAATCATTGATATCCTCTACAAAAAGGACATTAAAAAAAAAAGGAAAGGAAGAGGCTCATTTTGTTCTGTGTTTTCCCTGTTTCTGAGCTATCACTGTAAATGGAGACAAAGGGACACAGCTCTTGCAAATCTCCCCAAGGAGACCATGGGATGATATAACTAAGTCAAGCAAGCCATAGCGTACAGAATAAAAGCAGTTCCATTTTTACTAGGGTAGGCACACCTACATGACGTGTAAGCAAAGCAGAAAGAAAGAAAAAATAAAGACCAATTCAAACAGGACAGGGATCCTATCCATACTAGACGCTAGGGGCATGCAATCCAAAATTACCATAACGCAGGCAGTCCTATCAGCCCAGCAGGACTTTGAGTGCTCTAGTCTGGGTACACTTTTGAATAGCAAGAGACAGTCTGACAAGGTCCACATAGCTGAGGTGGTTGACCGTAACAAGCCAAAAGCAGAACATTTTTCCAGTTGGCACAGGTGCTGTGGATCATCAGACACTTTCCCACAGGCCCAGTAGAGACAAATGACTGGTACTGTGTAAAATGCAAGTGCAAGCTCACTAGCACATTTTAAACAGACACTTTAAAACAATCAAAACAGAAAAAGGTGAATGTAAAGAAACTGTGACAGTTCCACTGTACAGTGCGTGGCTCTGAAAAGCCAGTACAGAAATGCTGATATTCTTTATACACCACAAATGTTCCCTATCATAGGAACTAGGTGATTTGCAGAGGCTACTTTAAAAAAAAAAAACAAAAACAAAAAAACAAACAAAAAAAAAAACCCAAAAAACAAAAAAAAAAAAAAAAAAAAACAAAACTTCCTCAGGCTTNAAAAAAAAAAACACAACTTCCTGAGGCTTTTCACCGTATGGCACCAGGAAGATCATTTTCTCTCCAAATCCCACAGACTCTGTGGGAAGCATAGACTCTGCTATCTGTGTGGCAACTTGAGAAAGAGCTTTGTCCTTATTGAGTTGGTGTATTTCCCACTGATGTGAAAATGGGGTTTCTTCCTGAGGTAATACAGATGCTGGTTCCAAAACTGCAAGATGTGACAACCTTCCTGTTGCTGTCTCTTCTGTACTTTGGATATACATTACTAAGTCAGTTAAGTGCACTGAGTCAACAATATTATGCTATAACACTCCCATAATGCAGAGCTAGAGGAGTGCCATAAATTACGCAGCAATCTGTCCTCTTGACTGTGACGAAAAGAACGTATTACCTGATACAGCCATTTTCAAGCCTTTCAATATCTTCATCAGCAGTTCTGACAGACAGTCGGTGCATACCAGAGTAGGAGTGCTGTGTGTTGATTTTTGCCATTTTACTTTACATATCAACATCTAAATGACAGCTGAAATGGGGGAAAAAAAAAAACATTTTGTGAAGGCTGCAAAAGAAATGTGCTCAGTACTTAAAAAAAGCAATTTATTAAAACAATGGGACAGCAAAAAGCAAATTCAACCATTTGAAGAAAAGCCAGTGATACTTACACACACTATATGATACCTTTTTCTTGATTTATTTGCACTAGACAGAAAAAAGTGCTAATAAATGTGTAACAAAGAAAATTCATCATGACCAAAGAAAAGGGTTACATGACACTGTATTCTTTTCATTCTCTGGGCTTTCTGAATACCTACACTGCCATATCTATCATCCATAGTGAAATTGCATATAAAATCTCATTAAAAGAAGGTTACTGTTAGAAAGCCAACCAAAAAAAGCTAGGTGACACATGTGCTTGGACAACCCATTCCATTTTAAGTTGATCCCCTTGTGCTAATTTTATCTATTTTATGATGAAGTTTTTTATTCTGAAAATGCATGTTAACCAAGCAGATAATTAAAGGAATGTCTCCCTCAGCTTAATATATGTCATGCATTAATTCTATATTACCTAAACTCTGCACTAAACACATACTAAGTTTTTTTTTCCATTTATTTCCATATGTCATTTTTATTATACTTCTTCAAGACAAGCTCTGTTCAGATATTTAGCAGCCCAACTCCCTCCATTCAGGAACTTTTTTGTTTCAGATATGACCAGAATGAAATTCTCTTGGGATCATTCAACTACATCAGACCATCTACTGTTGCTTTTTCTCCTCGCTCTCACTGACCATACAACATTCAGCTTTATCAGCAAATGAAATACAGATCTTACAGAAACTAACATTCTGCCCTGAATTATTCCTGAAGCAACTCATAATCCATGATTAGGTCTATGTTATGCATCCAGTTTCCTAAAAACCAGATACCCAACTTACCTTCCACTCAACTCCCAGACTAAAGGGAATCATGTAAAACTTTTAAAATTATTTAATATATTTCAAAATATAAAATAGATTAACTTAATTTTTTCATCCAGAAATAATGAAATGAGTCTAGAAGTACTCCTTGGGCATCATTTAACACCTGAAAATCTGGTATTTCCCATTACTAATTTTACCTCCATGCAGATCAACTGAAGTATATCAGTGTCTCACCTTAAACTGAACCCTGCACATACTGGTTAACTTAAGCTTTACTGGGGGAAAAATAGGCATTTCTACAACACATTGATATAAAAAAAATAAAGAGGGATCTTCCGACCCACTCTCAGATTCGAATGTTCACTCAGAAGAATTAATTCTTAACGTGCAGACAATTTATGCTAAAAACATAACTACATATACCAATGTTAAGTGGAGCAGTCTCACAGAATGAATCAACATCTGCCAAATTATTTATGTATATCCATTATAAATATCAATCAATATGATTTATTTAAAAATGATTCAGCCTTTGAGACACAAGCACTGTTATTAATAAATACACTGGCCAAATGAATAGGTTTCAAAATAAGTATGATGCCAAAATATCTCATCTCCAGGAAAATTTTTCATAAATCATTTTTTTAGTTATAATTACTACTTCTTACTTTGCAACACAGAATTAGATAGGTGACACGCAATAGTGCTTAGGTGATTCGAACATTTATTTTGCTGTAATAGCGAGTATTAAAGTAACTCCCATGTCTCATATATTAATTTGAGCATAATTCACCGTAAGAAGGAAATGTCATTTTCCTTCTGTTATTACTGATTTCTTCAAAGTAAAGCTTACCAAAATCTGCAAAAGTGGCCTACAATTTACTCTCTGTCTCAGTGCCCAGGCTTGAAGTTACAAGAGGAGGCTACAATGCAATAGCCAGGTTGTCACAGCCACTTCATTTAAAAAGAGCACCATGCCTCCTGCTGACAAATTGCTGTGCATATACAGAAAGTAAAGCACAGGAGCAAATTGCTTCTCCTACTAATAGTTGCTCTTGCTGCCTATTTCATTTCCACTGCTTTGAGCTATACTCTCACGAAAGATAACTTTAAGAGCAAAGTGGCATGAGCTGCTTGGATTTTACTGCTCTGTATAGACCCTGCTCTCCTATAAAGCTCAGCCAAACAATTTTATTAGGTTTTTAAATCAAAATAGAACTCTCTATCACATTGCAGAAGGGAATTGTCACTCTTCCACTGAACAGCATCATGTATTCCCCATGTACCCTCATTAAACTTCCACTTTATTCTAATGCAAAGTTCTAAAAGCTCGATGGTGGGAAAAACAGAATGATTCATAAGATAAGTAACAATTAACTTTATTTTAAGGATGTATTTCCAACACAAAGTTAGTACGGAGTTAAGATCTTGACTAGTTCTGTCACCTAACACAACAATAACCCTGTCATTAGTTCTGGTGACTGACAGATTGATGTCTATCTACAGCAGTTCTTAAACAAGGGTCACCTGGTTTATAACCTCCAACACAGTAACTCTTAAAAAACAGTAAAAGTACAAGATAATGCAAACCTTCTGAAGTTCAGGGAGGATGTAAATAATTTGCTACCAACAACATGTAGTATCTC
Source organism: Aramus guarauna (assembly GCA_013400195.1). NCBI lineage: Eukaryota > Metazoa > Chordata > Aves > Gruiformes > Aramidae > Aramus > Aramus guarauna. The sequence continues at coordinate 90,949 of VXBL01002615.1, forward strand.
ACTGAAAAGACCATTGCTTTTGAACCTGGAGAGTGGTGAACAATGTCTTTCTATATTTCAAATGCTGTGGGTGGATTTCCAGAGCTGTCATTTCTGCATCAGTTCCTGAAAGTTTGGTCAAAACCCATGAAGTACAGTATTTCTTCAAACTTCAAACTGAAATGGCTTCTCCAGATGTTACTAATCTCCTGAAATTAGATATTACTAGTCTGGAATTAGGCACTACTAACAGATACTGGAATTAGATATTCATAATCTCCTGGAATGGTTTGAGTATGCCAGCAGAGCACTGAATACAGAAACAGTTGTATACTTTATACAGACTTCCAAAAGCTATGCCAATAGAGAAACAAAACAAGTCATCGGATACGAAATCAAACACTATTCTGGATGAAAAACTGCCTTTTTAGAAGACAGAAAGCAAGAACGGAATTAAATGGTCACCTTCACCACTGCAAAATTTTAAGAACAATATTCCTCAGGGTTCCACAGGAAAACATCTCATTAATTGTGCTGACGAACAGAAGGAGCAGTGAGACAAGAAGATCTCAGGATGGCAAAAAAGTATGATGGGCAGGAGAAACAAAAGAGGAGTGCAAAGAACTTCAGGGTGACCCACATCAATTAGATCAATTTCTCAATTTGATGGCTAGTGATGTGCAATGCTGGCAAATAGAAATCAATGAATACTGGTGAAAAAAGCATGTAAACTACTACCTTATATGCTTCCCAATTAACCATATGGTCTCAGACAGGAAACCTGAACATTACATATGTACAGCGCAGTGAAATTCCCTAGTTAGTGCAGGGCAGGCTTGCTGATGCAATAGCTAACGATGTATACATGGAAAGTCTTAACAACTAAAACTGGTCCATGAAACAACAGTGCGGACTGACCTGGAACACTATTAGTTCTTCTCTTAAAACAGAAATATACTGCAGAATAAAAGCATGGCAAGGATGATGAAGGACATAGAAATGGGAGAGAAAGAAAAACAGGGCTTGCTTGTCTTAGAAAGGCAAAGAATAAGAAGCTATCAAATAAAAATATGGAGGCAAAACTGGTGAGCAACGTTCCTGTCCTTAGCTTGACCCATGAGCTTTCTCACCTCACTTTCTTCCCTTGGACTGCTGAGGAGGGGGAGCGAGACAGCGGCTAGGTGGGTGTCTGTCAGCCAGCCAAGGCCAACCGACCATACCACTCTGAACTGTGGTTTGAAATACAAAGCTGACCTCACACGCAAAACAGATTCAAATTGGAAAAAATTAATTTAATTCATTGCCAATCAAAATAGAGTTGGATGGTGAGAAACAAAGATAAAAACACCTTCCCTCCTCTTTTTCCCCCAGATCCAACTTCACTCCGGCAAGCCCAACTCCTCCACCCCACCCAGCAGTGCAGGGGGTGGAGAACAGCGGATTGCAGTCAGTCTGTAACGGTTCCTCTCTGATGTTTCTTCCTCCTCACACCATCCCCCTGCTCCTGTGTGGGTCCTTCCCACAGGCTGCAGTCCTTCACAAACTGCTCCAGTCCTTCCGGATAAACCTGCTCCAGTGTGGGTTCTCCATGAGCCACGGTTCCTGTCAGAAGAACCTGTTCCTGCATGGGATCCTCTCTGCTGGCTGCAGTTTGTTCAGGAAATATCTACGTGCTCCACTGTAGGGTCCTCCACAGCGGATATCTGCTCCAGCATGGTCCTCTTCATCGGCTGCAGGGGAAGCTCTGCTCTGGTGCCTGGAACAACACCTCCCCTCCTTCTTCGCAGACCTCAGTGTCTGCAGAGCTGTTTCTCACACTTCTTTTTCCCCTCTCACTCCTCATACACTGCCTGTGTGGCATTTTACCCTTTCTTAAACACATTTTCCCCGCAAGGCGCGACCACCTTGGCTGCAGGCCTCAGCCGTGCCTTGCGGTGGGTGGGTTGGAGTCAGCTGGAACCAGCTGGGTCCTGCACGGGTAGCCACGGCTGCTCCTCAGAGGGGCCCCTGCAGCCCCCCACAGGCCCTGGGCACCTGCGCCCACTGCAAGTAGATGTCTGCCTTTTATAAAACCTCTCTTATCTTTGAAGTACGCTCCCTGCTCTGAATATTTAAAGCTAGTAATTACACTGAGGGTAAAACCTGAATACCTAAAGGCTGACAAGTCTGATAAATCTTTGTTAGGCACTTAAAACAGGTATTTAGCTCACAGGCAATGTAAGGAGAGAGACAGACAGATCGATAGTCCTCTGAGCCTGAATCTAGTTACCCACTTTCAGGCAACCAAATTGGAGAACTGGACCCTTAAAGTATCCTCGTAATTCGTAATTTTCTGGAACTCAGTGATTTATCTTTAAGCACACCAAGTCAAACTATGGGAAACAAAAACTGCCTCAGGTTGAAGAATTTTCCAGCGTCAGATAGCGAAATAAAACTTACCTGAAACAATCCTAGCTCTTGAAAGATTGACGTCTTTACCAATGACTTACGCAAAATTTTAGCATGCTTTCTCACTTAGTATTTCTTTCCTTGCTACCAATTATACTGACCTGAAAGGGATGAATAATAATTCCACACTCAAGAATATTGCTTTTCAGTGCATAAATCATTGAGACTGAAACTAGAGCTAAACAAGAAAGATGCATTATCCTACTAAAAATGTAACAAATTATATGTTAGTGATAGCTCTCCCTACTCCAAATGCAAATAGTTCATGTACTCTCTTATCCTCTTCCTTTTGGATTCAATAGCAACGGATGTTTTGTGTCAAATCATTTTATATGCACTGTCTGGTAGAAAAGACCTGTTTTTTCAAGACAGCCAGTTGTTTGACAACAAATATGAGTTCAAGTAACGTATGAAAACTTCAGATTCACATAAGCATTTCCTAATTTTGAAAATCATGTTGTATTTACCTCTTTATAATGTTACAGACTTAGAACTAGAGGTACGAAGGCTGCTGTACCTAAATTTTAGGAGCTCTACCATCCAGTGATTTCCTACAGAAGGCACACAGAAAGTCAGGGGCCCAGGAATAAGACACTGAGAAGGAAGCTACATATGCCAGCCAATACAAAATGACTGAAGCTAAAATGGGAGACTGAAAATAACCGGGCATGTAACTCCAGGCCAAAAGGAGGTGGCACCCAGTTCACAGCCATAACCCCCCCCTTTCTCAAATCTATTCACCCATTTACAGCAAATCATGTTGCGCTTAGGAGCTGCACCTCAAAAATGAGAAACTTCTCAAGTCTGCTTCAATTTAAGCACGCCAAAACCAGTTTCCCCCCCTTTCTCTGGAGCCTCCTGCCAATAGTTTATGGGATGTGCTCACACAAACCTTCTGATGGGTTTGCAGTGCTCTGAGAACACATACCAGAGCAGCAGCAGGAATGCCTGTTTCAGCACCCACTGCAATCCAAGCACAGTCAAGGCCTCCGAGCAGCCTCATGGCCCAGGTTTCAGATAATTTTGCATGTGCTCAGTAGCAAAAAAAAAAAGCCAACACACAGGTACACATTTAAATATTGCAAATTATATCAAATGTAGGAAGTTGCTGGCTATCAGCTAAGCCACCAAAATGAACTGTGTAGCCTTTCAAACATCCATGAAAGAAGTTTGAATTCCTACAGTCATCTTCTCAAGAGCATTGAGAGTTCACATCTGGGCTACTCCAGCTGTTCCTTTTGGGCAGAATATGTTAACTCACCCTAACTTAATTCAGAATTGTTAACAAAACAAATATTAATACTTCTGTTATGAAGTAAACATAGTTGTTTATCAAGTAATGATGGCAGATCAAACTGTTTATACCACCACTTAATAGTCTTAAAGCTTATTTATTTAGATTAAAAGGACTACAGACAGAAAATATGGCAGAATTAAAAAAAATAAAATCTTTTCAAGGGGAAATATGTATTGCTGTCACAAAGTAAAAGGTGACTTCACATATGATTTTATAATGGATCTTATGTATTTGTGCAGTTGATAATACACTGTTGATCTTGAGGCTTTCAACAACATTTTACTTATTGCTATGGAAGCGGTGATAAGCTCCATAGGATCACTTACATCATTTTAGTTAATACACGTTCCAAATCCTCACATAGCCTCTCAGGTTCAACCCTGGTAAATCTCTGGGATTTATTTTGGGATTTGACCTCCACCTACATGATCCTTGTTACATCACTTCATAATAGTTACAGTTCAGCTGTACCTTATGTATGTTGTGTATGTTTTGCATGAGTCTGCAGTTCCAATGTATCAACCAGTACAGGCAACAAATGAACTTCAAAGACTGGACACTGGATCTTTCAGCAACTATGTGATTTGTAGACAAGGTGCAACATTTTTCTTCAATTATTTGGAGGTTTGTAAATTAACCTGCAGATTCAACTCTGGCACACTCTCATGGAAATCAGCTTTGTATAAAGGCTACTGGATCAAGCCCAAGGGGTTGAAAAAACAAGCAGGCTGCACCACCTTACCCTCGTGAATCATTATATATAACAGTTCAAATCAACAACTCTTAAATCCTATGATCTCTTTTAAAAGTACACTTTTCAAATTTTATTACTCTCCACTACATCCTATTGCATTTTTCATAGTCTGCGGTTACTGATATCTCCTGAAAATGCACATAATTTATATGCATAGCCTAGTAACCTCAGTACTAAAGATCTGTCAAACAAATACCTTACCTCTCACAGGTACTCCAGGATGTGCATACACTACACACAACACTGCATATTCATATATGTATAATTTATAGTTTTAGAAGAATATGCATATGATTATCCTTGATCCATTTGATGGCTGAGTCCCTGGCACCTTGTAATAGCAACATAATCTTTTAAATAAATTGATTTGGACTGAGTTTCCCTTCTGTATCTATGAATTACATGGAGCTGTTGGAGTGAGTCCGGAGGAGGGCCACAAAGATNAGTAATGCAGTTCAATTTTCTAAGAGCTATTTAATTTTTTTGCAGACCATTTTCTATTAATGTATTATTTTTTAGACTGGAAAGTGTTCAGGAGAAACTAGCTGTGTATATTGAACATAACATTGTAAATTAAAACACAGTAAACTACAAATTACAGTTGACTGGACAACCAAGTCACATCGTATTGTTTCTGCTGCAAGTACAGGTAAACGTGATGCAGGTATCTATGTTTCTATACAACAAGTAAGTTCCGTGCAAGGCTTCTGTATCCACTAGCTAAAATTTAGTGGTTCTGCCAATATTTCTGTCAGTGCATTAATTTGTCAAAGTAATTCTTAAAAGTGAACATAAAAAGGGCATGAATACAGCTAAAATGCAGCTGGTTTACATTTCTGAACAAGTATCTATAATATATATATATGTTTACACATGTGCACATGCATCCACATGAATGTTACTCATGCCCACTTTTATGTAAATTATCACAGCCATTCCATTTGGCTAGGGAAGGAAAACATGAGAGATAACTTGTGTCACGTTTCACATGCAATAACAAGGCATTTGACAGAAGAGGATTTAAGAGATGCTAATGAAAAGAGATGGCAACATTGGAGAAGGCTGCCAGATAACTTGCTGAACTGAAATGACAGAGCTTGGGTACAAATTGGATGACAAAGGCTGGGATGTGCAGAGGTACACAGAAGGCAGAGCTGAGAGATGCTGACATGGAAGAATGTTGTATAAATTTTTAAAGCTGGTATGCTCTTCCCTAAAGTCATTCAGTGCTTGTTTACCATGATTACTCTTCCTGATTAGACATCCTGACAGTCCCATTATCATCCACACTGTGTATTTTTCTAATCAGATGGTTTTAGCATGCACACTCAAAGAAAACAACATAAAAATATCAGAGGAAAAAAAACCTGTGCCAACTAAAGGCAAAGTTATGTTATTTCAAAAATTATAAAATCTGAAACTACAACGTAATCAATTGTAACAGTGAAAAGTACAGATTTTAAATGCAACAGTCCTCATTCTACTTGCTTTGATTGCAACAATTCTGAATCTGGAAAACAAAATGTAATAAAAAGCATCCACTACTAACCAGTACCAATATTTACATTTAATATCTTTTCTTTGCAGATTTAAAGTAACGTTCATGTCATTTTTCCTTGTCTTCTTTTGGCTTTTTCCTCTTAGCAAGTGAGTGGACTGTGCATTAGAGAAAGACACTGATTATAGTCATTATTGTATCTTGCACATTCTTTGGCACACTATGGCCTTGTTTACACTACACAAGTTTTGCAAAAGATGTCATATTGCTAAAAACAAGGTCAATTTAGCAGGAGCACCAGTAATTCCAGGAAAGTGCTTTCCTTTCACTGCCCTTGTAGTATTTGCTAGCATTTCCTTTATATTGCGTTTGACAACCTCATGCTTATACTGCAGGCACCGGGCAGCTGAGAACTTAGAGGCACATAGATCAAGCTAGTAGAGCAAAGCCTCAGTCAACAGGAGTGGGGCAATCCCCCCGGCTCCATTTCTGTATGGACTTGTGTCCTAAATCCAGTTTAATTGTGGATACACAGATCTTTGTGTCAATAATCAAATGAACCCTTTCCTAAAAAAAAAAAAAAAAGAGCTTGTAAGTTACGTTTCCATTTCAATCTTTTGTTTTATGGTTTAGAATTGAAGTCAGATGCAGGACATGATCCCGCTCTCACAAGCGTAACAGAAACGGAGGCTTACTGCCTCCTCTTTCACACTCACCTTGCCACGCTTTCCCTCCCAATATCCGAATTCAGAAACTCTGTCCGTCTGTCTGAACGCAGGCTCTTCGCGGCCGTTTATCCTTAAGCAACACTGACAGGTAGCGCTGCCCTTCCCCGGCGCGGTTCCGTTCCGGACCCCGTTCCCGGCCCGCGGCAGCCCTCCCCGGCGGNAAGACGTCAAAGCAGCTCGGCGGCGCCCCGGCACATTTCTTGCCACGCCGAGGAAAGTTGAGAGCCCTCCGCGGGCAGGCACGGCCGACCCGGGGGGCTGGCGGGGCGCGGACACGCAGCCCCAGGCGGCGACGCCGTCCCCTACGCGAAAAGCGACGTGACCCTATGAGGCGGCGGGGTCTCCCGGCACCGCGGCGTCCCCCGGCAGCAGCGCACGCCGCAGCCCCGAGGCACTCACTACCTGCGGGGCGGAGCTGCGCCCGGGCGGCCGCTCATCCCCTCCTCGCTGAGGGGTGGCGGGGTGGGAGCCGGCGCGCAACCCGCCCCAACCTCAGTCCCTGTCGGCCAGGCGGGGTCCCGGTACCGACGCCATCGGGCTCACGCCGGTGCCTTCGCGGCTGCCTGAGCTGCCGCCCCGCGGTCCATGCCGCGGGGAGAGACCAGGCGGAGCGGGGAGGCTCCGCGGCGTCCTCAGAGGGAGGAGAGCTCCGGGCCGCCAGAGAAAGCCGGCTGCCCGCCGCTCTCCGCTGCCTCCGCAAATCCCGGCTCCTCGCGCACGCCGCCCCCTGCGCCTTCAACTGCCGCCAGCGGCGGGCGCGGAGGCGCAGAGCTCCGCGCGCTGCCCG
>VXBL01002615.1:98448-209208 GCA_013400195.1 Aramus guarauna
CGCTGCCCGCCGCACCCGCCTCCCCAACCGCCGCCGCGCGCGCGGGGCCGCCCGTTGAGGGCAGCGGGGCTGAGCGGGGCGGCGGCGGCGCTGGCGGGAGCGGGTTTGGTCGGGCGGGGAGCGGCGCCTCGTCAGGAGGGCAGGTGGGGAACGTGCCGCTGGCAACTGGAAGCGTGTCTGTGTGTCTGCGTGTCTGTGTGTCCCCGGCAGCCGTCAGGGAGCGCATTTCCCTGGGAGGGCGGCCTGGTCTCTGCCCCGCCGTGCCGTCACGAGCTGCCCGAGGGGTACCGTGAGGAGAGGGTACCCCACACACAGCTGGTCGCAGCACCACTGTCGGGACCGACACCTTCTCCTTGATGAGGAGGCATTTCTTGTCGGTGCACCGCTGAATAGGTTTCTTCTTCAATACTTTGGCGCTCTCTCCCTGCCCTCCTGAAGGGAGCTCACCTTCAGGCTGACTCAGCCTGCACCAAGGCAGCCAGCTTCCCTCATCCTGTCCTGCTGAAGCTCCCTGAAGGCTTTCACACTCCCCTGAACTTCACCTCTTCAATCCTGATTCTGCTTTTGGCAGGGTCCAGAAAAGCTGGAAACGAAGTCCGTGTATGAAAGCTCCATTAAATGGTTCTTCAGCTGGAAAAAAGAGTCAGCAAAAGCCATGTCATTCGTAACTGAGAGGCCGCTGCCGTTTGCTGCACAATGTCAGTTCAGCTAGATTGAACACAAACATGACACTAGAAATGCATTTAAGTGCTTGGATTTATGGAGAGGCAGAGAAACTCGCTACTCTTGCCTCGCTAAGGATTATTTTACATGTGAAAGATGAACCACATCACACAAGCACTAATGAGAAGAAAAGGCCACGTCTAAAACTCTTAAAATCCCATCAGAACCTCGAGGTCTCTTTCTCACGCAGCTATCGATCACATCGGTCTTCAGTGTAACAGGGATTTTGGGGGATCGAAAGAGAAAAGTCCGGGAAGGCAGAAAGTGTTTGAAGAACATGCTTTTTCTCCTCCTTTCCTGCTGGATTGCCCCCACGGCAGAACTCTGGGCAGCGTCCTGGAAGCACTGGTAGGGGAGCTAGCTGACTAGGCTGGTACCAAGTTCCAGGTCGTGTTTATCCCTCAAAAGGCTGAAGCACTGGTTGTTGCACTTTCCAGGTGCTACATGTCAGTACACGCACTTTGCAGGTCCTGCCTTCCTGCTACAAGTTGTACACTGTGTCCCTATGTTCTGGTTGGTACATGAAGGAAGCCTGGGAAGGGAATCCAGGAAAAAGCCGTGGAGATTTCCAGAAGGTCCTGGATCTGGACAATAAGGGGATCAGGCTGAATAAAAAAAAAATAAAAATAATATCCACATCTAGAATGCATCACTTTCCAAAGTTTGTCATAACAGTCAGTGGGTTTGGTGTAAGAAAATCTAGAGAAAATACTATGTTAAAGTTATAATACATCTTCACAAAACCTTAATTTACCTCCCTTAATCAAAGGGTTAAGTCTCTTAAAATCATTTAAATAATAGAATTAAATCTCTGACAGAAAAAATGTTTCATAAAGAAAAAAGTTAACTAAATTTACATAAGCATTTATCATAACATGCATGTTTGCTTAAAAATTCTATTTTCTGTTCAAGAAAAGAACGCATTGTCAATGTAATAACTTTTTTTAAAAATACAGAATTATTTCTCAGTTTTCAGTTGAAGGTGAATTGCATACGTTTTGGAATAGGTAGTTGTTTTCTCTGTATAAATATATGGCCTGCACTGATTGTTTTTCTGTCTCTCTCCTGGGTTCTTCCTGGAGTCATCATTCTCTGTAGAAAAATCAAACCTACACTTACAGTTCTGCAGAGTGGTAGAAGCCTTAATTAAAGCCTAAAATTATTTATTTTTTATTCTTCATTTTATGTAAGTTCTTAAAATATACACCAGAGACATGAGCAATGTTAAACGTTCTCCATTAAGCGTGCCACCTCATTCTGGGTTTTCCACACTAAAAACTTTTGCACAGCAAACACATTAAAATAAAAATCTGGAAAAACATAATTTGCAGTGGTATGAGGGAAAACAGTACCCGCTCTTCAAATTTGTGTGAAGCCCTTTTGTCCTCTTCAAGAAGTTGTGTTTGCTGAGATGTTTCTTATCCCTTCAGACAAGGCGCTACCTGGAATGACAGAGATACTATTGATACCAAGTCACAACCACTGGTTCCCCATCAGCCCCCCTCCTTCTCGCCCCTAGAATCTAACTGTGTTTAGCCAGCTCCTGCTTCCAGCTACATCTTCCTCACTGCAAAAAGAAGCTGGAGGTCATCCAGTCCCGGATTTCCACGTCACTATTCCAGTTGATTCTAAGTGTAGAAGAGAGGGATGTGGTTAAGCTCCCGATAGCTCACTGACTTTTTGTCAACCAGTGACCATCTGCTACCACATGCACCTGAATGACTGGGAAGCCTTTAAATGCTCCCCTGGGAATAGGGTACATCTTCACAGAGCACTGAATAGAGTTGAGAAAGTCCAACTACTCTCCCACTGAAGCAACAGTTTGGGATGAGAAGCTACTCAAAGCAATTAGCGTTGCTAGCACAGGATAGCTGAGACAGGGGGGTCCATACCACCTCCTGGAAAAATATGCCAGGTAACCATTTGATGTCCCAATAGCAAGGCATGCCTCACTAAAGCAGCACAATAACAGAGGTGAACATGGAGCAAAGGGGAGATGAAGCTGTTGGAGAGAGTAAGGAAGGGTGAGGGAGAGAAGAGGAAGAAAATCAGGGATTAGTTGGGAGTTTGTGAAGAGAAGGATAAAGTGGTAGCAAAACTTATGGCAAGGAACAAGACTGCTGTTATAAAGAATGCAGACATCATTCAGGCATTGAAAAAAACCCAAAAAGGGCAACAGAAGGTTTAAACTTGCTGCAATTTTAAGAAGGCTTATTATACATGCACCCATTACATGTCAAGTCCAACGGAAGAGCCCTTTTCCTCCATACATAAAAAGTGCGTGCTGGGGACATACACAAGGCAAGAGGGCACCAAAATGGCTCTGTAGTCTCCGTGCTCTGGCATGGGGTGGTCAGCGTACAGCAGGGAGCTGCTGAACCAACTGCCTCCCCTTCTGATTGTCTTGCACCGTTTGCTTCTGAGGCACAGGTGTGACTGAGGGCTTTGCACAAGCACCACAGTGTTCAGGTAATTCAATAAAGATGCTGGAACAGGCTTTTCGTTGGTGAAAATTTACCCAAAATTAAAATCCTATTTGTTAACTGTATTGCTTTTCTAAATATCGGTGACTGTTCCAGACATTGGTATCGGGACTATACCTCTTCAAAGGCAGCCTCAGTGATGTGGCTAGTAACTATATTTTAAATTATGTCTGAAATGAAATGTAACTAGTTGCAAAGCTCACAGATTTAATTCTGCTAAATAATCCCCCAGAGAGGTTGAAAAAACACATTTAAAATGTAGAGCTACACAGACAAAAAGAAGAGCAGTGTTGGTATGGAACCACTACTGCTCTAAACGTACTTGGCTAATAGCATGAAATACGCACAGCAAACTGACAAAAAAGTTTAATTGCCGTTTACAGCCATCAGTCCTTGTCAAAGTAGTAGGCACTAAGAGGAAGAAAACCGTCCTGAGTGCTGTAGTTAAATATGGCAACATTTTCCAGTTCTCTCATTAATTCCTACATGCTAATTATGTTCTTATTCAAACCTACTTACTAGCAGGTTTCAACCTACTAGCAGCAGAGTTTGGCCAGTTGCCTAGGTATTGAAGATGACAGGCAAAAAGAAATACCTTTTTGCTTTTCTTTGTTCTGAATTGTTAGATATAAGTGAAAACATGCTTATTCAGGGACCAAATATTCCTTCTTTCCAACACTTTCCTAATTGCCATGACATTTTCTTTCCAAGTTTAGCTCGCTCTTCACTTGTGCAATCATTAAACCAGTCCTCTGAAAGCCATCAACAGGTAGGTTCAACGTGCTGACAGCTGCGAGACATCATCCATCCAAACAGTTATGTTCAGCAAGGCATTACTGATGAGTTAACTCAATGACCAAAAATTCTTGGTCTCTGACAGGCACCTCTTGAAAACGTAACCATGAATTACCACATCTAATTTCGGCAAAGTATTTTGTAGTTTTATATGCAAATTAAATATCAATTTTGTTCCACTCTGCCTGCAATTAAGCAAAGCATCAGTGACAGTTTGCAGCTGGAAATTGTAATTAATAATAAAGGGAAAATCTGGAGTTCCAGCACCTCAAAATAGAAAAGAGAGGGGAGAAAAGAAAGAAAAAGCAACCCCTTGTGGTACAGTCTTTCACGCCCTGGTCCTCAGCTACCTGGATATCAAACACAGTCATCTCTCTCATAGCTTGCTTTCTCATTTTATTCTTTTCCAGCTTATTTACAGCTTGCAAGCGAAACTCCTCAGCTGTCAGTCCACTCTCCAAATTCTCCCTCCTTTTTTCTTTCATCTTGCATGTCATAAATGTGGCATACTTACTCTCAACGCCCTGCTCAGCTGTGCCCATCTACTTCCCTCTTTGGTGTTTTCTTGGGTTTTTATTGTGCCAAGGATTCTGATTGCTAGATTTCTAGTCTGACTTCACTGTACATTTAGTTTTATCTTCACTTTAATAAAATTAGAACATAGCTGCCAATACCCACTTTAAGACTTTCCTAGTTTATTTTGAAGTCCAGGAAAATACTAATATTTAAGTAATACTTAATCAGTGTCTTTCTATCTAGAAACTTGTTTTATTAGACACTAGGCCTCTGCAACTACATTACATCAGCTCTGTCCTTCCTCAATTTGAGGCCAGTTCCTGGCATTAGTCATCTGAGCATAAACCCCAGTCCTTCAGTCAGCTGAGGCAGTGCACCTTGCAGACCACAGGTTGTTAGAATGAACAACCAAAACACAAAGAGAGGTCCTGTGAGGAAGGTGGTCGATAGCCAAAGTAGAAATTCTGGCACGTAATCATCCTTTGTTGTCAAAAAGGAGTAAGTGTTCAGGAGCAATTAGCACTGCTAGAAGTCTCCTTCTGAATCTATTAGATGACTAATGATATCATGTGTAATGAAATTAACCAAGAAGTGATACATCATCCTTTTCTGATAGCCTTGTAACTCACTCCACTGCACTTCAAGTTCTCAGCTGCTCTAAACTGGTGTAGGTCCAGGGCAATCAACAGAGCTGGGCTTATCTACGCTGTCTCAGGCTTTGGCTATGCAGTTCTGCCGTGAGGGGCGTTGACACCATTCTAATAGTTCTCTCAAGACTGCTATGGTCTGCAATAAAGCACTGCATGACAGAGGAATGCATGACAGAGGAATAAGGCTTTTTAAATAAATACATACATACATATATTTATTTTTAAATCTCATTTTCTTCAAGTTGAGAAATCATCATCTCCTGTTTGCACTGTAGTTCTGACCCATTTCTCTGATTGTTCCGCTTCAGAGGAATTAAATGAACAAAGATATGTGAAATAACTGGACTGAATTGCAGACCTGAGGAAAGCTCATTTGGTTTTCTTCCCAAGAGAAACACTGATTAGACCTGCCTTAAAAAGCCACTCGCATTTAAAGAGCTTGAGTTATGATTTGGAGCTGAGCTACAGAGTGGGAGCTCAGTTGAACAAAACCATGAGGTTCACACATGCAAATATAAACCAAAAAGATTCAAAAGACAGAAATAACAGAAACGAGGAATAGAAACGTTCAAATGGTGCATGTGAAATTCATGTCACAGGTTCTTTCATGGTCCTGAAACAGCCTAATCCTATGAGGAACTGACTGCTGTAGAAAACTGAACGTGGCCAAGCCGTTTTTAGAAGCTAGCCCCACGAGAGCGAGAGATGTCCTTATACATAAAAGCCAAAGAGCACACATACCTGCTTAGTGTTCCACCCCATAATCTCCCCGTTGTCATGATTGTAAGTGAATAAACTCTATTTATTTTACCTTAACCTGCACCACTGGGGGGGGAGGTATGGTAAGGAGGAAGTATAGGGCTGCGTGCCATTTTTTTTACGCAAGGTGAATGAGCTTTTCCTTGGTTTGCATAAAAATAAATGCTGAATACACAGCGGCTGGCTTGCTGTGTCCCACTGAAATCAAAGGAAAGCATCCCACACATTTGGGCGCACCAGGATTGGATCCTCGATATATAAACAAAAACCTTAGCATCCACCTGAAGCCAGCCATTTTTACAAGCAAAATCGCAATACAAGCCATTACAGGCGAAATTTTCCAAAGAATGAAGGGTAAGCCTGGAGCATTGTCTGGTGTTGGGCAAACAGAGGCGTTTGCATCAGAGCAGACCAATGCATGGGTAGATAAGGAACCTTCCCGCCTGTTGCCCAAGTGAGCCCTCAGCTGTATCATTTCTGCAACACAGCCAGTTTACAGAGCATTTCACAGAAAAGCAAGTACGTGCCCGCGCCCGGTTCTCTGTCAGAAGATCCCCGAGGGATGGGGAGCACACGGTCACTGCTCAGCGGCGGCACGGCTAAAGGCCTGAGAGAGGTGTGGAAATTCCTGCTGACTGCAAGCGTACCTGTGAATTCGCTTCCCATCTTGTGTGAGTCAAACTGCCTGAAGACACGGGCTCGGCGAGCCGTGCAGAAGCACTACAGATGCTCAGGGAGCTGTGGAGATTCTTCTGTGAATTTTCATGCCGCTCTGTTTAAACAAACATGATTGCAAATGCAGCCTTGTTAATGTTTCCCTGGTGACTCGCTTGGGATAAGAAGTACACAGAAACACACTGATTTTTTTGTGTTGCTTCTCAAGACAATACTATCTCTTAGTGAAAATAAAACTATCCTGCTCTCTCTAGGGGAATTTAAGCAAAATGCTCCTCAGGCCTGAGGCACTGGTAGGGATACAGCCCAACTCCTCCAAACAGAATAAAATTGGCATTTTCAGTCACATAGTGGCGGTCCATTAGCAGGAAGCGCAAGGAAAGAGAGACACTTATGTGAAATATAAAGCAGGGCTTAAAAGCTTTTCTCGTCGTACTTTATGAAGGCAGTTGCTGTCATTGCTGGGCTAATGAGTTGGGGGAAACTCGGTTGACAGTCTGCAGCAAAATGTTGATAATCACAGATTAAAGACATCTGTTTCGCAAACTCATAAATATCTTTACTTGGATCTAATAACAGTCTGCCCAGGCTCCGAGATGGACTGTGTCCTGAGATACACGAGGCAAATGGTGAGTGGTAGGTCTCTAACTGCTGTCTGTAAGTGCTGTGCCAAGTTGTAAACTTAGAATTAAAGAAACTATAGAATGGAAGGAACTAAAGAAAGTGTATGGGAAAGCTTCCAGAAGCTAACAGCTCTGGGTGTCCATGTGCTGACGCTCACTTCAACAGCACTTCGAGCAGTCTGATGCCTCCCATCAGAAAGCAGTGACTTACCTCAACCACTGAGCAAAGAGGAGAAGAAAAAAATCCTATCCTCTTTATTTTGCTTTGGAGTTACTTTAGCCAATACCATTTGTTTCCATTTACTATATACAAGGCTCAAGGAGCAAAGTACGCCTCACTGATACTGGTGTTAATAATAGCCATAAAAAGCAAGCATTTGAAAATGCGATAGAAAGTTCAGTATTTCAGTCAAGAGCGCCGAGGCTTGATGAACCTTCATGTATCTGTCACTGATAAATGTCTTTATACGACTTCCCACGGACCAGAGAGCAAAGCGGGGCGGCAGCAGTCCCACATGGTTCCATCCGAGCAACCTGCAGCCAGACCTGCAGTGCTCAGACCGGTATCGCTGGCAGGCATGGCCAGTCCCCGCTCGCACAAATTAGATGGGGCAAAGCTGAAATCCTGAAGAAAGTAATAAATATTTTTAAAGAGCAAATATCACTGGTTGGGGCAGGTGGGAATCATTGTAGCAAGCTAATAACATACTGAAAAGTCCTATATGCTGGCCAAAGACCCTCCATAGCAGCAGCCGTCGGCAAACCATGTTTGAAAGTTGATGCGGCCCATGCGTAAGGAATGAGGAGAGCAATGCATCACCCTGTGCCTCTTGGCCTGAGTGGGCCTGTGGAATTGCCTTGGGGATGTTAACAGCTATTTCAGCAGGGCTCAAGGCAGGGGTATCAATATAAGTTTCCTCATATTGCTGTAGCGCCGATGAACACTGTTCTGTTTATTGCTTATTTAATGTCATCTGGAGAGGGACAGCAAGGCACTGTAATGCAGCACCCTGGATTAGCAGCTAGCAAAGAGATTGCAACTAATCTTCTGATGCCTCTTGGAAAGTCAAATGAGAAATGGCAGCACAGCTGCCACTGGGAAAAGGGATTTCCCAGGATGGTGCCTCTTTTTTTCATCACAGAGGAAACTCAGGGAAAATTTTGGGTGGTCAGTAAGCCTGAGGGCTAGAGACAGAGAGTTTTTGGAAGTCGCCTCAGAGGCTGGCAGTAAGACAGAAGAACTCATGAGACTAATCCTGCTAAAATCTGGTGTGGCTGATAAGAATTAACCATGCTTGCACCTCCCTACACACAGGATGACAAATGCTGGCTGATTTGATGCTGGTAACAGTGAGAGGGAAAGGAATGTTTTGGCAGATTATATTCCTGAAGGTTAGCTCCCCATTTATTGCCTCACACATGGAGAATAGCACTGAAGGACAAGTTTCATGCCCCTAGAAAATAGTATTTCTAAATTTAGATTATCCTTAAACCCTTTTCTTGCTAAGGGAAATGGGGATTGCTGGAAAGTATGATGTGCTAGATTAGATGTTCTTATGCAGAAATAAGGAGGCTGAAACTGAGCTTCAGACACTTGTGCCGTGCTACTGAGAGCTACTGAGAGACTGGGGTGGAGAGCTCAGCAGTTTCTCCTGCCTCTTGCACTGCCACGTAGCTCTCTTTCAAAGACAGGAACCTAAAAGTCCTTTTGGTTTTAGCACCCTTTCTCCAGTGACAAATAATATTTCATTCTAGGGATATATCATTTGCCTTGACCTTACCCTCAACGCATGAACTGATCAGTCGGACTACAGGACTGCATAAACAGCTGGTGAATGGCACATGCCCACAAGTCAGAGGTAGGCAAGCCCAGATGTTTGTTTTATGTGGTAATTCAGAGTCTGATAACTTATTCACATGGATTATTTATTATTTAAATGCAGGAAGGAAGAGGAATGTCTTCTCCAAAATCAAAACTTCTGAAATATGAGCAATCCCCATTCACAATGAAACTCCATTCAACTTTCACAACTACATTGAATAAAGATATAGCCTAAAAATAAGAAAATCAACCTCAAAAACTTCTGATTGCTAAACTAAGGCCCCAACATTCAACAGCATCAAAGTGTGTTCAGGCCGTTCTTGGCAGTACAGGAGTCACAGATATTTTCAAAAATAAATCCCGAAGTTGTATACTACATTAAAACTAATGAAAAGTGCTGCATGTTATTTTTTCCTGAAAGATACACAAGGTAGGTCAGTGACTAAATCACTGCTATACTGCTTTCAAAGAATAAAACAATATAATCGGGACACTACTCAATAAATCACAGTATCACTCAGGAGTCAGTAGTCTTAATTGTGGTCACATTTTGTTTATGCATAATATGCAGGAGTGAACAGTAGAGGGTGTTAGCTTAAAGGAAAACTTGGGTGCACTGTATGGAATATGTCCTGTTTCCTACAATTTGCAACAAAACAATCAGGCGCTGGGAAGCACAGCTGTGGCTCGGTGTAAATGGCACTGGGGAATGTGTCCGTCGCCTCTTCTTCAAGTCAAAAATAAAGAAATAAAACAATTGCAAACAACCCCCTCTTCCCACCTCAAATCTTGCTCCACAAATTCTTCGTGTCCAAAGACAGTCCAGCTGGTGTGGCCTCACGTCATAATGATTCAGCAGGGGAAGCTCAGGCTTCAGCTGGGCTCGAGCAGCCCGCGTAGTCCCTGTGGCCTCGCCACCGGGAAGGGGCTGGATCCTGCCGGGTACTGTGCACACGCTCTCAGCACCCTCGAGTCACATACCCTCGGAAGGAGCCCTGCGATTGCGTTTTAAGGTTCCTTACACATTTTGTGGGATTTTCAGCAGCATCAGCCACTTGAATCAGAAAGAAGTAAGTCTTTTTGAATGTCTCTGCGCCTGTCTCTTTAGGCACCTCGATGCCCCCCGGGGCGTGCAGTTGCACTGCATCTGAGCCACCTTCCAGGAGCGTTTGGCCCCTGGCAGGGCTGAGCTCCAAGCAACCAGCCCCAGCGCTCTAATGGGAGAGAGACAGGAGCTCCCTTCCTCATCTGCTTTGCCACGCTGATAGGAGAAAAGAGCCATGGGGACTTCTTTCTCCTGCTAGCGAAGTACTGTTTGAACCAATCGCAAAGCGCAAATGTGTGGAGTACAAAAGCCGGCCGGCAAGGGAGACTGGCACTGAGAGGGCCTGAAATTCCATGCGCAGCTGAACCGACCGGTAGGCTGCAACAGATTAAAAAAGGTGCTATTTCCTCAGCCAGGAAACCTTTCTCTTTTTTGTCCAGCAAAAAGACCTGGCTTTGCCATCAGCAAGTTATGCTACTGCTTTTTATGCCATTTATGACTATTTTTTACACTTGACTGATTTTTTCAATGTAGCTTGCAGAATGGATAAATGTTCTTTTGATGACTTTCTGGGCAGCAGCTCAGAAAATTTTTTTAGTGACATTTTATGTGGCGTGCCCTGGTATCAGTAGGTGTGCCTTTGTTTTCTAAATCTTTCTAAGGGCAAAATTATTTCTTCCACTCTTCACATAATTAAGCAGCTGTAAATGGTAATGGATATAAACAGACAAACCTAAGCCTCTCCTGCAGTATTCACCAGAGGGAATGACTTCACTGACAGGGCTCAGAGCTATTTTAGGTGCTGTGGATTATCTCACCCAGCATCTAGCAGCCAGACCAAATGAGTCTTCTGTAAGTCTTATGTCATCTATGCCAGCTTGAACCAGATGTCTTGGAGACCCTTAGGCATCTCTGATAGCACTGGGCAGATGTGTCTAGGCCACAGGACCTCATCCTATTTGTTTCAATTCTGTGTCTCTGAAGAGAGAAAAATAGAGACTTTTAAAGTTCTTTAATTTATTTAGACTTCTTCAGGAAGCATATTTGTAGCTACAGTATTCACGAGCATCACATCTACATCCTGAATCACTGGATTTTCCTCCAGCTCAGCTCAGTTAGATGTGAAATCTGAGTCCTGGACACACACACATATTCCTCACCAAGTGCTTGCATTTAGATTTCAACTCTCAGATGACAATTGCGAAGTGTTGGTCTTACCACTGACCTGGCTAACTTTCTTTTGTACATTTTAGTCCATAAAACCTCATCTAGGTTGCAAACAAGACACATTTTTAAGTATTATATAGCCATAAGTACCAAGTGAATATTATGGGAATTAACGGAAGTCATGTACGTTGGTGTCTACAGTGCCTGTAACAACCCCTTAAAGTTGTCGGGGGCCACTGCTGGAAAGATCAAAACTGCAGTGCCATTGAGCTCAGTATTATATGGGTTGTAAGAATACCCAAGCCCTTGTAGAAGTACTCATAATGTAATTCAAGAAAAAAAGGCCAAACAGCAATGTATGTGCCACGTACATACAATGCATGATAAAACTTTTGCTTTGATTACCTACTCCACCCAAGCCACCACATCACTATTCTCGCATTTGTCTTTGCCAGTTTCTGTGAAGGAGTGGACCTGACATCTCAGCTTCTCCCTGACTTCTTTGGAGTTAAAAAGTGCTTGCTACAGTGCATCTAAACCACATATGCACAAGGTCACGTATACACAGGAACAAAAGTTTCAGTGGGAGACACAGTCGACGGTGAGAGGTGAGGAATACTGCGTTCAGTGCTTTGGCATGCTGTGAACTTCAAGGCTTTTGCAGTCAAATTGTACAGGTTATGTTAAAACTGGTCACACCACTAGTTGAATGCATTGATCTCTTTTTAAGCAATACAGGGTGGGTGGGCTTTGAAAAGGGAGAAGATTGGACCAGGAGTTACTATACAGCCACCAGCTCGTCACTAGAAAAGTTCCTCTCAGTGGACCAGATTCCACCCTGCACAAATGATAAGAGGAAGGGTGCCCAAAATGCCCACCAACTACAGAGGATGATCCATGGTATGAAAAGGAGAAAGAAGAGGCAAAGAAAATTAATTTTGTCAAAGAAGACATGAAGAAGTCTATGCAGGCTTTTGGGCTCTCAGTGTCGGCGCGTAGCTGCTCTTTGACCACGAGGGCTGGCAGACTGGCAAGCACAGCACCACTTGTCCCAGCCAACACTAATGAGGCTAAATGCATTTAGCTGCATATTTAATTAAGAGAACAAACAGACCAACACTCAGCTGCCAGCACTGCAGGCATACTCAAAATGTAATTGTCTGAAAACATATTTTTAAATTCATGTGCCAAAAAATATTTAAGCACTCAATACCAAGCTGTTAAGTTGAAGTGCTGCCTCTTGTTTGGCAAGGAAAGGTCTGAGTTTCCTTCGCCTGTAAAGGAGCTGCATAAAAGAAGCGTTGATGGTAAACCTTGGCAGGAACTTTCCTGCAAAAGATATTTTTTTTCTCCAGTGATAAACCTCTTATAATATATCCACAGGCAAATTACATACTGACCCCATGACACCCATCTTGATGAGAATGAAAAACTGGCCAGTAATTACCCAAATAGGCTTCTGCTCAGGAAAAAAATGGATATCAAAATAAATACTGAAAGGTATAATACACCCTGCCTTGGTATCTAGTCCACCACCATTCTGAGAGTGAGTTATCTATTCAATCCAACAGCATCTTGCCTTTTTATGGACAACTCAGATTCAATATCCATGACCTTCTACAACAGCAATCCCTACAAAAACTTGCCTATCCCCTGTATTTTGTATGCTTATTTTTATAATTTTTAATACTTTGCACGCCTAGCAAGGACAAAGCTCCTTCAGTTCAAGGTGACTTTCATGTTAGATCAATGAAAACAACAGGAAAGAATAAACAGGCAGCATCTGTGGTTGGAAAATGAATGCAGTATGTGTGAAAAGACTTTCAGAACAAAGTCAGGCTCTGCAGACAGGCAGAGAAGATGAAAAACATGAAGACTAGTAGAAAGAAAACAAAACATTTTCAGCTATATTCCCCATTTGTATTCACTGCGTTGCCTGAATTCACTCCACACACACGTTTCTTGGTAAAAGATTTGGTTTTCTGTTTTAGCCATGAAAAGTGAGTAGATTCACAGTATGTTGTATCAGAAAGAGCATGGAGAGATAGTAATTCTACGAATTGCTGCTATGTAAGGAGACTATCCCACCCCGAAGCGCCCCTAGGAACATGTTCCTAGCAAACAGAGTCCTACTTCATCTCAGCAAGCAGGGAAACTAATGTCCCAAAGTCCAAAGGGCCCCGTACTGCAGAGCCAGACCCTGCAATAGCTCCAGCCAGTGTGGCACCTGGAGCGCAGGCGCGGTAGTTGCACTCTTGCACCATATACGGCACCAGCTGTGGCTTCAGGTAGATGCTAACAGGACAATCCAAGAAGGACATAATGTTAGTGATTTAATCTGAGGAGAATGCTGAGCTTGAAAAGTCGGCATCCACAAGTATTTATTACTTACTGCTGACCCAGATGTTGTTTTCAACTACAAGCAACCAAGCTCTGCTTTACATCTGAGCTTACTAGTAGCTGCGTAGCTCTAGCAGTGCAGGGTGGATCCCAAACCAAAGCAGGCTCCTTATCACCAGGGCTGATCAGTGCGGGCTCAGTGCTGCAACAGCCGCCTTCATGTGGTTTCTGGTTGACTTAGGGCCCTGGCAAAGCTGTTCACAGAAGAAATCTGCCTGGAAAAGTTAAAAAGAATAAGCAGGAGAGGCAAAAAAATGGTAACCTATCTGTGAACTCCAATGTGCCATGCTGTGAACTCAAACAACATTCCAGGATTAGGGAGAGCTTGGCTGGAGCTTATGAGCTCCTGGGAACAAAGCTTGGTGCTGGTTTGAGTAAATCTGGTCTGTTCTGTGTCTTTACAGCAACACTAGGGAAGATCTGCCAGCCTGTTCAGGTTAGCCTTGAGTTTTAGAGCTCAGCTGAGCCTGAAACTCATAGTTCACCTCAGAGAAACTAAAGGTGTTGGAATTAGCCACAGTCCTAAAATCAAAAGCTTTTCATCTAATCCTGCCTTAAGCACTCCTGTGAAATTCAATGACAGTAATTATTTTTTTAAACTACTGAAACTGAGGACAATAGTCCCAACACAATGTCACAGAAGAACCACTCAGATGCTCGGGAATAAATGTATCCATGAGATCAAAGGCAAACTCTAGGAATAATAATTAAGGAAAAAAAAAAAAAAAGACCACCTTGGCAAATGAGGGCCTGTAACACATCACCATATTTCTTTTTATGCTGAGACATACAATGGTTGCCTGGAAAATCTTGTATACCTGTCCATAACCATTTCTCTCCAGATGAAAGGCTGTTTCCAGAGGAAAAAGACAAGACCAGTCCGAGGAAAAGTTCTAAAGCTGCTGTTTCAGCAGCTTCCCTGAAAACTATGGCATGTCTTGTCCTAAATCTCCATCTCTCTTTGACTTTCTTTCCTCTCAGCTGGAGACGCAGGACACAAACCAAAGACAAGGTGTGCAGGGGTCTCCAGCCTCCACATCACAGTCTGGCATAGAGAAAAGTCAGCTTACAGTCACAAAACTGGGCTCAAGACCAGTGCATGCAGGTAGCTGTCACTGCATGTCACAGCCTGCATCCTGAATTTCCTTACATCCTGTCCACAAAAGCCTCAGGCAGCTAAAGATCATGTGGAAAACAGGGCTGTGCAGATGCCGTGATGCTCAGCTCTGAGTTCCCTGGGCACGAAACTGTCTGGAGCAGCGAATGCCACTGGAGATGGACAATTACCTCTTCTAAACCTGCTGAGGACTGAGACGTGGGACAACTTTCAGTGGAAGTGGTGGCTCGGTCAGCACTGAGGTCCAGGCCTAAGTGCTGGTTGGAGTGGAAGAAGAACTGGGCGAGAAGAGCTGGTGTTCACTTTAAGCCACGGATGTGTTTGTATTGCTCCTAACCTTTTCTTGCAGCCCTGTAATTAGAAGACCGAGCTTGCGATGTGCTGAAAACAAACCTCACATGCCCTTCAGCATGTTTCCTATTAAACTGAAACCTGAATACTACTGAGCAGGTTTGAGGTGTGTCTCTCCAGAAGCAGCAAGGTTTTATCAGCAAACCTCATCTTGTGCCTTGGTTAGGGACAGCACTTGCTTAGTGCTGATGGCCTGGTTCCAGAGCCAGTGTGGGGAGGATTGGCATTGCTAACTGCTCGGTTTTCAAGAGCAGTCAGCATTAAGCCTGCACCCTTTTCTTCCAAGCACCCCCTCCTCCCAGAAGAAGCACCTCACAGCCTGGGGACAACCTCAGGTTTGACACTTAACACCCTCATTTTATCAATAGGAGGCAGTTACAGGTGGTCCCAGATCCACTCGGAGCAGCGTGGAAGTGGGGTTAAGAGCAGCTATGTGATCTCTCACAGGGTCATTTCTCAAAGGACTGAGCCCTTTGGAGCTCAGCTATATTTATTCAACAGTCAAGCTGGCAGTGTTCTCATTAGGCAAGGATGGAAATAGCCATAAGGAAAAGGTCCTTTGCACACCTGTGCAGATCCAGTCAAACTTTGTTATACAAACTTCTTCCATGAAGCTGCCCTTTTTCTTGGAAGATAGGACATTGCTCTCATTTCATGGTTTCACAAGTGAGTAGGAGGTTACTGATGACTTTCTGAAGGAATTCAATCTCAAACGTTTTGCCACTTCCTCCAGTTGTATCAGCTGGTCTCATAAAAGTCTTTACACTCATTTCCCCTCTTATCCTTGCTGCCCTTGGACCTCAGGAGCTTCATGGTCACACTACCAATATGACAGCTAACTGGCAGGTGTTCTTCTCCTACGCTTTTCATTTGCTCAACTGAGCAGTCCAGCATAAAGTATCGTTTTTACCTGCTTGTGCAGCACCAATGAATGCATGTAATACCAAATGGCAGGGGCTGATTCCCAGCCTCTGGGGGTCCAGGGTTTGGTCCAGAATGACAAATCCATTTGCTGATGAGAATATGACTTTTTTTGGTTTGGGGTTTTTTTTTTGTTTGTTTGGGGTTTTTTTTGTTTGTTTTTTTTTTTTTTTGGTAAGCTAGCTTTCTTTATCAAAAAGAAACAGACATGTGGGGGGAAATGAATAGGACAAGTACTGTCTTAGTAGTTGGAAGAGAATCACAAAGAAGAAGTCTGAGCATAGCCTTGGCCAGTCCCAAAGCCAGACAGGCAACCCAAACCCCACCACTGCCAACTTTGTGTGAAACAGCAACCTGGATTTTCAGGGATCTGCTTTTGCTCTGTTGACAGAACCTCAAATTAGGTCGTCCTGGTCAAGCTCAGCCATCTGGCAAATCTAATGGGAAAATTCATCTTGTTGACAGACCACCATAATAATACTTGCCTCTTTAAAACAGATCAGTGGAAAGAAGCAAGCATATGAAAACATAACCTCCTGTACATCTCCACCACGGCGTGGAACTTGGGACAGAGCTCGTGTCCTGTGAACAGACCAACAGGAACACTCGAATGAAAAGGATAAATCATCCTGACAATTTCCAGGCTTAATACAAAGCAATGCAACAAAACATTTAACCAAACTCAGGCAGGAAAAACATCTTGTGGGCCGCAGTAGGGAAAATTAATAAATGTTATCCTATGACAGGTGCTTCTTGAGGTCAGACTGCACACCCAGAAAGGAATGGTGAAATGGATCCTTAATAACAAGTGAAAAGGGAACTCATCCATCACCATCCAAAGTTCTATAATAAATCAGTCTTTAAATGTAGCTTGTCTAAAGAACCAATAGTGATTGATGATCACCCTTTCCACAGAAGAATTCACCGTTCAGGCTACCTGTGCTGCCAGTTTTGATCCTGTGCTTGGTTAACATCCCTCTTTGTATTTCTCACAAATTTGTATCGCGCCCAGTGGAATACTAAGGTAAGTTTTCTTCAGACATTTTTTCAAGAGGATCTCAGTCTTCATCAGTGTGGGGTGGCACACAATCAGTCTGCACATACTTGAACAATATGTACTTGCAAAATTGGCCCACACTCCATTTTATTCCTGTCATTGGAATTGCACGTTCAGCCTCAAATACACAGTAATCACAAGAGACATAGGTGAGATGATCGTGTCAATGCTGATTGAGACATGCCACCTTCTGCTAAAAATGTGAGTTGGTAGATTCCAAAGTCCACGTGATTGAAAGTCATTCTTGGGGGGAAAGTAGATTCTCTGTTCAACAAACTTTTCATTGAGATATCTTTTCTACCAAAATTTATAGGGCTCTTCCATTATTGGTAGTGCCATCTACTACAGAAAACAAAAGTGTTCATGTCCACAGAAGAAATATTTCTTCCCAGCTATCCTGGCCTAAAATTTTGTGGATGCTGTGGTATAATGATATCACTTCCATTTTTTCCTCTGGGTAGAACAGATCTCCAGTAACTCCCTATAACCAGGGGCTGCACGTGTGTGCCAACTCCATTCTCCAAGAGAAAACTCCAGGACATCATGGAGTAAGAAGCCTGAGCAGCAGAACAGAAGGTAACATGAACTATCCAAACTGCAATGTCCAGGATAGACCATTTCAGAATTACAGGTTTTCCCAGGTTTCAGTCTTCCCTGAAACAGGCTAGACAGAAATTTCAGCACTCTCTCACATCCCACTGGAGCATCCTGGCTGTAAGGTCATTCTGGCTACACAAACTCCATAATTCTCCTTTACTAAATATCTGTATGCTGGTTTGTTTGTTGGTTTGGGGTTTTTTTGCTCCACACTCAAGACAGAAACAGGTATCGAAACCTCAAAATTTTCCCCAAACTGATAGCTCAGTGTTCTCCTGGGAAATACCTGCACGAAACAGGATTTTCTTGGCCAAGTGTACAGCTGAACTAGCTGCCTGGAATATGCACCTGGAATATGCCTAAAGGAAGCGTCTGGGTGAAGATGTCTAAAATACATCCTCAAAGATTTGGTTTGCCTCCATTGAATATAGAAACACAATTTTTTTTATAGTCTGTCCTAAGCGATGGCATCAGGCTATTCTCATTTCATATTAATGGCCGTTAAAAATGTGAAGCACAGAGTGGGGCTTGAGATTTCCAGTGTGCTTGTACACAGAAACACAGCCAGTAGATCGAGCCCAAGAGAAGCAGGGTATTAAGTATGGTACTTTTAGTTCTCCCACAGAAGTGGACACCCATTCATCTGAAAATAATGTGGCACCTTCTCCTGCTCTTCTGAGTGGCTCTTTGAGATTTGGCAATAAGCACCACAAGCAGCTCCAGGAGTTGTCTCCATGCTGGCCTCAAGGGAGACTCTACCAGCTTTGCCATAAAATAAATGTGACCTTCCAGCATCTGTAAAATCAAAACAGAATATGTCACCCACTCCATTGTCCTGGGAATTTACTTCACCAGAGCAAGGCACTAGCAATGCAGAAAGACCTTTGGTGGGAGCTGAGCATTTAATGGTGTTTGGTATACCTTCTGCTCATCGCTCTGTTTCTTTTAGATTTCAGGGCCAAAAAGTTAAGGTTCTTGCCATGCCACCATGGTTACATTGTGCTAAGTGAAACATTTAGTGCTGGGAAGAAGTGTGCTGCATGAAATAGAAATCCCTCATTCTAAACAGACACAAACACACAGAAAGAGCATAAGAGAAGCCATATGGTAAAACACCTGGGGTCCAGCCAACCCCAACTTAGCATAACCTTTCCTAGCAGAAGAAATGTCTCCTGTATTTCTGTCCCACCCATTTTGTCACTGATGGAAATTATCTCCCCACATATCTATGCAAAAGCCTCCCTAACAAGATGCAGAAATTTATGCTCAGCTGCAGGAGACGTCCCTGGCTCACCATACCGCTGGCTCTGTCGGCCTGAGAGTCCCTGGGCACAGCTAGCACAGCACCCCCGTCCCTGCCATCTGAAACCTGCAGTAATGGCATTACACTCCGGGCATCCAGAAAAGCAAGGACAGCCAGACACCGTCTTGAAAGGTGAAATTTGCTCTATTAGTCTTTGTTTAATCATGCAGCAATCTTTAATATTTGCTAATTCATTCAGAAAGATATGTGGAATGTAATGATAATGCAGTATTAACCTAAGAATAGTCTTCATCTGAGAAAGACATTTAAAAAGAGAAGAATTGAAGTGTAGAGGAGGTAATAAAGGAAAAGACCTGAGAAATTACTGCTACATCAAAGCAGAATACCCTAGCAGTCAGACCCAGTTATAAACGTGTCATTTATCTGAAGCACAAAAAAGGTCTGTAACTAAATTGGCTACCATAAAAGCTGGAATTGACCGAATATAAATGTACCACTGGGCTACGATATATACATGGGTATACATTAATTAGTCACCTTCTGTTTCTTTTTGGTTAAGTGTGTATTTTCAATTCCACTTTTCTTCAGATGTGAATACATACACCTGCCTGGAAGCTGCATTGGCATCTAAAGTCAAGCTTGCAAGAATCTGCAATGTCCACTCACCTTGATATGTCAAAAATATTAAGAATCAGTCCCCACCTTCTCACCAGAAAGCCCTAGACATGCATACAATTGTGTTAATACATCCACAAGTCATACTTTGGTTGAGGCGAGGATCCAGTGTTAAACACACTACATGCCCCCGACTGTGTGCCATTTCAAATGTCATATCCTGGACAGTGAATATCACATTACATTTGTTAGATAGGGAAACTTAATCTTTACTTGGATATTTATTTATTTTTACCAGGTTCAGTCACCTATCCGTTATTTGGGAGCTAAGAGTAGAGAGGCTCCTAAATGTATCTAGGTACAATTCCTGATTTCATTTATAATGCCCTATCAGTGAAACAATTCCTCTGCCTTCAGAGTAGCACTGGCTTTATATCAAATATCACAGAGAAGAATTCAACCCTTGGTCTAAGTCTGTGTTACCACGAGGTTAGTCTTCGAGGGCACCAGTGGAAAACCGGGTAAGCTCCCTGCAGCTTGTCTTCCTAGATGCATTACTGACTGAGTCTGTGAAAAACAAGTTTTGGAAAAGGCATTTTGTAAGACAGACACACAGTTAATAAATCAAATAGGTCTACTGCAAACAAAGGATACTGAGACAAATACAACTTTCCATCCTCTCTTCTCATATTGATACTTTTCAGCAGCCCAGCTGAACCTCTGACACTTTCTCTTTCACACCTCCAAAGCAACTCTGCAAAGTCATAAATAATTTAGCATTAACTAGTCAGTTTATTTTGGATTCAAGGAATAAAACTTCACAATTACAGGTGCTAAAAATCCTTCCTATCTGCAGCCTCATCCATTCCTCACAAGCTCCTTCATGATGCACCCTTAACATGGCTTCCTTTGCTCTGTGCAGTGGTGCTGAGGCTGTCTTGCCAATCCTTGCTGATCCACATTGACTGTAATAATTCTGGTGATGCTGCTTTTACCAGGCTCTGGAGACTTTTCTACAGCAGGACTGTGCAAGCAACAGGGATGCTTTGGTGAGCTGGGAGTTGAAGATCTCTGTGACTGCAGAGTTTGACTCCTTGATGAATGCCAGGATGATGAAATGGAGACTGAAGATGCTAGGAGAGAACAGGTACTCTTTAGTGAGAGAAAATACTGACCCACCAATGAGCTTGGGTCAGTTCGACACCCCCCCAACACACCCTCTGAAATGTGTCATGGAACAAATGACGCCACGACTATGGTAACAGAGCAATAGTCTTGCGTAAAGAAGCTTTTCTCTGCTTTCCTTTTTGCTTTCATCCTCACAAGTTCAAACCAGTTTGCTTTTTAAGTATTCTTATTTTCTAAGCTTGTAGCTGTTGTTATTCACATGCCAACCATTGTTATTACTCTTCCTTGGGAATCACCTTCTAGCCACTGCTGGGGACAGGGTCTGCGCTACCTGGACCTTTGTCTGACCCAGTACGACCATGCTTATCTTCTGTGATTTGCTATTAACAATGCCATGTCACTGGAAAGTTACTTTTTACAATCATATCAAATGAGACCACCGACTACTAGGCACCCTCCTGGCACAAAACAATGACAATCATAATCAATGAATGGCAAAAGACTGGAAGCTAGAGGAAAAATGAAAGAGAATAAAATAGGAAGAAACAAAGTAAACAAATCCAAACCCACTGAAAACCCTGAGGCTGAGGGTTTAAAAATCAAAGCATGCCTTTGGAAATTGTCATATACATGCACAATGTCAGCACCTAGATACACAAAAGGAACATTCTGATTCTTCTTGGGCAACCCAAGAGACCGGAGTCTGAGGTTCACCTGTGTGAGGTTCAGGAAATTTCTTGACTGTGTCCTAAAAGCTGATGGTACCTGTCTCAGTACAAAACCATTGTCGGACTAAAATACTGAAAGGTATCTCAGCACCACTGCAGCCTTGAATAAAATGAGAGATGCACTGTTAAATGAGTGTTTCCCACCACACACATTTCACAAACTTGTTTCTTTTCTTTACCCAGTGCACATGCTCTCGATGTACCTTCCCAAGGTGTTGAAAGAAACCATTCCAGTCTTGCTCCCAGAATCTGGACAGAATTACCCTTTCTCTCTCTCCGCCCTCAGACACCCCAACATATGCCTCCTACACCAATGGAACTGCACTTTCTTCCCTTGTGCACCTCCATATCTCACTCTCTATGGGGAAAGAGACGGAAAGTTTAACGCACTTTCCTGTTTCAATGAGCAGACAACCCTGAGAGAAGAGAGAGTTGTTTTGGCCAAGTTGTAACACGCTATCAACAGAAAAACAAAAGCTAAATCTGGAGGCTGTTGGGGAGCCCTTAACAACACCCAGCTGCAGCACGTAACAGATGCAAGCTTAGCTGAATTGACATCAACTGCTTATTAAACAAGCCATGACCAACAGATGGGAACACTGCTTTGTTATGACAGCCGTCTACAAAAGCTGAATGAACACTCTGGAAAATGAGACTGGAAAACAAGCGGGTGCTAAAACTGTGAAATCCTACTGTGGGAAACCAAGCCAATCCACTAGACTGCCAGGTGCCACAGCTGTTACACTCTTGAACCCAATTCAGGAGAACTAGATTTGCCACAGAAAAGGATAGAAAACGATCATTTTCAAAGGTCTCCCACCTACCCCACATTGGCAGTTACCGTAATTATCAGTGTAATTGCTTCAAGTCACATCTCATTATAAATTAAAAAGGAGATTTTTGGTTCTGTTAGCTATGATTTGCTAATGCATCAAGCAATGTAGTCTATTACTACACATCATACCTGTACTTCACTCTGAATTGTTCTCTGAGTTAGTTTTTTACTAGATCACCATTCTTGAAAATCAACAAGGAAATCATGTGAAAGGAACATTGATTTTAGGCATTACAGAACAGAGAGAAGACTAGAAAGACAAGGAGAAGAATTTTTCTACAGAAGCAAATACATATTTTTTTAAAGTGTCTATGGCAGCAGTGATTACGATAACCAATGAGTTCAGTATTTGTGATCTTGTTCAATCAAATAGTTTTATTTGAGTTACCTTGACAAAGAATCATTGGCCTACTAACAGCAGGAATTTGCCAGGACTTCATTAACTCTCATAAACATACATAACTAACTATCACAATAGGAGCAGTAGGCATACACATTAAAATAATGATGTGTTAAATATAATAGTTCTGGAATAAATAAGACAAAATTACACATCAACACAATAATGAAGCTAATATACACTAAATAACTAACACAGTTACTTAATCTTTATTCACTTCTGCTAATGTTGTTTCCCTGAGTGGGAATAACAGGAATGGGTTGTTGATTCCTCCTTACATTCAGGAATATTTTAGCTGAGCACAAACCAAACCACAGACATTCAAAAATATTCCATTAATTCATACAGAGCCACAGCTCTGTGGAAATATAATGCTTCATGGAAATACAGAGCTTCATCAACCATCTATATGACAGCCATGTGGCTGAATCCACATTATCCTGGAGATCACAAAAATCCATCTCTATATCAGGCAATGCTCATTCAAATTCAGGAGACCTGACTTCCTCATATAACAGAGAAATATACACATGAAGTCAGCAGAACCGTAGGAAGAAGTGTTAACACATGGACTAGTTACAAAATGGAGCCCAATCAGATTAGTCAAAAAAAAAGAAATAAAAATCTGGAGAGTACATAAGAAGTGACAAGACAAACCTTCGGAAAGGAAATGTAGTAATTGCTGATGCCATTGAATGCTTTTAACATATTACACACATACTAATGTTCAAGGAAAATTATTGTGTATAAATAGGAAGAAAAAGCCTTTACTTCAGGCAAATAGATCAGGACTATTGAGCTTTTCTGAAAGTTAAAAGAGATTTAAATTATTCAGGTATTAGATATTATAAGGAAAAGAATATTGGGGAGGATTGTGTATCTTTCAGATAAACCAGTTCCCAGTTTAATAGACTTTTAGAAAACTTGAAAAAATAAGTATAACCTAGTTACTGTAAAAGATATTTAGCTACCAAAGTTATTAGCTTTAACTATTAATGGTATTTACAGGTATTCAAAACATTTCTCTCAGATGCTGACACTATTTTTAAAAAAAACGCCTTTGTTATAAATAAAGAAATAATGAAGTATTTAAAACAATTGCTAGGAAAATCAGGTAAGGGATCACTCTGATGAACCTTTGTGTGTCCAGCATATGAAGGGCAACAATTGAGATTTCAGGGTTATGTAGATATCTGAAGATGAAAACCAGGGTGCTTCAGCTCTCTGACTTTCCCCTTTCTGATAAAACACAGAAGGATATGTAAATGAAAATACATTTCAGAAAAAAAACACCAAACATATCTAGCGTCCACAGTGTCATGAGAAGAGGACAGGGTATTTCTTTAGCATGTTCAACCTGCATACCACCTTGAAGTCTTGTTGGAGTCTTGATAGAGTACTATGAGATTATTTGGTAAGGCTAGGCAGGATTCGAGTACATAGATACCACTGCTCTCATTTCATCTTTCCTTCAACCTGTACAGGATCGGTAACAGGACTCGCTGATCACACTAGCATTATTTCACATTTACGCAGCATCTGCAGCTCAGGATGTCCAAGACGGAGGAGTCTGGGATAACTGAGCATTTCCAGTGAAGTAGCCCTACCTCAGGAAGATGTGGTCTCTCACACAGCTACAGAACAAACCCAGGACCTCTGCTCTCGTATAATTCTGACCAGGCCACTCCTAAAATGCAGTGGCACCAGAATACCCATTATAAGCAATGTAAGTGGAATTTGTAGGCAGTCTTTAAAAGACAAGTGAGAACATAGAAAGTTCAGAGGAGCCAAATCAAGTTGATTGACATGATGTCTGGGAGAATCAATAATTTACTTCTGGAAGTAAATAATTAGTGAGGATACTGAGAACATGTTTAAAATAGTACAAGGAGGTACAACTAGCAGGTGTGGATAAAAATCCTCTTACCTTTCCACTGACAGTAGGATCTTTAAAATGAAGAGCTGACTGTGGCATGTAATGGCATAGCTACACTAGGCCAGGTCTCTACTGCAGAGTGACATGGAGTACAGATACTAATGTCAGCATTAACTGAGCTAGCTCAGACACTAAAAGCAACTTAATCACTGAAGCATTGAGCTCCATATGCAATAATTTAATGCCCACAAATATAGACATACCTTTAATCTAACAAGTAACAATCAGTAGAGGGACTGGACTATATAGTCTGCTTACTAGCAGGTATTAAGGCTGGTGTTATTGCATCTTCACTGCTACTACAAATGTTAGGGAAATTAAGGTAGCATATGCCGGAATATGCTTTATTCAGTTTTTCCCTTTGCTGTGGAAACACATGCTGAGAACAATCAGTGTGAAGAATGATTTCCAAAGGAGGTGAAAGAACCCCATCACACAGGAGACAGAAAAGCAGGCTGGTCTAGCACCCAGAAAAGATAACGCAGAACTCTGGTTCCTTGTGTGGGGATTAACTAAAGGCTCATCAGATCTGTTTAATCCCTAATATTTGTAATTTTCCACAGCTACTTCTTTACCTTCAAATTCTTCTTCACGGCTAGGCAGCAAAATTCTTCCTCCCAGTTTTACTTCCCTTCTGGAGACAAACAAAAGATCTTCAGAGTCCAACATCCTCTCCCTGGGATGTCTTTTTTCTTCTGCTCTCTTCTTGTTTTTATTTTTTTCTTTATCTTCTTTCACAATATTTTTCTTTGCTTCTTCTCCTTCTTCATCTTCCACAGATGAGTGGGGATAGGGCTTTGTGGTCTCTCTGTCCAGGCTAGAAAATCAGACAAGGAAATTCACTAAGCTAAAAGCATACATATACTGTTTTAAATCCTTTTTACGGGACATAAATTTCACCTTTTCCCACATCTCACTGTACTGACAAGAGAAGGACTTATCAGACTCTTGACCATTTGGCAGGGCTATAAATGTCTTACAATTCAGTTTCCCTTTTATTTATCAAATAAGTAAAGAAAAGCCTAAAACACAGCATGCACAGTTTTGCTCTCTCATTTCTGTAGATACCGTATATCTTGCTAGCCTATTGCATACAATTTTTCCTCTTAAAAAAAAAAATTCTGGATAGTATTCCTGTTAATCTCAGTTCTAACATGTTTCAGCAAGAATTCATAGCCTTCATATCCTTCATAAAGAGTCCATTCCCAGCCCACCTTCAAGATTTCTAAAATTTGTAGAATACTTATGAAGCAAAATACAGTTACAGATGTCGCCTTTGAGTGTACCAAGCCCGAAACTATCAGAAGTGCTTTGGTAACTAAAACTGAAATGAGTATTTAGGCACCCAGCTTTACTGATACCAAACAAGAGAAAGACTCCTAAATACCCTTCTGGCTCTGGCCCTAATTCTGTCTACCTCTTAGGACTGCAAAGAGGATTTGGGCAATAACTGTCTTTTACGATGCGGAGCCAGAGCACGTAGTGTTTTACTTTGTATATGGAATTTGTTAGTTACATTTGTAGAGTGCTTGTTTGGCCATAATTATTCCTTTCCATTGTGATGGCAGGAAAACACCCCAAACAGAAGGTAGCATATTAAAATGATGAGAGCTATATTAACACCTCTAAAGATTAATCAGTTAAGCGTGATCCCTGGTACATACCAAATAAACATCAAAAGACAATCCCAAAGATCCCAGGGTTGAAGATTTAGACAACCTATTGTAATACAACATCTCTGTGTACTGTGGACTCCCTGTCAACAGGGAACCCTGGGCTATCCCTTTTACTTTTTAGTCCCTTACTTCTACAGGACTTAGCACACAAAGATTGTATCTTTTTGAGCTTCTCATATCATATTGCATTCAAACTTTTTGCTTCCTTTCTGATTAAATTATGCTTCTACTTTTTTTCTAGCAACAATGTCAGCATGTGCTCATTAGATCTGTACGCACCAATGTGCAATATGCTGCACTGCTCCCCTCTGATAAGTACGGCATGGGAGGTAGGTATCTATTTTAGAATATAATAAATAATAAGTTTCAGAGGGAAGCACACTTCCATGCCCCCTGAAAGGTAGGGGCTCTACTGGAAATTTCAACTCAATCTGGGCTGGAGCATTGCCGTAGCATTGCTAATATTAATAACTGATTAATGTGTAACTAATGAAACACAGTTGTTTAATGGCTTTGAATGTGCACCTCCTCATAAAAGGAAAACAATCATTCAACATGGCATGGTGGTTACACAAATAAACAAATATACAGTAAAATTGTGGCCAGTACCAGCTTTGTATGATGCAGCCACTGAGCTAATACAGTCAATGCCCAGAAGAGGACGTTATGTATGTCTGTATGATACTAAACTGACATGTTAAGCAGCAAAAAAGGAATGAGATTTCACTTTACAAGTATGTGGTTTTACAGAGAACTCAAAACCTAGCTGAGAACGTTACAAGCAGAAGACAAACATTCTGAATTAGTAAGTGCATTGTCAAGGACTGTCTATACAAATCTCACGAAGCAATTTACTGTAGGGAGTAATAGATCCAAGAAGTAGGAAATTTAAAAGATTCTTAACTATAAAAGCTCTATAGTACCAGGCTTCTATCATTAATTCTTGGAAAAGAGACTAAAATTCAGCAGAACCAGATATGATCCCTAATGTGGAAAAAGATGGAAAGAAACATATTTCAGTAGATGATGAAGTTGGGAATGTGCAAAAGAAGGTGATGTGATTCTGTCAGCAGAATTGTGGAATATTGTGGGTCAGTAGTGATCACCAAGGTTTTTACTGGCACACCAATGCACTTCATCTGCATACCTGGGGTTAGGTCTTTGTTGCCTATATGCTAAAAATCACTATTTATGTAGTTTATCCAATGCCAACAGAGGACCCTGGGAAACCCAAAGACTCAAATATGCCTAGTTCAGGGCTGTATGCAGGTATCTAAGCTAAGAGAGTGTCCATTTTAGATGCTCAGCTTTCTTTGTCATTTCTTATTAGCTGCTTTACACACTTCACTGCACTCTGTGCTATAAATCTTGACATTCAGTATACATCCATGGAGCCAGAGCATCTAAATTCCACTCCAAGAGCTGTCAAACGCTCAGGTGTTACTGCTCTGAGTCCCATGATGTCCATTTGTGTATCTGGGCCTTGGTGTCTTTAAAGCACTAGCAATCAGATGTAAGTAATTACATTTGAAATAACATTGTTTGAAGGCACTTCTTGTGTTCCTTTAATGGGGGTAATCTGAGAACAATCTGAGTTGTGTTATCCTCAAAAATAGAGACATTTCACAGTAAAAATATTTTCATTTCAAATATGGTGGTTTGTTTCTAAAATCTACAACTGCTTCAAGAAAAAACAAAAACAATGTAGTGAAAACTTCAGATCTTAAAACAACCGTAAGACATCTGTGTGCTCAATCATTATATTTGCAAGATTTATACTCTGTTCCAGGCCATGCTAAAAACTGTTTTAGCTTGGTTTAAAGGGGATAAAATGAATGTCTTAACCAAGAGTCCATTGTTTTGTGCTGTGGCAGCAATATTGTTGGGAATATTTTATTTAGATTTCATGAATTTCAACAATTGGTCAGTGCATTTACAACCAAATCAGTGTTTATTAGCTGGAAACACTGTATAGAAATTCACAACTAATATGACTTGAATATGCAGTTTCTCATACTATTTTACTCAGAGATCTGATCTGCCAGATTTGATATAATTTCTCATCTAAAATTTAGATCTAACAAGTACATTTATTTCTCATTTGCAAAAATATAGTGCATTCATTTCAGCCAGTTCTCCCAAGAATTCCTTTGTTTGCCAGTGAATAAGTCAATTTTCTCATCATTTGTACATAACAACAGCACGTCAGCTTGCCAATAAAGTCTGTTTGGAGAACAAATATTAAATTTGATATTAAAGCACTCAGTCACAAAACAAAGCATGTAGAACAGAAGCCACTCTTATTGCTTATGCATTTAGTCACTTCTTTTTGTAATAAGGTATCTCATTTAGAATATAATCCAATTCAGTGGAAGGGAAAGACTTCCACTGATTTTGCTGGAACTCAGCTCAATTATATACCTGCCTCTTTTCAACTGGTTGTATGCATTAAGTAGGAAACCATGGTCTTCGGGTTTACTTTTCTGTGAAAAGAGGCTTCCATCATGTAGGTGATCTGGCCTGGAAAAAGGCATTAATGTATTTCCAGATTTGGAATTCTGCTCAGTACAATGGGAGTATTCATTTGTTTATGTGCTGCAAGCTGGCAGAATAGCGAGTTTCAAACTGTGCTGTAGAAATGTATTTTGGTATATTTGGTATATTTTGGTATATATTTTTGGTATTTTTGTACAGTGGGAATGTATTCTGAAGAAATATCCCTAGATGATTGTTCTGATCTTATTCTGCTTCCTAAGATCTGTTGTTGCTAGCTGTCAGAGATTGTTGGTGCTCTGAAAGTTATCACAATCCACTGCTATTTCAAATAGATTAAACTAGAACTTAATACAAGATGAAAAAGTAATCCACAATCACTTGGAACCACTGCACATTCAGTGCACACTTCACACCAGAAAAATGTTACTCCTGCTGTCCCTAAGTTCTGCAGAACTTAAGTAGAGGCTCATATTTGTGCTACACACTCTCTCCCCATCATTCCCCAGATTTAAAGCCAGTAGAAGATTCAGTATCTTAGAAACAATTTTATGTTATGTTTATTTTATGATTTAATGCATAGCTTTGTATCACAATAAACATCTTAAAAGAAAAATAAGGCCTACAACAAATAGAAACTCCATCTCACCTTTCAGCAATCCTCTAACAGCTTCCTGGGGCTAAGTTTCAAACCACCACATTGCACCAATGTTTCCAAAATGAAAACACAGCAATAAATTGCCAGATAATAAAACGGTAGGACAGACAGTTAATGTTCTTCTGATTGACATGCTTGTGGGTCAAATCACTTGGTTGCATGTGTAGAGCAAGCCAGTTCATGACAACGGTAGTTACGAGTACTACATACAGAAATCTGACAGCATAGTTGAACTAAAAGTGCAATGTTTAGGATTCATGTAAAATAAATTTTATATTTTTAGGTTCAAGCATACTCACGTCATATAATCTGCCATCTGCACCATTCTTATGTACCGACAAGAAAAGGCATACTTCGTTTGGCTGATTTTAATAAGCCCACTTCTCACACAGTGTTCCTGCAATAATACAATCAACATTCATCTAATTTAAATCTAAATCTCAGAAACAATGAAGATACTTATGTATAAAAAGCCAACTGTTTTAATCTAACTGTAATCAGCCTCTAAATAATGAAGATAAAAGTTTCGAGTACAAAGTACATTTCCTTAATATGAACTACGAAAAATGCAGTCAAATTATGATAACAGCTTACAAACAAACAAACAAAAAACCTAACAAACAAACATAATGAAATTAACTGAAGACTATACTGACTGTGATAAAACCCCCAACATTTTGCATTTCAGCAGCATGGAGCTTGTGAAAGCCACCAAATGGATTACAGAGGAAAGAACAGAGT
Source organism: Aramus guarauna (assembly GCA_013400195.1). Lineage (NCBI taxonomy): Eukaryota > Metazoa > Chordata > Aves > Gruiformes > Aramidae > Aramus > Aramus guarauna. The sequence continues at coordinate 128,624 of VXBL01002615.1, forward strand.
ATGCTTTAAGAATAAATTATCCTGCAGAATTTCTTGGTTCATGTCTATTATACGAGCTCTTCATTGAGCCCTGAAATCTGATTTACTTTGGTTAGCTGGAGACAGGGATTGGGACAGTGAGCTCATTAGCCCGGAAAATTATATCTGCCTCATCAGAAACACAACAATGGTAATACCATTGCCAAATTGGTATCATCTTCTAGGTTTACTTACTTTCCTGTTGTTGAACATCAGAACTGTGTAGAGTTTATCACCCATGTCTACCCTCTTTGGTGTTGCTATGACAATTGCAGGGGCGTAATATTCATTTCCTGTCTGTGTCCCAATTCTGGCAAACACTGAGTCTCCGACCTGCACACCAGAAACACATCGGTTTGCGAGAACCATGTAAGTTTTGAGTTTTACAAGATATAAAGACATAAAAGGTAAATATTAAGATATTTTTTACATGATTCATCATTCTAACATGCTTCCATGCTTTCATATGGAACTTTAAAAGAAAAGAAGAACTTGCTCCTTGCATGTACCGATCACTCACAATTTCCACTGAATCAGGGAGAGAACACAAAGCAAAAATAAAGGACAGAGCCCCAGTAAATGTACCAGGGCACAACTAGCAAGTTGAACAGAATGAGGAAACTCTTAGAACTCTTCAGCATCTTGAACTTTGCACAAATTTGTATGTTTTAGTAAGCTTTTACACCAACCTTGGGAATTTTAGAGAATTCCATACATAACTGACTTAATGCAAAATAATTATAAAAATGAACACAGAAGTCACAATTTTCTATCAAATTCCACAGATCTTCTCCAGTATTGGATGCTCCCCTTACTGAAGATCAGGATCTACCTGATCAGGATTTGCCTTCATTTGAAAGGGAAAAAAAGGCATGTCTCTTAAGTGTTACTAAACAGTTATAAAAAAGCTTTTTGTATTCAAAACAGCTGCATCCACTCTTGTATCCTTTCTGCACCCGTTATCACCCTCATGTATAAAGTCAGCTGATAAATTTTAAATAGAAACAGAAATGGAATAATTTTTTTCATTATTGTTATTTGCCTTAGTATAAGGTTATCTGCTGGATTTAAAATATGCTGTGAAAAACAAATGGTTATAACCTGCTGTACATCACATTGCGTATAAACAGCTCTCCTTGACTCATAATCTATGTGCTAGGAAACAATCATTCTGCTGGTAAATAGCTCACCTTTCTTCTATAGGTGGCCAAATATTCATGCTTTGTAAAGAAAATAATATAGACTTCTAATAAATAAAGGAATAATGAACAAATGAAAAATAGCATGTTGAAAACAGCATGATATTACTATCACTAAAAACTCTTCTTTAAAATAAATAGATGTATTTAAAAGATTCTAAAACACCTATCCTTTAGTCTATATGTGACCAAATGAACAAAATTAAAAATGCGTATTTGGTCTCGTAAAAAACGACAATTTTTCACCTGCAGATATGGGCAGGGCATCGCACCTCCCACAGGTATAGTGAACTTTATAGGTACAATCCAGGCCTCCCCATTGCTGAAGTCAACAAGTACACAGGTAGAACTGATATTCTTTATCACAGTTCCTAAAAAATAACATAACAAAAGATTCAAATTATTATTCTTTTACCCCTTGTGGAATTATTTTTTTTTAATCTTACAGGCTGTCAGAGATCACTGAAGTTAAATGTGTCTATACTATACATTCTTCATTTTCATTTAGCTAGGGTAAGCTATGCAAGAACAGCTTGTGAGAAATTTGTACCTAAAAAAACCCCAGTCTTAATAACCATTCCTGATAATGCCATAAAAACAAACAAAAAAAAAGAATAATTTTCAAGCCCAGGTCTGAAATTTGTGAGCTGATCAGGTGGATGGATGATGATATAATGAAATTATTACTACAGTTAAAAATATGTAATTTTAAAAACTAAACAAGTAAAATAACACAAAAATAAACACATGTATAAGCAACAGAACACAACGTTACCTACTAATCATTCTGGCTCAAAACTCAACAAAAAGGCAGAAGCATTTAGTGAATTCTTTGAACACATACAAAAGCTCAGCTTTTGCCAAATGCTGAACAGAAATATTTGAGGGAAACATCAATGAGGGATAGGTTGATACTCTCAGATACTCAGTTATGTAAAATTATTTCCTTCCATACTTCTCTTACATACATGTATATTGCTTTCTAACTTTACAAAATGTATGTCTTTTTATACGTGTGTATATATGTGCACTCACAAGATGTACAAATATATATACACATGGACATGTAATATTAAATCTGATTAAGGCAGAAGTAACTAGTTGTGACCAAAACTAATGTTTTATCAGTATTAAGAAACTCTAAAAAATATTTAAAATGAGGACAAAAATATATACCTGGATAATAAAATCCTGTGACGTCTGATCTTGCAATCACCTTCTGGCTTTTGTGAGTCAAAAACACTTGTCCTTTTTGTCTTTTTTTAGACTTTGACTTCATAGTTTCTTCTTCAAGTATCTGTAATTTGATAAAATTATTTTTTCCACCACAGCTAAGCCAGTCAGCCTCAATCTATCCATTGGAATTAATTAAAAATTTAGGTAATGTAATGACCTCTGCAGATAATTCACAGTAAACTGGAATTATTTTAACCACTCAGAATAGTTACAAACAGAGGAAACGATGTTACAGGAAGTACTCAGGGATATGATCATCTAAGAGTTTTCACTATAAAATCATGTTTTACCTGGTCCTAACAATACCTATATTTTCAAGTATTCAGGCAGAAATTTACCATGATGAATTATGGCTTTGGCTGCTATTTTCCTAGAAAAAAATTTACAAAGTTGTACAACTCGTATTCAAGGATGAGGTAAGGAAAAAATCAACTCATTTTGCAGAACAAGTGAAGGTGCTATATACATCCATTTTGTCTAAATAGGTGGGTCTTCACAATACTTTTAAGTATCTCACTGTATGGAATGACTGATTAAAAAAATCAAATATGTAATCAAAATTTTTTTCTAAAAAGCTTGAAGTGTCTGGAAAAAAAAGTTTATTTACAAACTACAAATTAAAAAAAAAATAATCAACTGTTTTAAAAACATTCTAGCTCAGCAAAATATTAAGCCACATTTTCCAGAGCCGCCACTGTCCATCATTCTGCCCTGCTAGTTTGGGTTCTTCACACACTAATTCTCCTCTTTGGGGAGCAGCTCCCCAGACTCCAGCTCCTGCAATGTACCACAGCCACACAGAACACCAGAGCTTACTGCTGAATCGCTCATAAATAAGTCTGGGGGACCACGCACTGGATGGTGAGAACAGAAATTCCAATGCAACTGGCTGTACGTGGACTGACTCCACTCCTCGTTGAAGTCAGTGAATGCAGTTAGTAGTAACTGAACGAAGAAGGCAAAAAGCACTATGGATCTCATGCAACAATTGAGGCAGGGAGCTGCGGGAAGCACAGTATGTGAAAAATAGTCAAAGACTCGGAAATCACAAGTGGCTCTATGTAAAAATATACTGTCGGGCTTTGCAAGCTTCTGCATACTTGACTTTAGAGTCACCATATTCTTTTCCGTTAAAGCCTTTTATAGCTTACATTAATATTTTATGGAGTCTCAGTATTATTTGCCTTTAAAGTAAAACATGTCCCTGAATGCCTTCTTTTCCAGAAGAAATACTTTCTTCCCATTCAGGGCATCTCTCTTAAAGGAAGTTTTGAGAGGAGCAGGACATTACATATATATGTCAGAATGCGAAAGAACACTTTATATTTTGCTTTTCTGAGAAAATTAAGAAAACTGATAATATACAACCATTTTCTTTCTAATATGAAAAAGTCTGTAATCCTAGTATTTTTGTAAGCACATTTTAATAATCCTCTAGAATAACAACATAATTTATATTTACTACAACAATAGCAAATTAATTCTTTTAAAAATCTATTATTTTCTCCATACTGTTTGCAATAATGCTTCTAAATATGTTACAATCATGCAGGGTTAAATAAATCATTTCCCCATTAATTTTTAAACCACATTTATTAGCCTACCCCATAAACAATTTGTAAGCATCCATCTCTTACACAGTTCCTTTGAATCATAAAAACATACAGCTTGAAATCTCCAACTTTTCCACACATCTTTTTTCTAGTTTATTCTTCACCCCTATAGAATATAAAGTATATCGACACTTCTGTGTTTCAGACTAGGTCTAAACCAGAGGATCTTCACAGCACTTAACTGACTGCTTGAAGTACAACCTAACAAAGGCCAATTTGAGTGCAAAGACTCACAGCTCCACAGACACAAGAAGGTATTTGGGTAAACCATTTACTTAATTCCTCAGGCTCCAAAGGGACAGCTGCTGCTGAATATTTATTATCAACTGATTTGTAATGCTTGACTAATAACTTGGGCAACTTCCAGCACTCCGCATTAATCCAAATACTAAAGACTGCGCAGGCATCCACAATGAGGATGCCAAGCCCTGCAGAATTCATGTGGCTCAGAAATACGCTCTAAATTCAAATTTGTCTCCTCTCTCTCTCACACAGCCTTTAGGTGTTCAGCACAACTGACCCAGACACTGTCAGAGTGCCCATTTCTGGGACATCGTTCTGCGGTATTTTTATTACAAAAGAGCGCCGTCTGATTCTCAAGGATTTTCACCCTGTTTAGCTCTGCTTCTGTTGAAGGCAATGCATTAAACCACATGAGGTGAAGGAGACTGTTTTCACCTTCAATACCTGCTGTATTTTAAAATTCCCTTTCAAAGAGGTTAGGTTTTTGCACTTTCTTACTGTAAGTGAGAATAGATTGGAAGACTATCCACAGATCTCCACGTAGCTTGGCTCTAACTTTGGTTTTTCACAATCCTGACACCTCCAGAGCCAAGCATCCGCTGCTTTTCCCAGGCTGTCAGTGGCAACAAGCCCATTCTGTGTAGACCACAGTCCATTTTTATGAAAGAGCCTAACTTTTTGTGTCTACACACTGTCTGTCCAGCAGGTTATTTCACTGATGACAATGGAAAATTTGACCAAACCTTTCTATGTAGTTATAACATCTTTGCTGTTGCACTATTTGGGATGGTTCTTTTCCCTTGTCTCCTTAAAGAGACACAAGAACAAAGGCAGGGTTTTGCTGAGCTGTTTAAGAAACATATGAATGCAAAAAAGGTATCAACAGACAGCGATTAGTGATCCTTAAGCAGTGAGGAAGAATGAGGAGTGTAAGAATTAGGACACCAGGAAATCAAAGAAACTGCCAAGGGAGATCCAGAATTTCCATTCTTGTAAAGAATCAAGCCTCAGCTATAAATATTTCATTAGAAATAATTAAATCAATTGTATATGAAATATATTTTTCAGAAAGAACAGACTCAATGAGCCACAAGAGGTCCCTTTCCACCAAAATAAACATACTTTACAAAACACATTATGCTTATTAACCATTTTGAGTTCTTTTTATCGTGTTGTGACCATTCAACAGGGTCACAAACAAGAGTAAGCCTTGCACATTCAAGCTCATCCTAAGGGAAACACTACTTTTAAAAGTATATTCTTTATGAGAGTGGATCCTTAGCAATGAATGCAGCTTTATCTCTGCAGAATCTGAAATCCATTCATATGCAGAAACAGAAATATTTAGTATGAGACCAAATGTTCTCCATCACTCTCGAAGGTCAGATTGTGACACTTAGGGAAAGAAATACTTTACATGAAAATGTTACCGCCATTAATGGAATGCACCAAACTGTCCTGGAAGTTATCTTGGAGAATAGTAATGCTGTGACACCAGTAGACCTGAGGTGATCTAATGAGAAGTGGGTAGGGGACCCTGAAAAAGTGCTTTTACCAAGTGACATCATGTTGTAAACAGATTTGTGATTCAGTGAGAAAAAAACATTATGAGAAATGATGGTTGACTGTCATAGATGACAAGTTCAAAATAGAAAACATAAAATATTTTAAGTCAAAGCACTTACTTATTAGAAAAAAAAAGTAAATGATACATTCTTCATTTTTAATATCTTTAGACAAAAGCTGAAGAGGAAGATTTTTGTCAACCTGTGCTTTAATCCATACAGCAAAAGGAACTGAGTAAGCTGAGTAAAATATAGTCTACAATTAGCCCTCCAATTAGGTAATCATCTTAGCCCTCCAATTAGGTAATCATCAATGTTCAGTGTTTTATATTTTGCCTGATAATAACTAAATGTGTTTGCTCATTTTCCAAAGCATTTACTTCTCGCATCACTAGAGGTCTTCAGTCACCTCACGGCCCTGTGCAGATGGATGTCTACTTCATTCCCCTCCAGTAAGGCACTGGCATGCCCTGCCTTTCACAGGTATCTGCAAACATAGCAGCCTGAACACAACTCCTAGAGAAGGTCAGAGCACAGAGGGAGGATAACCAGACCATTAATTCAGTTGTAGGCTTAAACAGAAAGCTCCCGTAGCAAGGACATCCAAAAAGGATTACTAATTCTTTTAAGAAGTTGTGAAGGTAATTAGGAAACCTTAAAAGCTAAAAACTAAGGAGGAGTTATTTTCAATTTAGTTTAAAAAATTTAGCAGGAAATTTAAAGGTCTGCTTTGTTGAATACACCTCCAGGATAACCGTGATTTTTCTACCATCTCACAATCACAATTTTCATCCAGTGCCGTATCAGCTCTTTCCTTGAGGTAGTGTGTTTCAGCTGGTGGTTTATATTTTGTAGACAGAAATTACAGTTGGAAAAACCTCCAACAGCATTTTTAAAAGGCTTCCCAGGTTTTTTTCTGTTTTTTTTTTTTCACCAATTTTTCTGCCACATAAACAGCTCTAATTGCATCTGCATTTCTGCCTCTCACTCTTAAAGCCTTTCAGTTGCAGATTAGCAATTACTGTAGATGGTGCTCTGATTAGGCTCCTAAAGCAGGTTGGCTCAGGATAAGTGATTGCACAATGTTAATCACATCAGGTCTGAGAGAACACATTGGTTGTTTCAAGGCAACAGTAAAATTACAGTCAAGAAATGAAACACGGACATGTTTCTACTGCTCTTCTATTGGGACATTATATGGCAGTGGTAAATCAACAATCAAAATAGCTGTATCAGCAATGTAAGAATTTCAGATTAATGTAAAATGAATCAAGATCATCTGGGTTTTGATTAACATTACAACATTAAAATGTTTTCAAATGTACATTCTTAGTGTAGCAAATTCTCCAAGACTACAGAAAATTGAGTGTGATCCTGCCAACCACACCTTCAAGATCAGTTAAACAGTTGTTTCTCTCACTTAGTGATACAGAACAATGAAAAAGAGAAGGAATATAGTAATATATGAGCTTTATGATGAATGTTCTATTTGTTCTTAATTATCCTCTATTATTACTTAGAGGTCTGAGAGAAGATTTTCTTCCTTATTAATTCCTCAGAGAGCTTATTTTAATATTTTCACAGTACAACTGCACCTAGACAGCAGTTCTGCAAAGGCAGCAGCACTCCCACTAAAGCGCTGTTTGATGAATCTATTAGATGAAAAAACTTGAAACCAATAAGAGAAATGGTTTGTTTTTTTTCAGAGGTAAGTACTTTCAATTTTAAAGCATCAATAGTGTATACAGAAATCTTTTCATTGGGGAAAGTTAAATTGGTTTTAAAACTTAAAAGTCTGTCCTTCATTTCTCTGAGAATTCATATCCATAACTTGAAGATAAAACCATTAAGGTAGAATCAACTCATATGCAAGAATGTTCTGAAAGAGTGCAAATAATAATAGAAGAATACAACATTGTAACCTAAGATATGTTTTCTGAACATATATATCAACTCAGAAAAAGCTAAAATGAAAAAGTATATTCTCTCTTCCAATGCAGTAGCCTAAAATAACTTACTAGCCTTATTTTTAGACTTCTTGCTTCATGTATTTTCACAGACATTTCATTAAATCACTAATAGCATTCCAGGTAAAATCAGACATTCATCTAGGGGACACACACACACACATATATATCAATCAAAAATCTCAAACTTCAATCACAGTTTCATAGTAGCTGACTACTTTCTGCTAGTGTATTATTGGAATGGAGAGAGCGCTCTGACTTGCCAACAGTAGGTATACACTTTAGGATGAGCTAAACAGCTCTCCAGATGTCACTGATTGTCAGCTAAGGCTCTGTTCACAACACTGTGAGATTAGATGACAGTTCATGTATGCCTACCTTTTACGGACAGCTATGTTTCAGTGTCTGAATATGAAGTTGAATACCACCCCTTCTTTTCATCTTTTCTCTTACAAGAAAGATACCACAGAACACTACAGTGAATTAGTCCAACATTGCAAGATCTTTTAGTCTTGTTTATCAGATGTTAACCCAATTAAAAATCTTACATCATAATTGCCTTTCATATCTCTTTTCTTTCCCTTCTTTCATATATATCTCTGCTGTTGTTGCAGAGGAGGTAAACATACTTGATACTTTGCTCAGATTTGTTTCTACAAGGCTCAATTTCTGTGGCACTCCCAGCTCCAGAACTTCTGCTTCCCTGGTATTTCCAAAAAGTCATTGAAAGCTTGCTCTCTTTTTAACTACCTTCTTTCCTCTATCCACTTGTATAATAACATCATGCTACCCACCTAATTTATCAGCTATTACCACAGAACAAAATTATTCCAGAAGCACATACTGAAGAGGAAAATCTGGACAATCTATTACCTTTTTATTCTCACTTATGTGTGATTCTGAGCTTTTCTCAGTTTCCTTTTTGACAGCTTCCTGAAGATCAGAGGCTTGTTGTATATATGTTAGTGCTGCCAGTATCTCATCTTCTAACAATATTATATCTTCATAGGAAATTGGCCATCCCAAATTCTCTAAAGCCTCCAGCAAAGCTTCTTTATGCTGCATATATTGGACTGACCCATCCTCTTTAAATCTTTAAAAAAAAAACAAAAAACAAACCATTAAAAAATAGTAATCACAAGTAGGAAAAGGTTTAATTTTGGCAGCAGTTTACAAATAGAATCACAAAGCTTAAAAGCAGAATAAACCATCAGATTCATCCAATCTATCTTCTGTATACCACAAGTTCTTGTGTTTCATCCAGCTACCATTGTGTTTAGTCAAACAATCACATCTGGCTTAACTGTATCTCATAGAAAGGCATCTACAGAGCAATTCAAGTGGCTGAGCTGAGCATAGCTATCTGGTGTCATTTTAGATGTCACAGAATATGTGACACATCGATAAGGAACTTGCAGATATGATTGAGAAATGATGGAAATCCCTTCTGGAGCAGCATCTAGGGTGAAGTGGCAAGCATCCAGATGCTTATTAAGTCCTGATTTGCCACATCAGTCTTGACTGATCATATAAAAAAAGAGACAATCTCTTGCTGTTTATTCCTCTGTCATTCCTGCACTGCTCAGTTTTCACTCAATGATCAGCAGTTCGCTTCCATCCATGGTTCAGGTTATGACAATGTTCACTGGACTAAAGAGTCATTTTTAACCTACACACTGAAGGTACTTATAGACAGAAAGGTGAATCAGACACAGCCACCTTGTTGATAAAACCAAACTAAAAACCCCAAAGTGCAGAACAGGCAGAATGCTTTAAATCTCCAACTGGAAGTAACATACTTCTTTCTAGTATTCAAATCACACCTGTGGCTCTTCTTTACAGCTTTGCCAGCATTTAAAAAATGTGAAACCTAGGCCTGGAGAAAGTATTTAAGTGTCTGTCTTACCAACACATATAACCATCATGATGCCTACCACATTGCCCTACTCTCTTCACTGCTCATCTCTCTCCTACTCTAGGAATGACTTTGTATTGAAATTATACTGACTGGTATAGTTACTTACCTCAGTATTGTTCTCTGAATCAATTATCCACCTATAATCAATGTCAAGTTAACTTATCTCCTGAGTTGAATCTCTCAACCATTTTGTACACAAGCACAATATTACCACTTCTCTAGTTAAACTGAATTTCCCTGGTATCTGAGACAGCCTTTTAATACACACTAGTGAACCAGAGAACTCCTCAACCAATTCTTTCAGAATTCCTGTGACCAACTTAGTAGACTTCATTTCCCTCTCCCTTCAGATTACTAATGATTTTGAAAGTACATTGTCATCCTTTTATAATACATGGATGTGATTATTCAAACTGTAAATTCAGAAAAGAAATAGATCAAATATTTCAATTTCTATACACCAATATTCACAATTTTAATATGCCCCTCTAGCAACAAACTGTACAACTGCTAAGACTTTTTTTCTTCCTTATTTACATAATTGGCCATATGTTACCAACAATAAGATATCTTTCTATATAACTCATTGTTTATCCACAGATGTCTATTTCCTCTTTTCTTTAATTATATGCTGTTCTTTTGTTTAACAGCCTTCACTTCCTCTCTGCACTGGAATGGGGTTTTAGTTCTCCTTATTGATGATAGAACTGTGTATTTTTTGCTCATTAGTTTGTCTTCTTAAAAGCATTCTACTTTTCATTCCCATTTTTCTGCCTTGAGTATTTCACACCAATTAAGTTTTCATTAATTGATCTTCACTTTATTCTCTGAAGTAAACAGATGCTAGCTTCACTGATGTCAGTCCTGTTTATACAGTTGCTAGTTTTCAAAATCAATATATAGAAACAAGCTAGTTAAAGTGGTACAAACTTCCGGTGTAATATACAATTCCAGCACATGCTGTAAAGGCGCTTACTTATACCTTTACAAACCAGCCACTGAAGTGCTCTTTACCAGATGAGAGATTTACCTTGATGCCAAAGGCAATGGCATGCTGCCCTCCCAAGGCTCTGCCACTTGACACTGATTAAGAATAGACCAGCACTATTCAAATGGAATGCAAGTCCTTTCCTTTAAAAATAATCAGCACTGCAAGAAGGAGGTCCAGGATTTAATATTACTCCGTATCACATATATATTTTTGAAAGTAAGGTGTAGTTACGAAATATTTGAAAATAAGACCAGATGGTTACAGAAGTAGTGATAAAAAAGTATCAAATATTTATGACCAACCTTTCAGAGGTAACTTAGAAAAGCAAGAGGTGATAGCTTACTTGTCTCTTTCCTCCTGAGATAGTGCTCTCCAGATAAGGAGGTTTAGGCGCCTATTAAAGAAAGCAAAGCAGTTCTTGAGGAAATACAGTTCCTTGTGCATTTGATCATCTCAAAACTAGCAAATAAACACAGTTTCTTAAGACATCTGCACTGATTTGTATTCCAAGAGCACTGTATCATCAGACTGTGTCCTTATCATTCAACTATGAAATTATAAACTGCAGAAGAAGATGGGAAAACAGCATCTTCCATCAAGTAGCAACAAGACTATTTCAGGGTCATAGAAGAATTAATGGCAATTACTGCTGCTTCCTGCCAGGATTTTCTATGGATGGTTCTCTTCAGCACCAGCAAGCTAAATCAAATAACAAAATTGATCAAATGCCAGTTAAGCTAAGCACAGTTCCTTCAATTAAACAGTTTCAAAAAACTGTAGCCTGAAGACACACAAGGAGCAATTTTTTTTTTTTTTTTTTTCCCTTCTAAAATATCCCCTCAGTTCTGCCATTCAGGTTTCTACTTCACTAAACTTTGGCTATGAAGAAAAACTACAAACAGGAAAACAGAAGTGATTATCCCAAAGCAATGCAGTTCTGAGATCTTTTAAAAGCACCACTAAACTTTCTGCTTTTGCTTTTTAGACATAAATGAGACACTCTTTTTAGGTCATCTAGCTTAGAGTTTCCTATATTAACATCTCAAACAATTAAGCCATCACTCAATTACTTCACTTCATACTATAGAAATAAACCTCTACTAATGATCCTAGTTGCTGTAATTCTAGAAAAAAATTCCAAACTTTGGAAATACAAGAACAACTTAATTGTTAGGAAAAATTCAGGTTGTAACCATTAGACTTTTAACAGTCTTGCCAGATTTACTGGTGCATGTACAAAAATGCTCATTAACACCAGATTTTGAATATGAATTTCCTGGTGATTCATTTTATCTACTAGAAACTGAACCCTGGGATTTTTAGGAGGTCAGTTACTTCATTCATTCACAATCTGCAGTCTCAGCATTCTCCACTGCCTATACTTCTATATGTGCACACTCACAACTAACTCATTTGTAAAAGCCTCTGGCTATACAAGATCACACACATTTTGAAGCTTTCAGTGGTTTTCTCCTTCAATACTGGATATCCTCTTTGTAAGAGCACAAAATTTCTGCCCTTCCCATTTTTCCCCTTCTAAATCCAATGCTAAGGTTAATCTATGTATGGGGAAGATATTGTCATGCTTGTTTCTGTTCTTGAAACCTGCATGCCCAGATATATTTTCTCATCTATAGATGTCAGAATAAATTTGTTACCAATCACTATTCACTAAGATGAACCACAGCCTTTGCAAAATTCAATTACTGGAAACATACTGTGGCATTTAAAGCAAAATAAATTTGACTGAGTTTCTGTTTCACACGTAGTGGACAAGGAATGAGAACTCTTTTTTTTCATTGTCAATTATAAGGATCTTCGGACAGATCTCTCTTCCATACATCTTTTTCACAGAAGTAGGGAACTCAGTCCTACTATTGACCTCTATGGGTAAAAATAACTAAACCATACAGCCAGTCATCAAAGTTTTAGGGAGACTGTGAAAATACTGTCACTAGAAGATCATCAGAGTTTAATCAGAAAATACTTTTCTTTCCCTCAAAACTTAAGTCAATAAATGTAAACTATTCAATGGTATGGCATAGCACTAAAAAACTTCAGAGTTTTTTCAGAAGTCACCATCAAAAATCTGCCACTTGAACCTTCTATCAAAATGAGTGACAAATCCAGATTTCTGAGTTCTTCATCAGTCTGATAATAACAGTATTGTCTCAGTGACAGAGCACACAAAACCAATATATTTTTCTTCATTGAATTCCATTAATATTAGACATAGCAAGCAGCATTTGCAAACCATCATTCTTGATTTTTACCACAAAAGATGGATACATTTAGAAATAGGAAATGAGAATGAAAAAGAGAGCTATTACTTGCTTTATAAAGAACTGGTATGATCATAGAGCTACAAAAGGAAAAAAACCTTAAAGGGCCTCAGTAGAATTCATCACAAAACGAAGACTAAATACTCATCATCAAGGGGGTTTTGGTCACAGAATCACAGAATGGTGGGGGATGGAAGGGACCTCTGGAGATCATCTAGTCCAGCCCCCCTGCTAAAGCAGGATCACCTAGAGCAGGTTGCACAGGATCACATCCAGGCAGGTTTTGAATTTCTCCAGAGAAGGAGATTCCACAACCTCTGTGAGCAGTCTGTTCCAGTGCTCAGTCACCCTCAAAGTGAATTTCAGGTGGAACTTCCTGTGTTCCAGTTTGTGCCCATTGCTACTTGTCCTTTTGCTGGGCACCACTGAAAAGAGTCTGGTCCCATCCTCTTGACCCTTTACATATTTATAAGCATCAATCAGATTCCCTCTCACTCTTCTCTTCTCCACGCTAAACAGACCCAGCTCTCTCAGCCCTTCCTCATCAGTCCCATAATCATCTTTGCAGACCTCCGCTGGAGGTCCAATCCTCCTCAACCAAGAGAAGGTCTTCTTTTCTCCAGACTTCCTCTCCTACCTCCAGGATCTGGGGGCTGGCTTTAGCAGCAAAGACTGAAGCAAAAAAGGCATTCAGTAACTCTACCTTCTCTGTATCTTCCGTCACCAGGGCACTCACTTCATTCAGCAGCGGGGCCACATTTTCCTAGTCTTCCTTTTGCTGCTGATGTACTTGAAAAAGTCCTTTTGTTGTCCTTGACATCCCTTGTCAGATTTAATTCCCAATGGGCCTTAGCCTTCCTTGTTGCATCCCTACATTCTATGACTACATCCCTATACTCCTCCCAAGTGGCCAGTCCCTTTTTCCACATACTGTAAACTTCCTTCTTCCCTTTGAGTTTTTCCAGGAGCTCCTTGCTCATCCATGCATGTCTCCTGCCTCCTTTGCTTGATTTCTTACTCTTCGGGATGCACTGATCTTGAGCTAGGAGGAAGTTGTGCTTGAATATTGACCAGCTCTCTTGGACACCCCCCCACACACACCTTCTAGAGCCCTAGCCAACGGGATTCTCCCAAGCAGGTCTTTGAAGAGACCAAAGTTAGCTCTCCTGAAGTCCAGGGTTGTAATCCTACTTACTGCCCTGTTCCTTCCACACAGGATCCTGAACTCCACCATCTCATGGTCACTGCAGCCAAGGCTGCCCCCAACCTTCACATCCCCAACCAATCCTTCTTTGTTAGTACAAGGTCCAGCAGCACCCCTCTCCTCATGGGCTCCTCCACCACCTAAGTCAAAAAGTTATCATCAATGCTCTGCAGGAACCTCCCAGGCTATGCGTGCCTGGCTGTGTTGCCTTTCCAGCAAGTATCAGGATGGCTGAAGTCCCCCATGAGAAACAGGGCCTGTGATCATGAGGCTACTTCCAGCTGTCTGTAGAAGGCCTCATCAACTTCCTCTTCCTGATCAGGTGGCCTGTAGTCAACACCCACAACAGTGTCACCCATATTAGCTGGCCCCTTAATTCTTACCCATACCTGGTCATATAAAATAATTACATCTGTAAATGTTATTAGAATACAGCTTGAAAAGATATCTCATTTGTTAAAACAATTCTAGTCAAAGTTCTCATAAGGTTAATGAATGACATTAGTAGTCAAAAAATTGCATTACTTAAAAATAAATGCACAGTTAGAACAAGGAAAGAAATAGCTTAGAGATATTATGCCCTTGTCCTGTTTACTTCTGATGTGCTTTTACCAACATTTAATTAATAAGCACAATGCATATCTGTCTCAAAAAAAAAAAAAAAAATTAAATTTGTCAGTATCTCATAGGTGCCTCAGTTACATTCTTGCATCTATAGTTAGGTGCTAGGAAGCTGGCAGCAAAAAGCAGGCCACTAATTTAAAAGTCAGTCTATGGACTTAGGAGCTTAATTGTAAGTTAAAAGTCTGGCTACTACTGTATGTTTAGGGGGGATTCCTCCCCATGGAAGACTGCTTTCAGGTTTATTCCCAGAAAGTCTTTTTTTTTTTTTTTTGGTCATTGAAAAAACATAATATGAGCAACATGTTATTTATTATCTCCTTGCCTATTATCTGTTTTTTCATTCTGCACCTTGATTTGAAGAAAATAAACATTTCTCCTACAGATTGATGGTGGATTAAAGTGTGTCAATGTGCAGAATTACCAGTATTGAGCAAAGTATGTGTGAGTGAATACCCACTACATAAGAAAAAATCTAAAATTATAATGCAAACATGATAAATTACTGATGAGTAGACTTGCCTTTCATAGGATTTAATTGCTTGTTCCAGCTTCTTTTTATAGGCATCAAGATTCACTGCCTGAGGATTAATTAGTGTGATCCGCTTCTTGTCGTTGCTAACATGTGCCAATGGTAACATCTATTATACAATAAAAGACAAAGACTTAATTTATCAGACAACTTTTTTTCCATCGGAATACCTGAAAGCCCATGAGTCCATGTCCAAGAATCAGAATGGACAGAAAGAACACTGGAAGGCTGCAAAAAGAAAGATCTGAGCACCCCAAAGAAATGTCAGAATTAAGACATAGTTTCCAGCCTGTTGATAAAATCTGAAATGATACAATCCCTTTATGCAGAAGTTGCAAATTAAGATTCCTAACTACTAGTTAATTCTAACTAAATCAGTACTGTCAAAAAAGTCACTCTAATAATGGAAGGGTAGGTCAGAAGGGAGACAAGCATGTCTAGATCATGACCACATTCCAGATTGTATTGCTTTAAAACAACACTGTCTTATACTTACTAGCATCTAATTCTAGCATACAGGTGTGATAGTTACTTATTTAAGTGTATTTAATACCGTTATTCTGGAGGACCATATTTTCTAAGGAATTAGAGTACTAAAGGTAGAGAGACACATTTTTCACCATCACACTTATCACCAAAGAGTGAACAACACGTATACTGCTCACTGAAACTAGCATTTATTATTATCAACCACAGTAACACTTAGGAACCTAACTAGGTTGGTCAGAATCAGGAACTTCAATAACTTTCAAGTCTCATAATACAGCATCTACATAAGTCAACTTCATTATAAGATAGAAAGTCATACACTTACAAGTAGATCTTCAAAAGGCAGAGAAAAGGGTAGAAAAGGATGACACAGAGGAGGAAAGATTCCTTCCCATCTCTCCATCCAATGTCCCACAATCACTCAGCCTCTTAAATTACTCAACAGTTTGTGTAAGAAAAACTATTTTGTATATCAATGTCCTGATGATGATTAAAAACAAACAAACAAAACCAAAACCCAAAACAAAACAAAAAAACAAGAAAGAGATGGAGAGATGTTACTCTCCCAAAAATTGTCTTCAGTACATATGGTTGAGTGGGAAGCTTCTCCACTTGCCTGTCTGAGATCAGGATATAGATGACAAAAAAATGGATGAGGTTCAATTTAAATAAAATTAAAACCCCTGTTGGGGGAATAAGGCAAGCAATCAGAAAACAAAACAATAAAAAGATTTCTTTAATTAAGAACATTTTTCAGTGATGTTTTGTTTGTGTTTGAATCATCATGGCCTAGCTGGATTCCAAATTACTGACCATTTTTTCAGGAGCAGTGGTGTGACTTCATACTCTCCTCTTTTTCTGAGGACTTCTTCTCTCTGATAAATAAATCTGTGTCACATCAGTGCCAGACTACATCAAAGTTCCTCATGTTAAATTAATCTTAAGATCACTTAGAAGCTAAAATTAATGGGAACACGTCAGTGAAGGATCTTCCCAGAGACAGATGAGGTAAATCTCTGCCCAGAACTGAGCGCCATGAGATCTGGCTACCTGTCACTTCCAGGTGGAGTTTGAAAGCCGAAAGGCAAAGGAATAGAGAGCACCCATCTTCCAGCTCCATACTGCCAAGGTTGTCTGCTATGTTACTCAAACCAAGTATATACAAGTTCAGCAGGGCTTCTGCCTCTCCTACATTCCCTTACAAATTCCCAGACTAACTCCAAGTACAAACAGCATCATTTGCAAAACAAATATTTAATACAGTTTATAAACCACTTTGAATAGAATATGAGGAACAGACAAACATAAACACATTATTACAGTATTGAAGAATAAAACCAGAATGGAACATGTGCTTAGCAAATAGAAAACTGGAAATATTACGTCTACTTTGAGAGAAATGAAAACTACTCATGAAGTCAAGTGAAATTTGACAGATTTAGCTGAAAGAAATGACAGGGAAACTTTTGTAGTGCCAAAATGTTTTGTCATTTTTCTAAACTGAATACTTAAACTTTCATATCAAAAGAATTCACTTGTTTCAAAATGGCTTTTAAATCAAAACCAAAATTTCATATTTTTAAAGACAAAACCAAAGCACAATAACCCTAGAAAAATCTTTCTTACTTTACACTGAACAAGATGTTTTGGTTGGCTGAATCAGAACTTGATTCTTTTAAGCAACGTGTTGGGTCAAAGCTCCAAGACTTGCAAAGCTTTACTTAAGATGCCACAAGCTGCAACAGATACTTAGATGGCTCTATAGGGAAGGTTTGCTCCAGAACTACCACAGCATAATTTAGACAAACCAATTTTTTTTCTGGATATCAATCTGATGGGTAGTTTAATGAATTAACCTCTTAGGAATAACTCAGGTGAAATTGGCAGGGCGCATAGAACTGAAAACAACAGGTCAGTTTCTTGTTAATGAATCGTTGTCATGGAAACCTTTTACTTGCTACATCCCCAAGGTGAGAAAACTGCTCGTAGTTACTCCATCACCACTGCTAGCAAAAAATTATACTACCCCCAGAGAAGCAAACAAGGATGTCTGCATTCCACACCAAGAAAACTAAAATCTCAGAAGGAAGAATGCAAAAATATCTGTACATTTGTTATCTTCCATGAAGTCTTCTGAAGTACTGGAATAATCAAGATTCTTAATCAATTCGTTAATGTTTCCTGTTCAATTTCTATGTCTAGTCCCAGAACCTATCTTCTGCTTTTCCTTGATATGCTGGCATGAGGCTTGAAGGAGAAAGGGTTCCATAGCTCAGCAATTCTACTGTTTCCACCTCATGTGAAACCTCCAACCTTCTTTTTCCTTTCTGTACCCTACTTCAGATCCAGAAAAAATCCATGCCTCTACACGTAGATCAGTAATTCTCCACTGCCTGAGAAACTGAGTGTCTCCATACAACTAATGGGGAATAGCAGGTACAAAAAAGTGGTTAAAATGATGTATTATTTTGTATTTATAACCTTGACTCTATAGAAAGGCCATGGATCACAGTTTAGATTCTGTACAGCAGCTGTTCATTCTAAGAACACTGAACTTAATTCAGCCCTGAACTAGACTACCATAAGCTCCCATGAACTACCATTAAAAATTCTCTGCATCATTTGCTGAATCATAGCTTTGACTATTTTCAAAGACCATTATGTTTTACAGACTGCTGTTTTTGGAAATAGAAATAGTTTAAATGCAGCTCAGGATTGTCTAGAAAGGATTCAAAGGAGTCTTCATTTAGAAACATGGCAGAAAGACTTCTACTTGGTAGGTGTATTCAGAAGAAGATGAGAAAAGAAGTGACTGCTCAGAAATCAGTCGTAAGAGTTAGGTGAAAGTCACAATGCCTTTTGTTTGACATTTCACTTACAGTAGATTGTTTTGTACAGTTTTGTAAACATTGAATATCTGAAATTTTTCTGAAAAATGGCTATTTTACATCTGAAATGTTAACATGTTCTTTTTAAAATGCTTTTGATACAAAAAGCCATCTTTCTATTGTGTACAAAAAAATCTCACACTTCAAAAAAATCCTTAAAGATCTTGGGTTTGACTTGCTTTTACTAAAACAGAGGATCTGGGTTTGCTTCCACAATCTGCATACTATAGCAAAAATTCCCATTCCTAAATTTAAAACACTTTAAAATGTACAAATGTGTACATTTGTTATAAATATTTTACTTAGCTCTATATCACGTCCTATTCCAAAACCCTTGCTTACCCCTTATTATTTAAATAGATGCTGTTTAGCTTTTTCTTTGAGTATTACTTAAAGAAACAGTTTTTACTAGTTAAAATGACCTGTAACGTATTCACAGGATTTTCCTAGGATGCATCACACAGAACAATTAGAGCAACTTGCCACAAAATGGATTTCCTTTAAATGGAATGGCAGTTAGAGTTTCATGATACACAATTCACGGTGAATTTTGCACTTCCAGAATCTCACAACTGTCTCCACCTATCAGAATTAAACTTGAATTATTACATTCCAATACTTTTCAAAAGGTCTTAGCAGATACATGTAAACCTTGAGAATGCACAAATCCACAAACTGTGCACCTGCAGTTTTCCAAATCACTGCATGGACCTAAAATACATACTCCTGATACATAATATGTATCAGTAGAGGCCGTGGTGCTCAAGAAACTGCTGAACACCTGATGGCTGCACACTGCCATCAGCTGGTAGCTGCGAAAGAAAAATACATAGTTTTAAAACTTAAGGGTAAAGTCTGCAAGAAATACTATTAACTATCAGTTTTATCTTCTTACTGATGCATGAATGAACATTCAGATACACATTATACATTTAGTGCACATCAACCATCTCCAATGAACACCAGAGAATGCAATTATGACATTTAGAGAAATGAATTAAAAATTCCTTTTGAAAGCAGTACCAAGTTTTATGTTTGCTTTGAAATAGTGTAAGAGTTTTACCTCATCAAATACTTTAGAAACTACATGCTTGTCCAGAACTGGGATGTATTTGGTACCATGAGGGACAGCTGTAGGAGCTAAGGCGTCCATGATGGTGAGTCGCCTAGCAACCAAGCCATGAGTCTTTAACCAAAGGGCCGAAGAGGTATCTAGAGAACTAGAAAAAAGAGACTGTAAGATGTAGCATGAGATAGAAATACATTTGAGAAGTCCCACATGAATGAAGAGAAATATAAAATATAATTTTTGTGATGTATCTAAATATATGCACCCACATACCTTTTAGGTGTGGTTTTCACAGCTTTCTGCATTTTCAGATCTAAGATAAAACATTTACATTTTATTATCTCACAGGTTTTGTGCACGCAAAAGTATACATAAATAAGATGACATATAATAGCATCTTTTTTTATTTGAGCCTACCAGCAGTGTCACAAAGACTACACAAAAATGTCTATTTCAGTTGCTAAATTAATCAATAAGAATTGTTTCCTGTGTTTCTTGGTGCTTGATCAATAGTAACAGTGTTACTATATGCCACATGAGCCCTAATTAATCAATGAGGAAATTTATAAAATAGGCAGTGAATTTATTTTTTTGAAATTGAACTTTGTATGTATTTATTTCTTATAACCCAAAAAAGAAAGATTAATCAGTTTATTCCCCAATTCAAGATGTGATACCAAATAATATCACTAATGAGATGGCCAGGAGTGGCTAATTTAAGATATACCACCATGAAAATCTGTATAAAAGGGCTATAAAGAACTAAAAATAAGACACTGAAATGTAAAAATAGTAAAAAAATCTTTAAATATCATAGGTGAGGTTTTAGAACAACTTAGAGGACCTGTCATAAAGTTCAGAGTTGCATGAATTACTGAGAGAAATTAAAACTATCTGAATGTATATCCAAGCCCCATTGGAAATACTTTTGTCTCTACATATGTGTCTGTTCCAGAGAGCATCTTTTTTGCAAGTCTAAGCCTATTAGTAAAGTGCAACTTCCTTTTACATTGGTACCACGGAATTAGAACCACCACTCTCAGCTTTAACCTCAACATTGAACATAACTACAAATTACTGTATCACAACAACAATCTATTACTGTGTAACAAGATCCTCAAGATCTATTTATTCCG
Source organism: Aramus guarauna (assembly GCA_013400195.1). Lineage (NCBI taxonomy): Eukaryota > Metazoa > Chordata > Aves > Gruiformes > Aramidae > Aramus > Aramus guarauna. The sequence goes on from VXBL01002615.1 coordinate 149,595, forward strand.
TTGATAAGAAGCAACTGTGATACCCTTTCAGCAGCCTAAGGCACAGCTGCCGCATACTGTGGACGTAACTAAGCTGTTGTAAACTGAATAATTCGGGCACCGGCAGGAGTCTGGCCACAGCTATAAGGACCTTCTTACAATTCCTTCCTGCGTGTCCAGTCCTCTGTACTGCTGGCCTGCACAGTTTTGCCTCAAATGAGGCACCGTTAGTTAGTTACAAATGCAGCAGGAGAAATGTTCTTGTCGGCCTCACCCAGAGCTTCCTGTTCTGTCAACTTGCCTTTGAAAATGGTTGTACTTTTCACACTCTTTTTGACAGAAAAACTCTTTTTTTCAGGAGATATTCCTTCCTCTGGGCTTTCTTCCCTAGATTTCACACCATGGCTCAGGATTCGCAGCAGACTCGTCTTTGTTTGCTCTGTAGGTGTTGAAAGGGAAAGACAAGAAGAGCTGACTTACTTACTTGTCAAATACATGCCTAGGATTTTTGCATTCCTTTTTGGTGTCCAGTCCCAATTTTTAAGGGGCTGCCTACACAAGACCTCAAACACAAAACTACTTCAGCACTAATCTGTACTTTCCCAAGGATGAAAACTTCTTTTACCTCGGCTGGGTAAACTTGGTGTCAGACTACGTACAAGGGATACTTCAAGAGAAATGTAGTGTTACAGGTGTAGAAAGGGGAACTATTAGCCTAAGTAATGCTGTAACTAATGAAACATAGATCAGTTCTTCATTCTTGCCAAAGACATGCTTATTTAGAAAAAAAAGAGAGGTTTAACATCTACTGTTAAAAAACTGTTTACAGAGCTTTTGAAACATTCTGTCAAAACAGGTTTTCATTGCAGGGCCTGTGATGAAACACGTCAGACATCTGTCTGTCTGTTTAGGTCAAATGAGCAAAATGGTTGAAAACTAAAAATGAAGAGAAGTCTGTTAGAATTTCAGAAAGATGAAGGCTTCATTTGTTCCTACAAGGAATGCTTTTTGCTATTTTTAACAGAATCTTTTCAAGTTAGTGAAGAAATTCTGCTAACAGCTAGAGTTCATTTCAGTCTTACCTGCATATAACGCTTTCTTCCTTCGGGCTCGACTGTCAGCAGTGGTTTGCCAGGTTTGCTGATGCAGTGTCAGTGCTGGCTCTTCTGAAGCACAGCATGGCCTACTGCTAAGAGCAGTGCTCAGCTCTTCAGTGTGTTCAGTTACAGAAGACACAGCACGTGTCTGCTTCTGATTCCTGCTTGTAAGCGAGAAAAAGGAGAAACAAGCAAGACATTACTTCAAACATGTATCATTGGTTTAAAAAACGCTAAGCTGAAGACTTCTGGTAATTTAAATATGCATTTCAAATGCTTCCAACTGCGAAATATTTTATTGTCCTAGTCTGCATTTCAAAGGGGAGTTCAAAGGAGGTTAAGGAGGTTAAAATATTCTTAGTTTTTCAAATTATTTAAAGGCATTCCTTAGTCCATTTAAAAGATGTCCATTACTTTTAAGGCAACACCCTCATATATTTTTAATAAAGTCAGAATGTTCTGTAATAGCTACTTTGAATCCTGGGAGATTCAAAACCTACCATCAGCCATGAAAATAACTGACACATGGATACATATATATACACACACACACATATATATGCACATACACACAAACACATATATATACACATGCATAGACCTATGTCCCAGCATTAATAAAAAATAAAATATGCAAATTCTGAAATAAACACTTCTCTACATTTTTATACTGGACATCCTACCTGCCCTTCCATACATAGGAAATCCTTACACAGCACTCTCCACTTTTACTGTATTTTACTTTCTTTTAATCCAGAATCACAGAGCGGTAGGGGTTGGAAGGGACCTCTGGAGATCATCTAGTCCAACCCCCCTGCTAGAGCAGGATCACCTGGAGCAGGTTGCACAGGATTGCATCCAGGTGGGTTTTGAGTATCTCCAGAGAAGGAGACTCCACAACCTCTCTGGGCAGCCTGTTCCAGTGCTTGGTCACCCTCACAGTAAAGAAGTTTTTCCTCATGTTGAGATGGAACTTCCTGTTCCTACCTTTATTTTAACTTACTGTTTTTTAATAGATTTCTGTCTTTAAAATCTGGTTTTATTTTTCATGTACTTTTTTGCTTTCATACTATTACTGCACAGATAAATATGGCACTAGGCAAGCTATTTTTTTATTAAGGCTCTGTTCCTGTAGAGATTACAAGTAACTTCATGTATGCAGCCAGGTCTGTGTTGCAGATCTTAGTACAATCAGACATGCAAAAAAGTTTTGCACAGTGGCGCAGGAGTCTTTGAATGGTCATTCTTGGCACTGTGAGGTTTTCAACATGTTTTCCAACTGATGCTGAACATGAAAATATTTTTAATTATGAGATTACTTATCTTTTCAATAAAAGCAAGGATAAATATGACATGAACATAGACACACATTGTAAAATAAAGCGTGAAAAGAAGAAAACTGAATTTCATTTATGAAGTTTGCCATCTTTTAAACAAATACATTTGTATGTAATTTATGTTTCAATCAGCATATCCCAATGAGTAGCAATTTCATCATGAAGTACCAAGCCAGCTCTACTAATAGGACAACAATTTTTTGTGAATTCTCTAGATCAGAGGGAGCAACTTTACCATGTGCTGGAGACAGAAAAATATTTTCACCTCTTTTCTTTAGTTATTCCTAATAATCAGGCATCACATTATTTGTGTATTTTTGTGAGTTTTTCTTTTCCATTACTGCAACTGTTAAAAAAACCCCAACAAACCTTTCTTTTTAAAAGAGGAGAATGTCATTCTTTTTAAACGAGGAGAATGTCAGAGGTTAAAAATGCAAGACAATGAAAAAGGAGAAATGTATTATTAACATAATAGCAGTATGAGGACATACTTATTCTCCGGATCATTTTCTCCATTATAACAATCCATCATCAGACATTCGGCATGAAAGGTCTTCACTTTTTCTAGGTCTCTTTCTCCTTGTTCAATCTCTCTTTTCAAAAGATGTATGTCTTCACTCTAACAAAACGAAAATCAAATGTTTTATTACAATTACTCCTAAACATGATTCATTTCTGAATTGAAACTATGCAAGCTCTGATAATAATTTTGAATAATGACTCAGTTAGGACAGCTGAATAATTTTGTATACTTTTTCAGCTAGTCTGTCTGTTTCCTAAATCAAAGTTTGTTTTGTTCATTTTCTGTATGTATGAACAAGCTTAGAGAAAAGAAGATTAAAATGTGCTTGGCGATACGGCCTTTCAAATTATTCTTCCTTTTTAGGAAAAGGACAGGCATTCCCTAACAAGCCAGTTACCCAATGAAATATGAACAGCCATATTTCAGAATAATGTAATGAGGTCAGTAGCTCTCCTCATATCTACATTACAATGGATGTCCTGTCAGTCTACAGATCACAGCTGCATCACATACTGTCCCGGAAAAATGAGAAGTAAACCCCGTACTCTTTAAATAAACATTGGAACTAACTGAGAATCATTTGGACTCCAGGAGGAAACAGGAAGGAAATTCCAACAGAATTCCAAGGAAATTTACAGCTCCCACAGGGCAAGAAATCTGGAGATGGACAACACGGGCTCTGGCCCTCATCTTTCCAACATATGCAGTGTCACACTGCTCACACCAGCAGCATCACTTAAATTGCCCAGTAAACACTCTGAAATCTTTCCAGAGCTGGAGTATTTTCACATCTTCCTTCTCATTGTGCCACTAATATAATTTCTAAAATTTGTGGAACTAATTAACTGAGTTTTAACTTTAATTAAAACCAAGAATATGCTTTAAATGGGGGTTTCTGTTAGTCTATTCAGAAATTTCCTATTGGGGATTGTTAAATTGAGCTGCTTAGTCACACTTGATAGGTAACTGCTATTCTAGTCATTTTACACATTATAGATCCCTCCCCAGTGGCTACTGTAGAGCAAACTTGTAGCAAAATTCATAGAATCATTCATTCATCATCATTTAAATTCAGCTCGGCATGCTCTCATTTATTAATAGAAGACAAAACATAGTTTCATTTTAAGCAGTAACTTATTTCTGAGACAACATAGATCATATATGTTTCTTCCAGAGCTCAATTTGGTCTATGGTCTTTGGATTTTGGGGGGTGAGGGGGGAGCAGGTTTGCAACAGCAGCAGTACAAATGTATGTTGCATGATATTTGGGCCATTTTGTTGTGGTCTAATAAAATTTCATAAGTAAAAAATGGCACACCCATTGCTTTCACATCACTTCAAATCCAACTAGGATTAACCCTCTTTTTTATTAATCTATTGTGCTATGAGATCACAATAATGCCCGTCCTGTGGTTCCTTCAACAGCATGAAGAAACATATTTATTTTCAAATACTCACAATAATAAACTCTGCAGCAGCAGGATCAGTCCAATAAATGTTGTAATAATGAAACCGTCCCCCTGTTTCAGTAGATAGTTTGTACAAAAATTTATTAGCTTCTATATCATCACAGTTGAAGGATACAGTATGGATGGGAATTTTACGATGAAGCTGTACTTGAGCCAAAATTATGTGGGGGGGCTGAAAATTGAAAAATATATATTAAACATTTGGCATCTAGAAATGTATTTATCAAAATATGAACATTTGTAAGAATCTAATCAGTCATACTGTTGCTAAGAGACAAATATAGACGAGTTAAAAGCATACACTTTATATGGATTGCTATTTCATAATTATATAAAATGTGCTAATTTAAAATTGAATTTGAAACACTGATAATGCATTAAGGCACAGGATACTCTAATAAATAAAATTGAAATTATAATATAATCAGTACTCTTTGTTTCTACTAAAGCATAGGAAATTAAACAACTACACTGGTGTTTAGTATCACTGGATGTATATAACTGAATATTTTTGGATGTATATAACTGTTGATATTTTTATTAAGCTAAATTAGTTCAGTAATGAGTTGATTCAATACCAGAAAACAAAACAGAGGCTGAGAAAATAGGAAAGCTAGTGTTCCTTCTCCAATAAAGAAATAAAAATCAAGTGAGGAAGTAAAAGATCTACCATGTCTAAAAATTTTGAAGGATCTCGTAGAAAGAAATTATTGACTCAGTTCTCTAACTTCTGATAACACTTGTTGTTCAGAACACTGTCATAAATTCTGATAAATTTAGCTTTCTGCTGATATTTGCAATATATTTGTTTGTTGCACTTTAATAGTTAAAAGCAATCTTGGTCATTTCCTCTTTTTTTTATCTAAAATGTATAATATCAATCATAAAAGCTATTATTAACTAGGTATAAAAGAAATTAAGTGTACATTAATTTCTAACTTAACAAAATACGAAGATGAAGAATCTGAATAAGTGTACATTAAGCCAAATTATTCTTTAATAAAATATGAATTTGCTAGCTCCTAGCTAGCAAAAGTAAGTGTGAAATAATGCAAAGATTTTGATCAGTTGTAAACTAAGTTTTAATGAGTGACAGCCAGTAACAATCAATTTGCCTTTAGAAAATATCAAAGATTAAAACTACAATTTAAAACTTTAAAAGATACAAGTCAAAGTTGCTCATCTGCTGATTTAAATCAGGTTTACATTTTGATTTTCAATTTACTTTGAAGCATATAAATCCACGCTTGTTCATGGGCCACTTTCCTTTTATCAAAAAAAACAGAACAAAAAGAAAAGTGACCCTTTAGCATTTTTCTTCCTTATTAAAGTATAAAGAAATTATTTTTGCAAGGTTAAGATGCTTTCTGAATCCTAGTTTTATTGTATATGCTTCAGTAATCAATTGTATGTACCCTTCAGCCCAGCTATTTACCTAAGTCAGAGTTGTGCTGCATATCTGCAATTACAACCAAGCTAAATTTTCAAGGGCAAATAGTCTTTTTAAAATGCCATTCGCAGCATACCAGCTACTTTTAACCATGCATTACAGCTTTAATGCTCAGTTCTACGTAATTTGCATCATTATATCTGATCAACAAGTGTTTTTTCTCCATTTTTTAGTTGGTGCTATACAATGCAATATAACATGAAATAGCATCATTTTAAGTCACGGTAACAACACTTTTGATTACGTTATCCACTTAACACTAGATTTAAAGCAACTCCAGACCACTGCTGCTCCAGAATTGCACATACATGAGATCAGATTTGACTCAGTAGGATAAAAATGGAATTTAGTATCACACAGAGACCTTATGGAACAATATTAATGGCAACTTCTTTATATGAAAATAATGTAAATGAATAATTAGGCCCTTACTCCTCAGACATGACATAGCCTTTGTGTAAGCTCTGCAACAGAGTGTAAGAAGGTACCTACTTATATATTTGATGTGTTCTTTGGGGAAAAATGTTGAACATAAACTTGTTGGGTTTTTTTTATTTTGCTATAAATCATTTTCTTTTTAGGTTTTCTAGCCATCACACAAGATTGCAGGGTTTTAATATTTAAATACAGCCATATCGTGGGACCATCATTATTTTCTGATTTTTAATTCATGAGATATTTATACTAAGTTAGGGAGATATTCTATTTAACACAAATCCTAAACTTGATACTAACTACAGCTTTAATGTTTAATCAGCTACCAGATCCTTAAAACAACTCATGGAAAATGTTATGAGTTATCATGCACCAAAGACTGGACTGTGGGTGGAGAGTTCTAATCAAAACCCCTTCACAAACAGCACATTTCTCAGACACAATTTTTCAATATTACAACAACATCCAAGAGACTCAGCTCTGTAGGTATGGTATCTCATACTTCAGCATTCTGATGCCATCACTGTAGCACCACTGCATTTTCTGGGGTTTTTTTATTTCAAAAATACCTGATCAGGTCTCCCATCAGTCAAGAGATAAATAGCCTGAGTGTCAGTATCAGCAAAAGCAATCTGGAGAGCTTTGAGTGTATTTGTGGAACTTCCAACCTAAGAAACCAAAAAGAAAAAGAGAAGGAATCAGCTATAAATACTAACAGTTCTTTGCCTCTGTTCTTCAATTCATAATGACAGTGTACTGATTACAGAACCAAAATGAGTAATAAAATGGTGAAAATATTGATGTCAAATGGATAGAAAAATCAAAGCAAGTGTTAAAGTAGCATAAATTGGTACCAAATTGGTATTCAGTGCTTATGCAAACACACATAAACAAAATGCTGGCAACAGAAATAGCAGCTGTAGAAGCAAAAGCAATCACTAACAGACTATAAACAGATAGGAAGATGTAAGATAAAAGTTACATTCTATTATACTTTTCCACTGCTGCTCCTGATTGCCAACTCATCACACTCCCGTGAAATACATATTTTACTTAACAAAGTAATTTAAAAGCTCCACAAAAGAGTTGTACAAGTTTACTTCTCAAAAATAGGTAAAGGACTTCCTGGTTTTCTGAACAATATTTTTTCCAGACTCTCTCTCATCTACACCCAGCACATCAATGTAAACATCATTTATTTTCTTAGCAAAAAAGTTAGCTATAACAACAAAACATACACAGTAAAGTAATACTGTTCCCCCTAAAAACTCATATTTGAGTAATACCAGCACTTCTCCTGTGACATTCACAAACTTAGTGATTATGATCTGTCTTTTTTTCTTTTTTTAGACTAAATGCAACTCTAAACTCACTGAAATGTGTTTCATGGCTTATGGGAACCTAAAATCTACAGTTTACATCTTCAGATTTCTACCTTTCAAAAATTTAATGTCCAAAACCTTCCAAATTTAAGGGAAAAGTAAGGTTTTATCATTACGGCAAAGTGTTTCATCAAGTCTTAGTCTTCCAATGGGGCTGAAGCAAAATCCCTGAAAAGGTATGAGTCTGTTTTATGCTAGTGTAACACCTGAGTACTGTCTGGAGGGCAGTGAGGATTGCAGTGGTGTAGGAGAGAAGAGACTCAGGATCCACATTTATAATGCATTACAGAAGATGCACTAACATTGACCCATACGTGCAAAAATACATTAAGAGATAGCATTATTTCTTCAGTCCTATTGTGTTAAAATTTCTTCCAGTCCATCCCTCTAGCAAACAGCTCTATTAGGAAGGGTGGAGCAAGTAAATCAGGTGAAATGGAATAGGACGTACATGCTGAGAGTGACCTGTTTGACTGCATAAGAATCTATGGGACAGGCAACAAGATAGTTAAGATGCTTTATAATCCTGTCTCCTAAGTCACAAGCAATCCTTACCAGTACTAACTCATAACAAATAACTACCCTGAGCCATTTTCTTTGTGTTTCTTTGTGTTATTCCTAATGTTTTAGAAAGCATTGCAAAGTTTTAGGTGCACATCACTCATTATTAAATTGGCCGTCCTGGCTCTTTTCAATAGTGGTATGTGGTTTTGATCTGATTTGAAACAATACAACTTTTTCCACTATATCACGGGAAAATACTGTGGATGCTGATGATGTGAGGGAAATAACTTTATGTACCTTATGATAAAAGCTGGTCATTTGACATGTCTCAGTTGCTACTGTTACAAATGGACAGTTTTTATCAGTGTTTAAACAAAGCTGACATGCTTCAACTACGTGGCATAATCACCACCAAAATTTTAAATGTTAACATTTCTAAAGGACTTTTAAGGAGCAGTGAGTTATTGTTTATAGCTCTGCTTCCTTATTCAACGTCCTGGGACCAAAGTGTGTAAAATGAGATCAAAGGATCTACTCTGGTTAATATTCCAGAGCAATCTTATGTTCATTTCAGCTTCACTGTAAAGGCAGCTTTCTGATCTCAGACTTATGCCTGAAAGGTCAGCAGCAGATGTCATCCCTGAAGGAAAGTAGACTGTTCTTGTACCATTCTCTGTGCCATTTCAGATACGTAAATCTGAACTTAGAAGGAAGTTTATAATCAACAATTCACGACTTCATGAATAATGACAAAAAAGGCCATTCCCAAATGGACATACAAGATGGTATCAAATTGTAGTAGTTCAAAGTATTATTGAACTTGCATGATGCTGTACTACATATATGGCTTAAACAGAGCCAACTTTACAAGTCTCAAGGAAGCCAGTAAAATTAAGTTTACTAACCTCAGTTATAAGTATTTACCAACTACTCAGCGAGGCAATGCTAATACTTTCTATTCTCCCTGTGTTTGTCTTTTAGTATTTTCTGAGAATACCAAGTTGTTTACCTTGTTTAGTAGTCTCCAAGGTATTACGTGGCTTCCCAAATTCCCTCAACCCCAGGAATTTCATTATTAAGTCAGAGGAAGAGCTGTTGCAATGCTGAGGAGATTTATTATATAAACATGGGGGTTTTGTGTTAGAAAACATAACATGGGATGTATCTGTACTGTTGTATTACTGATTTTCAGTCCTGTGCTCCTAACATTGTTGTCCACATGGGACACATGGACTGATCCTAAAGCTGCTGACAGTAGCTGGATAGAAGCATTTCTATGCTGTTACAGGGAAAAATCCTCAGATTTTGGCCACTGTCAGAGAAAAAATATTGGGTAGATAGCCAGATGTTTGGTCTGAGTATGGTTGGTCTCACGTTCCTATGACAGCTAAAGTCATCTGTCTGCCTGTGCACCAAAGGGGACTAGAAAGGCTCCTCCAGCTCACTGGCACCAGTTTCCTGTATCACCCGTGAGGTGTAAGTCTGCCAGCGACAGCCCTCATCCATGCAGCCTTACAGCAAGAGTGACAAATTTACACACATGGTCTGAGCACTGACATGGTTTCTACAGAAATCTAACTGGCCAATGTTTGCATTGTGGCTACTAAACATAGCAGGCTGCAAGTTGAATTAGTATGATCTTATAAACAGATCCACTGCTAAAGGAATGGTATAACTGACACAGATCATATGTTGTACTCAGATCTATTAAAGTCTATACATCATCTATATTTTCAGCTTACTCAAGTCAAATACTTAGTCAATCTAAAAATACCCCAGCCATACAGAAAGAGAAAGCACAAATATAACTTTGTACAAACACGCTTTGTGATAATTAGTTTGCATGTTACCTCAAGCCCTTTTATCCAAAGCCAAGCATCTTGCAAATTTTCCTCATTAACTTCAGCAAGTTTCTCTTGCCACGCCACTGCTTGGGCACTAAATTTCACAAAGTTAAATCTCTTTTTATGTCTCAGTTGTTCCTGCAAGAGACAGCATCTGAATTTTACTCAGTGTTAAAAGAAAGAATACTTGTATCCTGAAATACTAACTAGTAGGAATTGTTTTAATTAATATATAGTTGATTATATGGTTACAATAAATTATGAAAATATTCAGTTATGGTATACAGAGACAATTATTGCCTGCAATTATAAATATTGCTTGAATTTCCCAATGTAAGTCTCCATTTACTCCTATTTCTCAAACTACTTGAACAGCAAATGTCTAGGAGGGCAAGAAAGAGACAGACAAAACTGGGCATGAATAGTAGTATAAGGAAGAGATTATGACTGCTTACCAAAGGAAATTGAAATCAGAATCAAAGACAGCATTTAGAGGAGGAGAACAAGAATCAAATCTAGAGCACTGGTAAGGTGAACTACAACAGCAAGAGAGAATTAAGTTAGGAATTTGCTGAAGTTGCTTTTGGACAGAAGTTATAAGGAGGGAAAAATTTGTGCAAGCTAGTAGAATCTTTCAGAGCCTGCAATCTTTGCCTCCCTTTCATCATAATTTCTGTGCAACTGTCTGTGAAACCTTCTGGCATAGTATCTAATTTTCTAGCGCTGATCTGCCTAGAGGACCACATCATACCACATCCTATCACTTGTGCACTGAGGCCAAAAACCTCTGTTACAGTTTTAAATTTTGTACCCCTACTAATGATTGCTATCAATTCCAGACTGATGGAATATTTATTTATCAGTTATTCCTCTCAGGTCTAAAAAAGTTAAGATTAATCATATTTTAACAGTGCTTGTTTCTCTCAAATATTAATGTAAGCTTAGGTGACATTGCAAATTCCTAAAACCAGGTGAGACAAATCCTATCTGAGGTGTGTCTGCCAGTACTCACTGCTTTAGAAGTACTTCTGCACTTTGCAAGTCCCTTTGCAAAGTTCTAAGTCACTGTTAGATACAAGCAAGTTCAAAACATTCTGCACCCTCTACTGTAAAAGTATGAAAGTGAATCTAGAATCCACATTACAAATCACAACATGCCAGTGGAATTGGATGACGCTGCTTAAAAATAAAAAATAAAATTCAAAAAAGGGTTTCATTGCATAGCTTTTGAGGGTTTTTTCCTTTTTTTTTTTTTTTTAGGAGGAATGTGGCTCAAGGGAAAGAAGAAGTTAGGCCTTTATAATTTTTTAACATTTTTCTCCAATTTTTTTCAAATATTTGTACAAATGAGGAAAACATAATTTTTTAACTGAAAAATGAGCACACCAAGAAAAAACAAAATACTTTTATAAAGCTATTTTTAAAAAAAAATCATTTAAAAAAAAAGAGTAACAATCATCCAGAAAGGATTGGTCTACTCTAAAATTCTCCTGTCTTCAGAATCATCACTTTATCTTACCTGTATGAGCTGAAAGATTTTCTCCTTCACCAGTGGCAGCTTGTCCTTCATAGACTGGGATGTATCAATAAGAATACAGACATCATCTTCAAACACATTCCCAAAAAGCCCTCTGCTTCCTTGTTGAAGCCACTTAATCCTGGGAGAGGAAAAAAAAAATCAAAACCTGGTCTGTAAGATCTTTGGAGCTTTGCATACAAGAATCTGAAGCACACATTACTAGTCAGTGTCAGAAGCAGTATACGGGCCTTGACGAACCAATCCTCTGTCACTACATAACACCACAAGGCATTTTTATTTCCTAATTTCAGTAGGAATCTGGAGACAGACAAAACAGACAAAGAAATACTGCATCTTTATAAAGACAATTATCAGGTAGTTTGAGCTGGGAAATCCCATGTGGAAGTAACTATAACTATTGTCCCTGGAACTGTTCTCCAGACTGAACTCAGGAAATCATGTGAGAACCTATTCTGCAAGGAACTTGAGCACTTTGAAGAGTCTTAATATAACGCAGGTGCTTTGATGCTTTGCTGACCTTGAGCCTTAAATACAGACTTAGTTTTACATTTTAAACAGGATTGAAGCAGGCCTGCCAGTTAAATATGTGCGTACATACTGCTATGTACAAGAACATTTCCTCAATAATGGCTGCAGCAGGTCCAAATCTTATTTCCCTTGAGAGTCATAAACTACTTGTCTGCTCTGAAACAGAGATGTTTAACAGACAGAATATAATGGCCCTGGGAAAAATATTACTCATCTCCACGGAGGTTTAAAAAAATAATAACATGAAAACTTAAAGGATCCTATCACATTTGCTACTGATAGCTATTTTGCTATTAGTTATTTCCCCAAAAGAGTTTGATTAGGTCTACCAAGACTTTTTAACAATGAGATGAACTATTCAAAACAGCAAGCCCATAGTCTTGGCTTGGATTTCAAAAATATATATGCATCCACACCCTTTAACTCAGATTTTCCTTTCGCAGTATTTTAATGTTATCCTAAATACAAGAAGATGAACTAAAAGGAATAACAAAACTCTGTTTGACCTTGTTAAATATAATCAGGCTGTTATACTTTCGTTAGAGAAGCAGCAATAAAATGAAAATTCACATCCTGTTTTTTTCAGTGAGACATCACATTGTCCTAATATACAAAACAAAGGACAACATTTATTCTTTCTCTCAGTTCTACAATATCCATGTTTAAAGTTTCTTTCTTCTCCCAATGTAGAAATAAAAGCTAGTTTACTTTAGGGCATCTTTAAGACAGCTGAATCCGACTTTTACTATTTTTTTGTAGATGTTCTACAAAATCAAAGTGTATCTATACAGCTGCAGAAAGGTAAACTAGGGAGCTATCTTGAGCACTGAACTTCTGATCATATGCATTATTTAGTATCTCATACCCTGACTCTGATCTAGACTGTTCAAACTTGTCTTCAACACAAAATTGCAAAAAGGGCAGACAACCATTATCAGTATGGGCCCACAACAAGCTGTGCTACTTGGTGTCAGAGGTATCACGAAGGATCCTAGGTACACAGGATGAATGTTTACCAAGTTTTATTGATGCTTCTATAAGTTATCTGCCACCATATGTCCCGAAGCTTTTTGGCACTTTCAGCATTATTTCAGTAATGCACAGACTGACTTTCACATTTGTGTTCCAGAAGGAGAACAAAAGATAAAACTATTCATCAGTTTTCTTACGTGGCTACTAAGAAATCCTACAAATTAGATTCTGATCTAAAATGGATTCTGGCTTCGTACTGCTACTGGCAGTTTACTGACCACTTCAGCTTATTATGACAGTAAATGTCAAACATTTCAACAGCAATGTAAAATAATAGAAACTGATTTTATGTGACAGAACACTAACCTTCCTTCCACTTGTCTGAGAGCCGTCCTCATTTTCTCTTCGTACTGCTTATACTTTTCAGTACTAACATATACGTGAACTACAGATCCATCTTTCCAGAAGGTATGTACAAACTTGTCACAGTATTTTGCATGAATTATCTTTCTGTTTGTCTCCTACAGCCAAGAAAAACATGTTTCATGCTCCAAAACACATTACTTTGCAGTGTGTTTAATATGTGAGGAACAAACTTCAAAGGTACATGCTTGATGCACATGAACAGGTGCAGAAACAGACATAGGATAGGGTGGTCACAGAATTTGCTCCTAGCAAAAGTCAATAGAAACTGTTTTTATTCTTGTAGCTACCAAGAACAGAGGGTTACCAAACAGTGTAATGATACAGCTTGAGAAGAACAAATAGATGACAAATGAATTCAAATTTGTTTAAGGACCTGCAAACACTGGACCAGCTGAGACCAACACTTCTTCTAAGGAAAAATAAAGATGACAAGTTATCTTTGCCCTATCCCACACAAATACATAGAACACCAAGGCATCGGTTAAGCCAGTTCTGATTCTTCCTTGCAGACTATATGGGGACCAGCAAGGAGTCCTTGAAACACTCATTTTCAAATAGCTCTCTGAAACAATCTTATTTATGACCATCTTTGTTCCATTCCACTAATAAGCTGATTTTAACAAAAACTACAAAACAACAGATCATACACTTTATAATAAATCCATCTATAAGTCAAGTCTTCAAGCTTTACAAGAAGAACGAAACAACTCAGAGGACGTGAGGGAAAATTAACAATACTCACAGCATCAGTTCGTGAAGATTCATCCTCTGGTTTAGTTTTGATGTCAACAATCCCATCTGCATGGCGAAAAGTACAATCAGCAAGTGCATCGTACAGTGTGAGTTTCTGAGCTTTCAAGCCATACTTCTGCAACCATTTCTCAGTAGTCAAATATTTGTCAGATGCATGCTTTTGTAGAGGGTGATCAGCTTTGGTTGCTAACAAAGAAAATAAAACAAACAAAATCTCATGTATAACACAGTTCATTTTGGATAAGCTATTTTCAAAAACAGGCTATGATACTGGAGTAAAAATTTTCAAACTTCTGCTTGCACTGACAGCATTAGAGTGAGTGGGCATTTCTGACTGATTTTTAATATTGTCTATTTTGGTTGTGGGTTTTTTTCTTATCACAGAACTCTTTTGCAATAAACTCCTTTATAACTGGAACAAGTCCATCAGAGGACAGAGCGCAAAGATGACAAATAGCTACAGGATCAACATATAAAAGGAATACTCTTAGTAGTATGAAGGTTGACTTAACCTTTATATTGGTTGAACTACAAAATGCCAGGAAAGATTCTTGTATAAGATGTCTAACTTCAAAGAGAATCATTTGAGAAAATGAAACAACAGAAGATATAATTGAAAATACAGTTGAGAACAACGGTTAACATTGCCATCGGTCTTTTTCAGAGAAGGTCATTTAAAGTAAAAAGCAAATTACAATGTCTTTGGAAGAGACTTTACTTTGTTTCTCTGCAGTATTGCCTTTTTATAGGCTGAATATTGCACCATGTATCCCAAGCCACAAATTACTTGTGTACCATCCTCACATTTTCTCTAGTTCTACACCCTCCTTCCAGAACTTTTAGTTGATACTGAAAGAAATAGTTTGGTGGGTTTTTTTTTGTCTGAACTAGTGTGACTGTTCTTATGTTTACCCTTTTATGTCATATTGTCTTAGAAATTTCTGGGGACCACCTTAAGGCTGGGTACTGCACATCTCTGGATACCAGTAACAGGATACAGGACTCTACACTCACTCATCACCAGCTCAATAAACCACACCTAAATCAAATGACCCAGGAGTAGGTCTCATAGCAGGGTGAATTCATTTTGCCACACTTTAATTTCAGTCAACCTAGGTGGCATAAATGTCTAGTCTGTATAGATGCAGATACAGTAACAACAGTATTGAGATCCTGAGCCTATAAACAAACCTATGGAGACATCTACTGCCTTAAACACAGAGATCAGCCAGCATCGGGGCAGGGTGGGTTCACGTGGAAACATTTGCTTTCTGATTGCCTGTGGCCTTAGGACAGCCGTTGTGGCAAGCATCACGAATGCACTCACATAATTTTAAAAACAAAACTTGTTTTTGTTCTTACACACGCTTTGTGTAAAGTCATGTTTCAGTTCAGGTTAGGAGTGTGTTTTCTCAGTTTCTTCTCCTGAAGAACATTGCAATCTTCAGAACAAACTACATTTTGCAGCAGAGCATTTTAAATAGATCAGGAAGGCAAAAGCAGGAAGAAACGCAGACAAACAGAAAGACTGCAGTTACTTGGATCAATGGGCAACAGCCAAATAATGCTGAAGAGCTCACAAAATAAATCACATTGTAATTTCATTTCCTTTAATTTATTTATGAAGTGATTATATATGAAGGCATACACTAAGAGAACATTAAAACTGCATAGTCAGACACACATAAATAAACACTGAAATTAGGGCTGCCCTTGCAGTTTTATTGTGCTCTTTTTGTTCATATGCATTATGATATAGCTGTTTAACTTCATATGGGAAGTCCTGCTAATTCAGAAGATGCTATTATCAGTATAAAGAACTCTACTATGCCTTCACAGAAGAAAAAACTCAAGCTTAAGTCCTGCAGAGTTATGTTATTGACAGATGTTCAAACCCAGTGCAGGCAGAGAAAGTTCCCAGCTTCAAATCTTCACCATCACCACCCTACTCACACATCTCAATACACTGCTGAAAGTTCAGGTGACTGACCAACTGACTGTACAAAGTGTTCCTCAGCAGGTGATCCAGAAAAGGGCATCTGGCCACAGCCTCCATCTAGCCAATGCAAAAGCAACTGCCTTGCAAAACCAACAGTGGAGCTACACAAACTCACTGATGACTTGTGCTAACTCACTCTGAATCTTTTATCAACTTATGCAAAAAATACCACCAGACACTGTGTAAGTATTTTAAAACCAGGGAGTAATGCAGAATATGGGAACAAACAATCATAGCTATGATCCTGAAAATCCACCCCCTCAGTTGCAGTCTAACACTGAAGCTGCCTAGACTCCACAGATCCCTAAATTTTCAGTGTTTAAGTCTTGTCAGCGAGATCATTCTGCTCCAGAGCACACCCAGAGCATCTCCATCTTAGCAGAGATGAGTAGCTTCTCACCATCCCCCTTTAAGCCTTCCAGAGATTCAGAAACCAGCTATGCTTCTGTCTTCAGTGGGGCTCAATCCATCAATATGCACAGAACAACAAATGGATCATGTTATAGGTCAAACATGATGGGAACTATTAGTTTAATGAACAAATGTGGGTGTTCCTCTGTGTTTCTTATATCAAAAGTTGTGAGAGCACTCACCCAGAATTGGTTTCAGTCCTTTACCTTTGACTAAGAGAATTCAAACCCACACTTCTTCCCTTTTAGGGGAATGAACTAGCTACCAGGTTGGAGGCTATCCCAAGAAGACCATGATGGGAGAGAGATGAGATACTTCCCCAGCACTGTGTACAATAAAGTTAAAGATTTACTGGCCCAGGCAGAGTAGGAGAGACCACAAAAAATGAATTTCAGTATCTTGAAATGTAGGCAATTTCTAAACCTAGTCACTGGTGAACTAAAAATGGTGTGTTTCAGCCTGAGTTGTTAAAGTTCAGCAAGTTTAAGCAGTAGTAAACAGACATTTGTAATAGGAAGTTTTAAGCAGCCCTAAGTTTAGATGCCAATTATAGGTGATACCTGTATATAGACATTTCTGAGAAAATCATCCCCAAATGGACATGTAAACAAAACTGTTCACAAATAAAATATTGACCATGAATATAATGGTAACTCTCTTGAAAGAAACATAAATGATACCATCTTGAGAAGCAGGCTGGTCAGATTCTGATAAAATTTTCTGAACTTGTCTCACTGTACTCTTGGCTTCCTCCAACTCCTTCCAGATCAAAAAGACATCTTCACGGACACCAGCTACTGCAAAAGAAATCATAAAAAGCACTTGACATTCTAAGACAATTTCTTCTTTTTATAACCCTTCAATACCACAAAGTCATTAGGTTCATCCAGATGTTGCCATATAACCTTGTCACTGCAGTGACAAGTGCTGTTCTTTGATAGACTTCAAAAAGGACTCAAATCTGGCACCAGGCCATGAAAGGTGCTTAGTCTGGTAGACGTAACCTCCAGAGTTGGCCACAGATTATTCCCATAACGGAAGCAAATCCTTTTTAACACTCCTGGATAACAATAAGAAAACTCCACAAAGAAATTCTCATGTTGTCCCTGGGACTTCATTGCAAAAACTGGGTCCAAATATCAGACCCAACTTTGAAACTTTAAAGAGAAGGTATTTTCAACTCTTTCAATTCCTTAAAAGTACATAAATACCTCTATATAAAATTAAATCTTCTTTTCCTGAGGCGTATGTGATTAAATTTTGCTAAGATAAGTTTATTTCCATCCCAACAGTCATAAATAAATGCTAGAAAAATAAAATGTTTTACTATCAGGCTATATTCTCAAAAAACTGGAAAAATCCAAAGCTGGAGTCGATACAAGGTTTGGTAATCTCAATAGATATGTTTATCTTGATTAAAAAATTAAAATATGCATTTATTTAGTAGAGTACAATTATTAAAATTGAGGCACCATGTATACCTAAGCAGCATGGTCACTACTAAAAAATGTGTTGAATTAGGTTAGTCTCAGAGTTTAAATTGTAATATAGGAAAATACAGAAAAACCATGGGTAGTGTTTTAGCAAAAATATAAAAGACACTGAATCGTGAGCTATCCTAACCACAGATGCAGACTGCAACCTATTGCAGATTACAGCCTATTACTGAATTGCACATAAAGATGCTGAAGAAGGCAAACTATATCTTGTCATCTAGTGGTTCAGTTATTATACAGTGGTGGCTCACTGTATAAAAGATAAGGCATGCAATCTTCTCTACTGAAGTAGGCTATCAGTAAATAAACAAACCTGACCATTTTGTTCTTTGATAAACTTCCCTGAAATAATAATATGAACATTTTACAAAATAACAACTCAATTTCAATTGTGAAATGCTTTTAGTTTCCAAGAAGTATTTTGAAATGTGCTATTGTACACTGCCATCTCCTGGGACCTTCCTGCATTTCAAAAACATCTGTTTCAGCCATTAGGACAAAGATCAGCATTTCCTAAATCACAAAAAGCTTTAGTAAAGCAGATCATTCCACAACATAACACACAAAAGGGAGAAAAAACCTCAGTCTGTTATCGTCACCTTTTAAGGTTAAGAAAAGTATTATGTTCAAATACTTCAGAAAGAAGCAAACTTTTCTTTTGTAAATAATCCCTCCCCAGAAATGCAAAACATGCAAAATCTGAGCATTGGCAAAATTCCAGCAAGTAGGGAGCTAGAGATTTTCTGATGAGTACTCAGCCATTGAACATATATATATATACACACGCACACCCGTTATCACAATTAAAACCACAAAACTGATGCATTCACACCACACATGTACATATTTCTAAGTTTAAGACTGTTGAGAACCCAATTCCAAACTATATCCGGATATCCTCCATAAGCTATCAAATGCTGGGATCCAGATTTAATTTTATGAATGTTTTTAACATTATGTTTGAAAATATGGAAAGAAGTCTGCTTATTTCAACTACCTTTAAAACAATAGTGATGATATCATTGTGTTGCTTCATTCCCCCTTAAATCGATGTTGTGGAGTCATCAAATTTACAGGATTGTTGTTACTGTCCCCAGTAAGATACGCGTATTGAATTGGTGTTACGCAAGAAGATACTTTTTCCTTATTTATGCTGCAGCACAGCAAAGTAAAACTGCATGCACTTCCAAAGCAAGTATGTTTGATGACACTTATTATACAGGACAAATGCAGGCATCAACAACTGCACATTGTGAAGGTCAAGTTGCTTGAAAAACTTTTTCTCTGGCAACAGTTTTTCCTGGATTCAACTGGGAGAGCATGTTACAAGCAGCGACAACTGAAACGGCTTTCTCTCTCTACACAGGAGGCTCACTTCCGCATCCACCTTGGCCTTGTTTCCTCTTCAGCTAAGGAGGAGTGGGAAGGAAATGCCGTGCCTTTCAAAACTCAGCCCCCAAACTCAAAATATACATACACATACAGGCGTGGTTCTCAACCTGCGGCCTGTCCCTCAAAGCTCATCAGTGAAAAATGACCAGGAAAGCACAAACCTCTTTTCGGTTTAAATTCCCTGCGCTCGCACTTCAGCTGTGACATTTTTGGGGGCCACCAACCAAAAAGCAGCTGAAAACCACCCCCCAGGGAGGTGCAGTCCCCAACCACTCCAGGCCCACTGGTTCTTGCACGCCTTCAGGCATCCGTGTCCCAGGAAAGACCTCGTCTTAAAAATACCGCTTTATCTCCAGAGGGAAAGGGCCCTNGCAGTTTAACGGCCGCCCGGGCTGGAGCCCTGGGGACCCCTTGGTTCTGATTCAAAAACCGCCACAGGGCAACAGCAAGAGGGCGGCCACCAGACACACACCAGGGAACCGGCCTTAACGCCCTGCTGCCCGCCGAGCACGGTCGGTTGGCTTTGGCTCTCGCCGCGGCTGTTGCGACCCTGCGCAGCACCTCATGCTGGGTAACGTTTCAGATGTGCCCTGCCCTGGGTTAAATGGCGTGTCTGCTCTGAAAGAGGGAGGCCCTGAAAAAGAGGAAGAGGATGGGGAAGAGTGCAGAGAGAGCCCGCGGCAAGGGGCAGAAGCAGTTTGCTGACACCGGCGAATCTTCTGTGCGAAAACGCACACACACACTTGCACATGTACACGGAAACTCATAAATGCCCTCATTTCCATTTCCCAGTTATTTAACACTGTCAAGCAATCTTAAAAGAAGCAGCTTTTCCACACCTACCTCCCAGCAGACAAACTCATCTAGTTTGACAAGTCACTGTGACCCATTTGATTTCATACTCAAGATAGAAAACCTGCTGAGAAAAAAAGCCCATACAAAAAAAAAAAAAAAAAGCCTGCAAAATCTACAATACCTTTCAAACACCAAGCAAATACCAACGCAAAAGCAACTCATGGAAAACAGAAGCATTTCTTACTTCTCTGATTATCTGATTTAGACCATGGAAGAAAGCAAATCTGAATACAATGGAATAAGATCTATTTTAAACTTCATTTGCCTGCATGGCAAGATGGACAATTTCATTTTTTTCACTGCTGGTCCCTTCCTCAGCCTCTACGTGGCAGCAGAACATAGCAATATTCCCTCAAGCGCTGATGTTTAAAATCCCCACATAGCGGGGGATGAATAGAGGTACAAAGGAGCCCAGGAGGGGAGTACGCAGCTTTACCTGTGTACCTGCCAGGTCAAGCCGCACTGAAATTCACCGTAGCCCAATCCTGCCCCTTTCCCACTGGGCAAATGGACAAAGCAAATGAACTTTGTATCCCATGTGGTACCTCAGAACGGCTATCTGCATCAGTCTCTACACAAAGAGATCTGCCAGGCCAAGGTTAGGCTGCTAAGACTAGACAGAGCACTTGCAAGGAAAAAGCAGAGGCAATGATCTTTGCTGCAGCTTGTAGGCAAAGTAGCTAGTCTTAAGTCATTATCCTGGCTCTCCAAAGGGAGGGTTTGGTCTCTCTCAAGTCTGTGTACATAAACAGTGCAGAGTTCATTGACTTCAATGTCATATAGGAGGCTGGTGCTCTTATGCTTCTGATTTTACACACAGCAACATGAAATTTTCCCTGCGACCATCAGGTAAATGTGGAAAATCAAGCACACCTAAGAACACAGCCTTACCCTGTTCACAAGGAGGTCAGACACATCCCTCTTTGGATATGTCACATCAGTCAAATCCTGATTTCAGTCCATTCGCAGTTTCTTTACACATACCGGCTCATCTATTGCACCACACAGAAAAACACTGCACAGAAATTTACTGTTGTGTCTATTTCAGCCAACAAGAACCCACTATTCATTTCAGGATCTAGTTCAAAATGCCATTGCTTTTCAAGCCCTGTTCAGCACTTATCTCCCTGTCACTCTAAGCAGATGACACAATTGAGCCCCTTTTTGGCAACAACCTTCTTTTCCACAGCTTCCACCATCTCTTGCCCTCTATATCTTCAAGTTCCAAACTAAATTTCACCTCCCTTCCACTTATAATTTTAACTACGTAACAGGATTGCTTAATTCTGCAGCTTTTTGCAGATGAAGAAGCTACACAAAGAACGTAGGCAGAAGTGGTAACAGGAAAATCAGTGCCGGATGAGGAGATATCACCACATTGGTGAAATCAGGCTTCAAGTAAAAGCATTTCTCTGCCTTCAGTAAATCTGAGTCTGCCAACATAAGGACCTTAATTCTTTACTGGCTTACACCTGTTTTGATCTCAAGCACCCACTCAAAATGAGTGCAAAAAAATATTCAAATTTGGCAGTTTCTCACGCTTGCTTTCTAAATGACTGCTCAAGATGCAAAACAGGGGAGAACGGAGCTCTTTTCTAAAGTTTTAAATAGTTCACTTCCGACTTGTTTTGGTTAAGCAGATGAAAAAGGGTGAACATGAAGATATCCTGTATTTGCAAAACGCTGTTATTCAGTGGATACCCAGAAAACTATGAGATGTCCTTAAAACGGCTTTTCCAGTCCATAAAACATAATGATGAGTTTCAGTTTCCAGCTGTTGTGTTTCTGGTGCAAAAAAGAAACATAATCAAAATATTCCTGTGCCTCCCCTTATTTTCAAGAAACGTCACATTTGGAAGATTAAATCTCTGGTTCGTTCTCTATTTATTTCCTTGGATAGTTTATGCCACACATCCAAGAAGGAGTTTCAGAGCCCATTAGTGAGTAATCGACACTTTTATTATTATTGCCTTCTACACCCTTGAAGGAGTCTCTGAAACAAGAGGCTTCAGATACAGACCAGAATAATGTCTCCAATGTTTTCTTTTCTGAAAGGACTTTAGATTCTGCATACAACTGAAATGCTCCGATTGGCTGCCAATGATGTCATGACTGGGTTTATAATACCTTGTAAATGCAGAAAGCTAATTGTGTTCCTTTTTAATGTGTAAATTCTATTCCATAATAGCAATAAGACACAACAGACAATGCACTTCAAGGAGATTACTGCCCTTTTGAGTGATTAAAGCTATTCAGCTTTCGGCTTTAGAAACAGTGGTGAGGAAGTAATTTCAGTCTTACAGGAGCTCTAGGCCCATCTATTGAAACAGGCCGGCTGCCCCGGGGGAAGAGGACGCCAGCTCCCCCCACGCACACCGCCAAACAGGGTCCAGCAAGGAAGTGCTGGTAGCAGACTGAAGGTGATCATTATACTGCTCTGAACTAGTATGAAACCAGAGACAGGGTTTTGAAGCATACTCTGTGTTGGTTTCTAAACCCTGCGTAGGTGAGGCTTGAGTGTCCCTTCATGACACAAAAACCCAGGTAACACCTTACTCTCTTATTTCTGGCCCCCCATTATGGTTCTCTCGTACTGTTATAATCATGGTCCTAGTGAAGGATAGGTTAGGACACAAGGAACTAGACCACAACCCAGGAAATATGGGCCAGTTAGTCCAAGACTGACATACAACCTTAGGCATGTCACTAAATCCACCTTATGCTATACATTCCCTAGCAGTAAGAAGAGGATAACACCATTCTGTCTTTAGGGCAACACTAATGCCCCCCCAGCAATATGGGGATGTGAGCCATTACAATAAAGAGGTCTTATGCCTCCTGATATCTAAAAGAAATAATTTTCTAACTTAATGTCCTGCTGATAAAGATATCAGACTTGACATACACAGCTTCACACCGCAAACTGGTCTCCTCCCAACCTGGTTGAAATCCCAGTCCAGTTCCATGGAACAGTAAGGCTGATTTATCCCAGAGGAAGTAGCACTGTGACTAATAAGAACGCACTGAGAGCTTCTGCCCAGCTCCACCCCCCAGTAAAACTGTTTCTTTCTGTTATTTCCTTCCTCCTGGCTTTTTCTTCATCAATTCATCCCTGCCTCCCCACCCTTCGCACCTTCTTGTCTATGGTTATTTTACTTTGCTCATTGCCTGTCTTTATGACAAATTCAGATCTTGAGAGCAGCCAGTCAACCTCATGTGAATTTAATCCCTTTATATTACATATGAACTTGGCCTGTATTGATGTGGCTGTTGTATCAGATGGTCTTCCACATTATTCCTTTTCCTTCCTGCCATTTCTCTATACATTTCCACATGGTCACTGGCATAAGCACACCAGTACTATTCTTCATTTCCCTAAATAAATGTTGTTGTTCTCCCTTTTTTCACTTCTTTCATTCTCACATGCACATCCTCTACTCTCTTCACTTCTCTTTGCCTTTCCCTCTTCTTCCTGCCCACAGAATTTCCATTTGAGCAGTCCTGTCCTCACTCCACCCATGCTTACAGAAGGCTTCTTTTGACTTTGCACTTAGCAAGTTCCTATATCACATTTCTATTCTGAAACCTCACTGAGAAAATCAGTATCATCTTGGGTTTTATATTGTCTACCTAGCGGCATTCGCCCTTTCACTTTTCTGGAATTCAGGGCAATTAGACCTTTTCCATCCTCTTCACGTTTTAGCGCAGGTCCAGTAGCATCTCTAGAGTCATTCTTCTCAGCAAAAGCATGGAATCTGTAATACAAAATGAGTTTTCACCAGTATGTAAACTACATAAATACTTTTCCTAATTTTAACGAGATGTATGTCACACATGCAAGATCATAGTGGTGTACAACTTTGGAATGATTTGCTTATCTATTCAAGATATCTAAACCTTCAACTACAGCAACAGTATGAATATTATAAAACCTTTTATATACATTTATGTACATTCTGAAGTCTTCTCATGAAGAACACCCTTTCATTTTGGTATCATTTACTCTGACACACCTTCCTTTTCAATCCCTTGGAAATCTATTTTTAATTAATGCTTTTAACATGCTGAGAAAGCACGTCATTTGAGATGTCTGAGATGACACTAACACCTTTTTATCAGATTATCCCCCCAGTTGAAAGCCCAACAGGCACATTTATTTCATTACCGACATACAAATCAGGAAGTCAAGCAGACTTCATTTACCCTCATTGTCAAAACAGAAAAGCTCTCAGAGCAGGAAAAAGATGCATTTCTAAAACAGAACTACACTAGAAACAGGCTCAAGCCAGGAAAAGCCCATGAACTTGGCCATTCCTATGGGAAAGCCAACTTAAACTTATAGACAGTTATTGGGCAAATACCTACCAGCAAGATATTAATTGGCCCAGTAAGTCTCTACATCAAAGCTTAGACTCATATAAAAAGAAGATAATGTGAATCACATCAAACAAAACGATTTCTCTTAGCTCCCTGCTGCACCACAACCCTTCTTGCCGCTTTCTCTACCATACAAGAAACATTCACTTTCCTTTTATAAAGGTGGTAAAAACACTGCCAAAAGAAACTGAAGGATGGTGACTGGCAATGTACCTGGTATCAGGGAGGTACCACGGTTCTAAATGACCACAATCATTTTAGACACACATCAGACCAGAGCAAACATAACACTTTCCCGCAGTCTTGTTTTTTGGCAGACAGTTCATCTCTTAAAAGCTACTTCTAAACACAGATGGCTATAAAAGAGCTAAGCAGCTGCCATCTTACCAATTGCTCTGCTGTCATTTGGGAGATTTCTACTGTTGGAGGTCTTCCCACGCTTGCACAAACAACAGTGAAACAGAAAGAGCTAGCAGCCATTTCACAGCTCTGTAACTGTACGGTGACTTCTGTTAAGTAGACAAACACCTAGTGCCTCTTACTGCCCTCCTGCTATTCAGCATGACTTTGGTATTGTGGGGTTTTGTCTTTGTTCATTTGTTTTCCTTATTTTGATATCATAATCAAGATTAAAGTTTTATTATCCCTTTCTACTGAAGGCTGATTCTCACCACACAGCCCATTCCCAGGATAAAGTAGCCAACAAGCCATGTGGAGTGTATCAGTTTCCACCAACCATACCGAAGAGATGCTAGAGAGCATGGTACAGAACTGCATTTCTACACAGCCAGGCCTGATGGATAACACCACATCGATTTTCTGTTGTTCCAGGAACTGCCCATTTAGGACAGGCATTATCTTTTCAGTACATGTCTGCATGGCACTTGATCTAACAAAACTCCAAATCCTTTGCTGGTGCCTGTGGATATTACCAGAGTACAAAGCAATACAATAAAAACTTATTTCAGTTTATGTTGTGACCCTTTCCCCTGAACAATTTTTCAGACTTCAAAAGAGGAGCTGATGGCAGATGATTAAGGATGGCCTTTCTGCAAGCCAGTGGGCACATATGTGGAGAGAAGCTGGTCTGCTTGAGTAGGTCCTGCATTTTAGTCATATCTCTTAGACTATTTCCCCAGTTTCCCCAGATTGCTTACTGAACTGCTTTTTTCTCATTTTCCTTATGACTAAAACAGAGATTATATTCAGATAGATATTCAGATTCAGATGGTATTCCAATAATCTGGCTTCCACAAAAGCACTTCACAAGTACTGAAATCACCACTGTGCTTCTTCTTTGTCTTACCTGCCAGAGGCCAAGCGGCTCAAATCTTTCAGAAAAATGATAGTTTCATCTTCCCTAGCATTGAATGATACAGTGTTGACTGGACAGGGTCCATCAGAAACCTTCTCAAGGAGTAGCTGCTTTGTGTCCAATGGAACATCACCCACAGCAAAGTAATAAACGGCTTCAACCTGTCATTAAACAGAAAAAAAAATGGGAATTGGAAGACATTGATTTACATAGACATCTGGTACTTATTCAAGTACTGTCCTGTGCTGAGTACTGGTAGGAAAATTTGGTAGAACTGATGCATTACTTAGACTGTAAGATTTTCAGATCTTTGGTTCTCCCTCTCATTTAGTAATTCAAATGAAGTCCACACAAAATTTCCTGAAGTGAGAAGAGAACCTGGCCCACAGCCCCAGGGTCTGAATCTGCCCAGCGCAAGCCCCCTTCCAAAGAACTTAACTGAAACCAGAGAGGTGTAAGGAAGAACAACTATAATAGTAGTCAGGACAAGGCTCTGTGCCACATTCCACTTTTATGAAGAGAGATGCTATGTTGGTGCCTTGCCAGGGCTGAAAATCAGTAGGAAATTTTACACTAGACATACTTTTACTGGCAGCATGTATTTTGAGGTTAGGAAAGATGCATCATGCTTTGAATGCTATGCTGGTATTTGCAGATAATTCGTATTTTTTATACTTTCCAAGGCAGAAGGACCATACACACTTACATTCTGAAAATGTTACTGAAGAAGAGAGAGAAGCTGAAGAAATGTCCTCTAGTTATTGCTTGACTATTACATTATGAGGGATTTGATATTGCCTGCAGTTATCCATGCTAACAATCCTCATGGTAAGTACGCTTCTTGAGTTTTCATCATCATTAAAAACAAAGGTAACAGCTATCCCATAAAGATGTTCAAGCCAATAAGTAGAGCATATCAGTCCTATGGCATGGTACATACCAACAGATAAATATCTAATAAATAGTTGTTTAACTAAAAACTACACTCCAGTATGACTAGGAATCCCAGGACGTGCACCACAAAAGAGAAGACAACTATTGGAGTCTGAGATGGCACTGAGGAACTGTTTCTGCACCCACATAATTTCATGCAGTAGTAAAGCAAATTCGGTATCACCTGTAAATATGTTCATGCTTTTCCACTACTGCCTTTGATACTGATTTATATTTCTGCTCCCTGAGCCAACAGACTGGCACATGAACATCTTTAGTCCAGTTTGAACTCAAAGCTTCCAGGCTGTAGGATCCCTGGGCTGTCCCACATCATTAGCATGTTGATACAAACTGACATGGACATCCGGATTTCAAGCTCTCTCTCTCCTCTACCTTTTGCCACAAATACTTGAGCTAATCCTCAGCACTGGAAGACATCTCTCCCAAGCAGCAACCCAAGCTCAGGCCAGGCCAATTAACAAAGCAGCACCTTGCCACCTTAGGCTTCCCTTGGATCTTATAGTGGGGGCGAGACCCTCCCATATTTACAGACCACACTTGCTAGGGAGCAAGCAGGTCTGTGGTCAGCCAGGTGTCCTGGCATCAGTGTTAACGCTAGACAAACACTAAGGTTAAAGAGAAGAATGAATGCATTTCATTAAAGTGCAAGATTAACAAAATACTTATTAGCTTTAGAAAAAGGTGCACAGAAACAAAATGCAAGAACTCTTGCACCTATCTGTGCTTTAGTTCAGTTTTACAAGGTTCCCTCTCTGTTTCATCCAGTTAAAAAGCTATCTGAGCATGCACACAGCTCTCCCAGCTGAGAGCCAGTCCTTGGACAACACCTTGTTCCTATTCCTTTTGCTGAAGATGCTCCTGATCTGGGGGAATGCATGCATATTGCACAACCACTTTTCCCTGTGTTCCTTCAGATTCACATCTTCTCCCCCTCCCTCCTAAGACTGCCAATAATTCATAAACTTGATATTCAGTAAGGATATCAACTTTCACACTTCCTCAAAAGGATTTACTGCCTGCCTCTGCAACTTTTAAAATGCTGACATTTCTTGGGCATAGCTGATGCAGAACCAACTCCTTGCAAGAAAATAAACAAAATTGCTAACCACAGACAATTCACTCTACTTAACTACAAACCCAGCAATACCATACCACAAAGGAAATGTTCCTTACAGATTAATGGGAAAATATTAAAAACTTTC
Source organism: Aramus guarauna (assembly GCA_013400195.1). NCBI lineage: Eukaryota > Metazoa > Chordata > Aves > Gruiformes > Aramidae > Aramus > Aramus guarauna. The sequence goes on from VXBL01002615.1 coordinate 177,835, forward strand.
CTTTAGTCCTTCATATTTTGAAAATTATAATTTATGCAACCATCTAAACAAGCAAACAAACTTCATACAGGAACAGGAAAGAGAACAACAAGAACAGTTCTTCACAGTCTTTACCTTGGTGGGGAGGTGTGTTTTGGATGGGTGACCCACACTTTGCAGAGTGGCACCTCTACAGAACTGCAAGTTAAACACTGCGGATGCAACTGTGGCAGGTAGAGCTCAAAGGATTGCAACCTTACAGCTGAGTGATCTTGAGCTTGGGACTGGCAGGTCATAAGGAAAGGAAATCTAGGGAGTCGCCACACATGGGAAGAAAAGCTCAGCTAAAGGAACGACAGGGAGAGCCAAGTCTGGGGAAAAAAAAGAGCTATTGTTTTGGAGCAACTTCTGTTGATGAAGCCAGTTCTGAGGAATGAGTCATTTACGACTGTTCAGTGAGTACGCAGCTTATGCCTAGCCCTGAATGGGGTCTCCCCCGGCCTGCAGTACAGTGAAGCTTGCACTCAAGTGAACTGTCAGTTATGAATGATAATGACTGTATTTAGGAGTAATTGAAGTTTGTTTTATGTTGAGCACCTGCCACAATTGAGTCCCCCAGATTACCCATTAGCACATCAATGTCCAGAAAAAAATAATAGAAGTCTCACTGTTGGATGGATTTTAATTTCTGTTTATTCATATACAGATCCACCAGGTCCAACAAGCCTTTTTTTTTCATCCAGACAATACTGAAATCTGAATACAATCTTTTTCATTTCCCACCAGGAAATCAGTAATATACTGCAAATTGAAAATGTGAACAACATTTATGAAGGAGGCATTTGAAAAAGCAGTCATAAAAAATCTCACTGTTGCACAATTTATTTCTCACCCAGTTCCTTCTTAATATCAGTTTGCAAACATCAAGGTTCATCTGAATGAGAATCCACCAGCTCAGGGAACCAGAACGAAACTGAAGCCAAATTTACCTTCCCCTTCAAACAATGTCTCAGAATGCAATTGACAAAGGAGTTAGGATTGGATCTGTGCACAGGAATGGATCTTAATGGCAGTGAAAACCAGTGATTCTAGTCCACTCACAGTAGGCCTAATTTTCCATTAAATTTGGGTGCTAGGGAACTGAAACAATGTATATTGTAAGCAAATTTGGTAAAATATTTCTTAACACAAGTTTCAAGTGACTAGCTCAAATGATGGCATATATGTTTGACGTCTTGTGACTCTGCTATAATGAATAAAGTAATGTGGTACTTTTAGAAACAATTTAATTGCAGCAATGCCTGTGCGTGCTTTGTCTTTTTGTCCTGGAAGAAACTAGCTATAACCTGGCTGATGAAAAAGGATTTGCAAACCCTACCACAAGTTAATGTTTAAATAAATCTCTGCACTTACTATTTTGAATGTTAAATATAGTTTTTCATGAGCATTTTGGATACATAACAAAATAAAAATGGTTTCCCTGTCTTCAATAACGTTGATACTAGCAATTTTCTCATAAACTTGAAGCCCTGAAAAACATATATGGCAAAGAAAGTGGAAGGGAAGATGTTTTCTCTTTCCCTTAATGACTGTATATGTTATTTCTTCTGTGTACTCTAGAAAAGAAAATAAACAAGTTTCTGCATTCAAAATAAAGTACATTTACATAAACGGGCCATCAGTAAACATAGTATGCAGCTACACTTGGTGAAAAAAACTTTCCAAATGCCATCATTAATATTTATCTTTGCAATATTCATCAGGGCAAAACACAGTAGCCGGTCTGGCACTGAATATTCTTGGATTTACTTGAGGTTTCTGAAAAGATGTATGAGCTTACCGCCTCATCACTCCTGGCTTCCAGCAGGGCTTCAGCGGAGCTGGTACGGCTGGCAGCTGTCATACGGTCCAGCTTCCGGAGCCACGTAACAGCAGACTGTACAGTATGCTCAGACACAGGAGTAGATTTCTGTTGCCACTTCATAAGATCCTGAGCAGCCCTGAAAATGACATTAACTATAAATCAGAAATAGGGAGAATAATCCTGGCAGAGCAAAAGAGTGGAGCTCTGCTATTGTTACTATTCTTTTATATTCTTAAGTAACAATTACAATAAATCACAGATACTAAATCTAGACTTGCAATAAAAGAAGTGGAGGAAAAATAAAACCCTTAGAAAAATACTGTAATTTTTATAAGATTTTTTTTGAGACAACTGTCTCCAAAGTAGGGTCAAGAAAGTACTTTGAAAACAGTTCCTAATTCATATCTCTCCTTAACACACCACCACAATCAGATTTTTAAAATATGTGTATGGAAAAAAAAAAATCTGGCTTCCACAGGTCTCTTTCCTTAACTTGCTGCATGACCTTTGTGTCAGATCTTTTTAACTGACATGCTTTTTTGTAGTAGGGCTGATCTTTATCTACCCATCAAAATACAATTTGTGATGCTAAGCTTTTTGATATTTTAATTGATCAAAGGCCTTAGTCTGAATGGCAGTACAGAAGTACAAAGTATATGAGCATATATGCCTGTGCATTTGTACATAAAGTGACACAAAGCAAATAAAAAATAACTGGTTCCACTATCTGCGACATTCCATCAAGCACCATTTTGAAGAGTTTCCTGCAAATCTGAAAGCCAAGATTATTTTAAAGTAATAATTTATATCCTATATTGTTCTTGTGCTCTCTCCTGCTCAAACAAATCAATGAACACAATTACTGTGCCTCAATTTTGACTTGGCTTTGCAGATCATTTTTAAAGAGAATGTTTTATGTGCTTCTCAAAAGCTATGGAAGTTATCTTCTACTTTTCAAATCTCAGTTGTATCACAAGCTAGAGAATCAAATCTGTAAGACAAAGCTTGGGTAAAAGAACTTTAAGAATCACAGTGTAGTTGCAAGTTATCATTGTGGAATCAGTTTTAAAACTATATGACTTAATTTGTGCATCATTTTTTCATAGTCACAAAATTCCATTCATCTCTCCAAATCCAGGCTTATGCATTGAGACCTTTATGCATATATGAGAATTTGTGCAGAGATACATAAATCTGAATAGCTGCTTCTATTCTTCTATTTGTAACTACATCCAAATTCATTTACTCATGTTAGGGAACAAGCACTTGTCTTTTGTTATGGAAATCTAGTATTGTTTCCTAGTTTTGCTACTGATTTCTGTGACCATGGAAATCTATAGACATACAAATGACTGTGACTGTGCCTATGGCACTTGGGGGAGTGTACATTTAGCTGTAAAGCAGAAACCTGTAATACCTAAAGACACGAGAACGTCTAAGCAGTCAGATGAGACCTCACTGTTTCACCCTAATACTTAGATGCCTGAAGAGCATTACTGCTATTGTAAAGTCCCACTTATCTTTCTGTTTTTCTGTGCTACATTTGTAGAAGGCACGTATCAGTATTTGGGTTCTGTTAGCCTTTATCTGTTATTCAGGGTATCAATGGTCTTCTGTTTAATGGAAGTAGCAAGCTCAGCATGACTGAGAGTGAAACTTGGTGGAAAATCTATAGATATTACCATGACATGAATCAGGACAATTTCTACTACAGAAAACATATTATCCAAACACATGCCTATATGATATGAGACTCCTTTTCATTCTCCAGCAATGGGCAGACATGGACTTCTTTGTTTAGCCTGGAGAAGAGAAGGCTCTGGGAAGACCTTATTGTGGCCTTTCAATACTTAAGGGGAGCTTTTAAGAAAGATGGGGACAGACTTTTTAGTAGGGCCTGTAGTGATAGGACAAGGGGTAATGATTTTAAACTAAAAGAAGGTAGATTCAGACTTGATAAAAGGAAGAAATTTTTTATGATGAGGGTGGTGAAACACTGGAACAGGTTGCCCAGAGAGGTGGTAGACGCCCCATCCCTGGAAACATTCAAGGTCAGGCTCTATCGGGCTTTGAGCAACCTGATCTAGTTGAAGATGTCCCTGCTTATTGCAAGGGTGTTGGACTGGATGACCTTTAAAGGTTCCTTCCAACCCAAACCATTCTGTGATTCTGTGATTCTGTGATTCTGTGATTCTTTCTGCTTACCGAATGAGGTTGAATTTGGCAATTTGGGTCACCTGTTCCACAAGTACCATAGAAAGTGCATCCCGACATAGATCAAATTCAGCTGGAGCCACAGTGCCGAAATCCAAAACAATGACAATGCACCGCTCTTGAATCACTCCAAATATCTGCCGGCTCTCACTGGTTAACCATTCCATTCGCTGCTTATATAGCTCAATAGCTCCCATTAGACAATCCAGAAAATGAAGAATCAGTTCTTTTTTGGCTGTCAGCTTTATTTAAATAAGGGAGAGAAAGAAATTGAACATCAAAACAAATAATACAAATGCAGCCCCAAGCTTAGCACAGCTGCAATAGCTAGTTTGCAAGTGCCAGATATGCCAGCCAAGGTAGCAGGGAAAACAACCCATTTTCCTTCTTATTTCAAGAGCAAATTCTCGACAAATGCATCTAAGCTATAATAGAAAAGACACTGCATTTTGTCCTAATTGCTTTTCATAATCTTTTTATACGAGCATGGGACAGTGCCAGTGGGCTGTCTGACTTGTCTGTCTCAAGACTGGAGCAATTAGAATGAGCTGAACACAAGCTAGGATGTAGAAAGGGCTGCAGAGCAGATGGGTGAACAAACAAGGACACAGAAACTTTGTACCTTCTTAGACTAGAATTTTGACTGGCTCTTAAAATTTTGTACAGCGATACAAGGGAGCACCATTTGGTTCTGGGGCACTTCAATCTCCACCTTGTCTTTAGCATTTGAAAGGAAAATGTAAAATGTTTCCTGTTTGTACTATTATTTCACTAACAATGCCCAGCATTACAGCTTAACTATTTGTGGGTAGGTGCTTAGGCAAATTTAGTTCAGGCAACTGCAATCAACAACTAAAACTTCCCATACCATACCAGTAAAATAAGAAAAAACTAGATTCGGTATTAAAATGAAAATCAGCAGACCCTCCCTGTGAATATATGTATACACATTCACCATGCAAAACAATTTGTGGGTTTAAAAATTCACCTCAGGTTCCAGTAAAGACATCCCCCCGATATCTCTGACCCATGTAAGCTAATGGACCAGCTACCTTCTACCTCCAACTACCTTTCTAGGACTACGTACAAAACCTTGGAGATACAAATGTTTTTAAATGAGAACATTTCTCAGGGAGAAGATATTTTGTGTGTCGTTCTGCACACTTCTTCCTCTCATTTGTATTTTTCTCTGTTCTTTAATGTCAGCTAGGGCCCTGTAATGTGCCTCCCAGATACAGTCTCAGGCTGTCTGCCAAAGGAATGTAGGCCTGGGAAGGAGCACTTAGAAAATCCAGTTTCCTCCTATGACAGCCAGACTTATACAAAGAAGCTTATTGCACTATACTGATCAAACTCCATCTTAAAATAAAGCAGTTTTCTTGCACCACCCCGTCACTTGTAGTTGGTCAGTCCAGATTCCCATTTCTCTGAGGGCTGGAAAACTTCTGACTATCCAGCCTAAATTTATTCATGGCAGTCCATATCCATTTTTTCTTCAAATAGCATGTCTTTTAGCATAGGAGACTATAGATTTTCCCCGTCCCTGTAATTTGCCTTTCTGTAGGCATTCAAGGGCAATAATGCTACTCTTTGTCAGTCGTCTTTGGTCTTACTTACATATGTCAACATCAACCGAGCCCTCTTATAAAATCAGCACTCCATTGCAGTGCGTCCTACAAGCTCTTCGCAGTACCTGTTCTGGTTTGAACTGTTTCTTCTCAACCTGTGGCAACTGTACACAATATTGTACACAATATCTTAAATGAGATCTCACCAGATCTTGTATAGTGGTGTCGCTACCTTAATGCTACCAGAAATGTCTTTCCTACTGCTCCCAACATGCCCTAAGATTAAAAGACTTTATGTAGATATTTCATATGGAATTTATGGGAAAAAAATGAGGGGAAAAGGCTCCCTGAAAATGGTTCTTTTCCCATATTTAAGCTTTGTGCCTCAGAAGTGACTCTAGTTATCAGAAAAAATGACAAGCCATTTGCTCTTGCAAAATCCTTTATGAATTAACTCTCTCCCCTCCTTGCTCACATGCGTATCTCTTCAATCAGAATCCATCCTCTTAACAATGGGGCCGCCAGCAGCTGTTGCTAAGACATTCCTTAGAACATGAGCCTGGGCAGAGATCCAGCTAGCTGTCTCTATAGAGTAGGCTGAGCCTTTTGTGATCCTCTGGCGCTAAGCAAAGCAGCGCTTTGCATCAGCAATGACAGCGCATTATGTCTTCTTATTTCAGCATCCCAAGTTTTTTTATTGACTACAATTTTTATTATTTTTTTTTTAAACTCAGCTGAGCATCTTCTTTATAAGTGTTCCCTCTTTCAAGACAGGGTCAATGTTGCTTAGAAACTGCAGTCTTGTTTGGAAAGATTTACTGCAATGCTGCACCAAGGCAAGAGCGTAAGACTTTGCCAGGAAAAAAAGAAAAAGATCTAGCTTCTCTATCAGTGATTGTTATCACTAACAGTTTGACAAAACAGAAGGAAAAAAAAAGGTGAAAAGATTAAGTTCTCACAAAGAGTGTAAGTATTTCATGCCATAGGGAGACATTTTAGTCACATCATTTTGCTACAGTGATAACTTCTAAGTGCACAGGGAAGTTTCCACAAGTCAGTCACACTTACATTATATATGCTGCCATCTTGGGCTCTCTTGTATTGAGGAAACAGACCATCTGCATACCGAGAAGCCACAAGTTTCCCCAAGGTGGTCACATAATCTACAGTAAAGGTTACAAAAGATCAAGCTGCTAATCATAAGTATTACTTCAAACAGGTATTTTTCAGGCTGATGTGCATACCATCCATGTGTGAGGCACATGCATCTATACTGAGCTATTGATGTTAAGAAACTTGAGATAAATTCTAATTATGTTTTTGTTTTACAATTTTTTTCTGGCTATATTTATGTTGGGGCTCGGAGGGCACCAACGGGCCCTGACTGCCCTGATCAGCCTCACCTGGGGTTTCCATTCACAGTTGCTTTAGCTGCGTTGTAGTTGTATCTGTCTCAAGTTCTGCTAGCGGACCTCTCTCCTGGATAGACCTCTCAGCCCTCTATCACAGCCTTGTCTGCAGTTCTGTCTCATGGATATTGCTCTCAGACTTCTGTTGTGGCCTTGTCTCCAGTGTTGTCTCTGGCTTCATGTCCTGCTGCTCCTGGCTGCGCTCCCTGGCTGGACCGTAGACACAGTTCATCACTTCACCCTGTCTGGGACTGCCTGTGGACACTGCTAGGAGCACCCTGCTCTGCTTGCCATGCTTAGATGCTGCCGGACTGCGTCCTGGTCGGTGAGGACACGGTCCCCTTTGGCTCCTGGCTCGTTTTTCCCTCACAGAGCAGCCCTGCTCTTGCTGCTCCCTGCCAGTTTAGTCAGAAATGGGGAAAAAAACCCACATTTAATTATTTATAGGTCAAAAAGCTATGTGGGACTTTAATAAATGAAAGATCTGGGCAATTAAACTTCTGTATTATCCATTTACCTCACAACAGGACTTGCAAATATTTGTCCATCAAACAAAATACAGAATCTGGTACAGATAATGCTGTTCTCTTACACAACTAAGAAGTGGGTGCAACTGAGGAAAAGGTTGCACTGTGCTCTTTCAGTAGCTAGAAATCTTCTACAGGATCACCACTGATAGGAAACCATTAGGGGTGGGAATATTTAACGTCACAAAGCAGCTATTCTGTACTGCATGCTGCCCTGCTAAGCTAGTACGTTCTGCTCCTAAAATTACACTGTAACAACATCAACACTGCCTAACAGCTTCGTTTTCATCGATAGCATACAGGATTTCAGAATCGGCGCTGTTGATCTTTGAATGCCCCATGGGCACAAGCCAGCCAAAATCTTAAATTATGCAACCTAGAACAATTGCAATTCCTACCTCTTGGGCAGCAAGCTTTTGAAAGAAAAGAATATCTTACCATGCTCTGCAAAACACTATTATGACAGTGATTAATAATTATTAGCAAACTTTTCCCCTCCAGCTGTCAGATAACTGCAAAGGAACATTTTTCTATAGCCTGACTTTGCATGAAAAGCAGCCTGAATTCCAATAAAACTTAACTGCTTCCTTAAAGCTGGATCCCTGAAAATAATATCCTATTCCCAAGCAGGTTGGCTAGCCCTGATGATCAACTAGTAGATCACAGATTATGGCACAGCATACATTATATTTGCCATCTAAAAAGGGACAGAGATCTTATGATGTGTTACCTATAGATAAATTGGAGAGGATTTCGACTGGACCCTAGGGTAAAGCAACAGTACAGCTGAGCAAGGAAAGCCCTTCTCAGATCCTAAGTCCTTCTCAGATCAAAAGGAGATGGAGTTCCTCAGTTCTTTGAACTGGCAATGTTAGCAACTGTGGATACAGCTTCCCTTTCTGCTATTATCGTAAGAGAAGAGTCTACGTGAAAATCTCTGTACACTGGGATGCAAAATGAGGGTGACCTTACAGACTATTCAAAGTCAGGGAGGGTTTAATTATTCTATGATTGGTTTGTCTTATACCTTTCCTGTGCTGGAATCCAATCTGTGACAAGATCTGGGATAGGGACAATTTTTTTCTTTTGAGCCCGTGCAGTTGAAGCCATTTAGAAGATGAAACAAGGGGTTGTACATCCATGTGCCACTGACTGACTGCCAGTCTCCTTTCCTTCTCTTTTGATTTCTTCTTGTGGGCCTCGTGGGATTCTCCAGGATCTTGTCTGTGCTTTGAATCGAAGGTATCTTTTGTAAAGAGAAATGAGGGAAACACAACATTTATACTTTAACCAAATGAATCACTTGAATTGTCTCCTTTCTTTACCTGTATTCCGTCATACTCTGTACACAAATAGCTGGCCTCTTGTTTTCTTTTGTTATACCGAACAATGTTCTTAATCTGGAAAGCTGCTTTCTGTCCTACACATCTATTTGCTGTTACGTCTTTTTATTCATACGCATACATTTACCTTCAATTTATTAACGAAAATGTCTCTTGTATGCTGAAAGATAAGTCCAGTTTGCCAAATGGTACCTCTTCCAGCTCCTAAGACATGTCTCCTAAAACTTGGGAATCAGAACTCATAATAGGCATTCAAAGATTGTCAGTCCATCACTAGATACAGATTAGAAGCTTTATGCAATAAACAAGGATTTCTTAACAATTACATGTTGAATATAAGCTGATATAAGCAATATCAGCACCAATAGAAGATCCTCACTTTATTGCAAGACTGGTGAAACTCCTTCTCCTCACATCATTTACCTCAAGTGTAAATGATGGTTCTGGCAGTATCTGCTCCAGGCTGTGATGGATCATGTGCATGCACAGGAAATCATGGACATGTAGGTCCAGTTCCATTTTAAGTTCCACAGAACAACAAACATATCTCAGCACCAATATATAGTTGGCTGGGCTAGCTCCACTTGAAACTGGCAGCAGAGATAGCCCAGAGCCTAGAGTGGTTGAGGCAGAAATGGAAGCGATGACAACAGTAATGCCTCTGTTCCTCAGCACAGAGGTTCTAGGAGGACTTTGGTATTTCCTGTTCATTCCCAAAATACTCTGTATGAGTTAAGCTGGATCTAGTTGATTAAATATCCTTGCTGTATCTCAGTTTATTTTCTGTGGACTTCTGATATTTGTCCATTTTCCCCAGCATCAATACTACCTGCAGTAGTATTGATCATCAATACTACCAGCAGTATCCCAGTCCCCCCTTGCCTGTATACTATAAGCTGGCTGTAAATGTTACCGCATGGATCAAACTGGACCAAAATACAAAGAAGGGTACTTCTATCTTTAATGACTAAAAAATAACCCTCAGTCTAGTATGGAATAGAATCATAGAATCATAGACGGGTTTAGGTTGGAAGGGACCTCAAAGATCATCTAATTCCAAACCTCCTGCCATGGGCAGGGTCATCCTCCACTAGACCAGGTTGCCCAAAGCCCCATCCAACCTGGCCTTGAACACTGCCAGGGAGGAGGCATCCACAGCTTCTCTGTGGACCTGTTCCAGTGTCTCATCACCCTCACAGTGAAGAATTTTTTCCTTATATCTAATCTAAATCTACCCTCTTTTGGTTTAAAGCCATTACCCCTTGTCCTATCACCACACACCCTTGTAAACAGTCCCTTCTCCAGCTTTCCTGTAGGCTCCCTTCAGGCACTGGAAAGCTGCTATAAAGTCTCCCTGGAGCCTTCTCTTCTCCAGACTGAACAACCTCAACTCTCTCAACCTGCCTTCATAGGAGAGGTGCTTCAGCCCTCTGATCATCTTCATGGCACTCCTCTGGACTCACTCCAACAGCTCCATGTCTTTCTTGTACTGAAGACCCCAGAGCTGGATGCAGTACTCCAGGTGGGGTCTCATGAGAGTGGAGTAGAGGGGCAAAATCACCTCCCTCGACCTGCTGGTCACGCTGCTTTTGATGCAGCCGAGGATATGGTTGGCTTTCTGGGCTGTAAGCGTACATTGCCGGCTCATGTTAAGCTTTTCATCAACCAGCACCCCCAGGTCCTTTTCCTCAGGGCTGCTCTTAATCCATGAATGAATCCATCAATCAGAATATGATCAGAATTCTCTGCTAAGATCAAATGTTACAACTGACCTGGTTACAAATGCTCATTAGATAGACTGTTCCTCAGTTAATAATACATAAAAGGAAATAGACTATCTTCAGAAACCATCTCCCAGTGACAGTAGCCTTCTATATGGTGCAGATCAGCACAAGCTCTTTCACAGTCATCAGTCCTACAAGCCGGGCGCTGGGCTGGCATGCCTGTAGAGGTTGGCATTTTACCAGCCCTCCCCCTCCGCTCAGTACAGAAGCAGCAGTGACAGATGTTAACTCTAGAGAGAGACAGGTGAAGGTCTGCAGCTGTTTGAGCTTTTTATATAAGCAGACACTACTTATGGTTACTTGAACAGTCATTCCCAGTTTCCTCCTCCAAAAATGCAGAATGGCCAGCGCAGCACCCTGTATACAGCACAGGCGAGATGGGCACAGCTTCCGAACGGATTGTACACCACTAGCAGCATGCACGCCACAATGCTGCAAACGAAACTGGAAGGTATCCAGGAAAACATGGAATCTATGCAAAAATAGTTCTGAAATACTCACAGTCACTCCAGGCAAGTCTCTTACATGGATTGCCAGTCATGATAGATATCTTGATTGGCTCCTCTTTGATTTCTTCTTAAAAACCTGAGGAATTATTATGTTTTAAAAAAAAATTAAAATATTGCCATGCACAGGTCAATACAAACTGGAGACCATATCTACAGGCCCAGGCAATAATAAAGTGCAGAAGGTTGAGGTCAAGATTTTCTTCAAGGAAAACAATATTAAAAATGAAAAAAAATAGCTACTCCCCATGTCAACAAAGGCTGAAGTCAGATTTCACAGGTAGCCTCATACTCAGAAATGGGAAAGTGGGAAATTTGTAGTATGGTTTCCCTTCCCTCTAAATTATCATTAAAAAGAGCCAATGTGGAAGTTTCCACACAGATATGCTAGAAAAATGAGTGTGGTGTTTTGACCTGCTGTCAGCCAATTGTGCTATATTCTATTATTGCTTTGCATTATACCTTACCTTTGCTATAATCCAATTTATGACTAACCTGGGAGTATCTGAGACGCAATTTGGTGAAGAGATTCATAACTTTGCTTATAAGACCTCAAGATGATTCACAAAGAAAAAGAATTATATGAGTATACATGTCCATCTATGTGGTGTAAGGCCCAGCTGTGAATAAGACACAACATATGAATAGAAAACGAAATGCCAGTCGAAGCAAGGTAGCATATATGGGCTGAGTGTATGGCTTTGAGATAGTGTTTTGCCATTTACTTGGTTCTTTTAATAAATAAGATGCATAAATGAGGGATATTTATGAATCACTAACAGGCCAGACATTAGTGGCCTATGTTTCCCATATTTCCTATGGGAAAAGCAAAAATGGGATAAAATAATAACCCAAAGACTTAGCCTCCTCCCTCTTTCTTCATCACAGAACTGAACATGCTATTTATTCCCCTCATACAGGTTTAAATACCCATACAGAAATATATAAACCATTCCGGTCTCTGTCCTGCTCATGCAGAAAGACACGAACAGTGTGAAAGGCAAGGAATACGTTAAAAAAAGGGGAGTCCATTCTGCACCCTAACACCCCAGGCACTGCACAGAAGATGCCTGCCAGCAGCACAGTCCCCGACTAGCAGGGACTCTCCTTGCCACGGAGGAGCCGCAGCGGACAGTGCCCATAGCGAGCCGTCAGACTTGCGCCATTTCTCTCTCAGGCTGCAGAAATAGCGCCGCAACGCTCTCACGGTAATGATCAAGACATATTTCGAGCAGCAGCCTGCATTGGAGAACAAATCCCAGGTGCCATTTCACGTTCGGGATGCCCAGGGGTGTGGAGACGGGTTTTCCCTTGCGTTAGCCTCCAGCACCACCCCCAGCCGCTTGAACGGCACCTGGACATGAAATGCTGGCACCGTATGAAAAGGAGCATCTGAAAGGAGGCGAAGCAACTTCCGACGGAAACAGCGAGTTTATCGCAAGTCTTGGAAAGGCAAGTGAGTTCAAAAGGGATGACAGCCGGGATAACCTTCAGCCCAAAGTCTGGATCAAAACAGGTTATTTTCAAAAGGTGAACGAGAGTTCAACTGGGCACCTCTACCCTTCCGCTCTGGCCAGTGCAAACAGATCTGCTCAAACCTTCACCTCCCACACGAGTTTTTAACAGATGTGGCAGTGTTTGCCGAGGCCGTACAACCACCCTGTCCCAACACGTGGGAACGCCTCGGGAAAGCCCACGTGCCTTACGGCCCCACGCCATCTGAAGCGCCAAAGCCCCGATGAAAGGGGGGGGGGGCAGAGGTGGGCAACCACTTTCTGCGGGAACAGGGCAGAGGGTGTTGTTGCAGAACCACAGCGGGGCCTGAGGAAGAGGGGGAACGCCGGACAAGGCCTGACCCGCTGCCAGGGCGACCCAGGGTGAGGTGCGGCTGTGTCACTTGCCGGTGTTGGCAAGCGGTAGCCGCGCTACGCCCTCGCAGCCACCCTCACAGCCGCCACCTGAGGTAACCGACACGTCCCCCCATACACTGCGTGGAAACGGGCAGGGNTCCCGCCGCGCCCCAAGCACAGAGCGGGGGAGGAGGAAAAGCGAGAGGGCAGAGCTGCCCAAGGGCGGCAAACAGGCAGGAGGCGGGGAGGGGCGAGGGCTTCTCCGCGGGACCGCGGTGCGGGAGCGCTGCCCTGCGCCCCTGCTGCGGCGGGCGAGTACGTGCGGAATAAATTCATCGTCAACAGACGCCGCAACAACGGCGTGCGTTCATTTCCTCGGCAGGCAGAAAGGCACGAGCCAGTTTGGAGAGTCCCAGGAATCTATATATAGTGGATCCGAGTCTTCCGGTCTTGTTAATTCTTAATTTAGACTTAAGTCGCTGACAACGTTTATATTAAGAGCAGCGGCGTGTCCTTTGTTTAAATCAGAGGAACGATGCACGCTGCAGGAGAACTGCCATTCTCCTGGAGAAGCCTAACTAAAAATGACTCGAGTGTAGTAAAATACACAAAAAATGTGTGTCATAAACCTGAACTCGATATTAAAAAGCTCCTGTTGATGTCGGATGGCCAGAAACCCAGGTCTTTATATGCAGCATTTAGGCTGTAAATGGTTGGGAGCGTAGTTTCCAGCTCCAAAACGCACAGTGCTGAGCTCTGCACTTTCCCTGGTTTGCTTCAGTTTACTATGCAATCATAAAATAATAAAAGATCGGTCGCTTTATAGGATCAACTGATCCGTCTGATCTACACGTTGATGTTCAGATGGAAATACACATCCGCAAGCACAGACGGGGCCGTCCTGCGGCACGCCAAAGCATTGGCTTCAGCTAGCCGAGATGGCTTGGTAAACAAAGATCGGAAAGAAAAGTTCCTTATAAGGCCTGCGGTTGGGATGGGAACGCGGCTTTCTGGAGCTTCAGCTTCTGGTACAGTTGGAACCAAGGGTTTAAAGACTAGCCTAGGCATGGCAAGCCATTTGGGATTGCACAACTGTTCCCCTGAGGTACAGAAAAGGCATTTATTTCTCAGGCATGAAATAGTTTCCCATTATATCATTAAAAATAGTAGGTACTGAATATTCTTTGGAGCCTTTTGGACACCGTGACTGCCGTAGCAGGGACCCGTATTTTGGGAGAGGGGTCTTTTAAAATTTCTCTTGAAAGTGCAAGTGCAATGGATTTATAAATAGATGCCCAAAAATCAATCTAGTCGATCTCCTGATTTGTTTTGCTGCTTCCAGCAACAAAATTTTTTTATCAAACCCCAAAAATGCCTTACTCAGGTAGCTTTTTCTAACACTATACAGAACAAGCCCATCTATCCTCATGCCTAAACATCTGTAAATGTAGTTACTACGAGTTTAAAGAAAAAAAAGAAGATTATATGTGCTGTAACTTTCTGTGCAAAGAGTGCCAGAAACCTTCACTCTAGGCTTGGCGACACTAAACAAAAAGTGTTGCAAGAAAACATTCTTTACAATGCTTTGAATTGCAGGGCTTGTACAACTGCCTGACAAGCCCAGGGGCAAAGGTTGGCAAATGCAAAGCTACTTGTAGCTCCCACAGGCTTTGTGATCAACTAGTTATCGTCTCTTAGGTAAAGTTCTTAGGAAAATAAGATGCTCTCTGTGCATTGAATAAACATCGTTCCTGGTTCACATGGAAGCCCTGCCTTGGCCACTGCCCACCCCGCCTTGTGAGGAAAATGAGGAATGTCTGCTCCAGATGCTGTCTGCTGAATGAGGCAAGGCTGAATAATAAAGGAGGTGGGGATCCAAGTAACTGGGAAGTGGGAATTCAGTCCTTGTACAGGGATGATTAAAATAAATCTTGAGCCATTCTGTCATCTGACCTTTAGGCTGAATGACAAAGTGATATTGATGGGTGGAAAGCACGTTACTATTCATTAGAGAATGTATTGTAACACAGGCCTGAGATTGCATTAGCAAGCATGACTTTGTCCTGACTGTAAAATATTTCACCTATCAATAAATATATTTGATCACTTTTTTTAATGGCTAAAAATCAGCATTGTGAGCATTGGTGCTTTATAACATGGGACTGTTTGCTTGACGTTTCTAATAATTCTTTTCCTAACAAAATGAAAAAATATAATCCACTTTTTTTCTGTCCTCCATTTAAAAAAACCCACACACAACCAAACTCTTTAGCATTTTCCTTTCTTTTTTTAGATAATTAAAACCACATTTAACATAAATTTGGAAAAGTTCTTTATCCATGCAGAGCATTGTACATGGTGTATCT
This sequence comes from Aramus guarauna, assembly GCA_013400195.1. NCBI lineage: Eukaryota > Metazoa > Chordata > Aves > Gruiformes > Aramidae > Aramus > Aramus guarauna. The sequence continues at coordinate 193,245 of VXBL01002615.1, forward strand.
AATCTAACTGCTATTGTATTAAGCAAGAGGCAGTCTCTTACAGTGATACCTAGGATCAGTAGGTAAAGATACTTATGGCACTGATGCTTATGGCTATGATAGTACAAAGAATGGAGCTTCTCCAGGAAATTTAATGCTGTCACACATCCTGTCCCACTGTGTCATGCTTCCTGTTGACTCCCTCCCTCTCAAAGAGAGATGGGAATCGGTTGCAAGGGGTGAGGAAGAAAACCCACAAAAGCAAGCTGGAGTGAAGGTGAGTTAATGGTGTCCTTACTAGACACATTGTTTACAGTGATTGTGTACAAAAAAAAAAAAAAAAAAGGCATACACAATATGAAAAGTCAAAGAAGTGAAATATTTTAAATACTCCTTTCATGTGTATGTTGTTCTCACCCTTCCAGAGCTTCCTAAAATTTTGTTCTTCATAGTATATCTGCAAAAGTCAGAGGTAAATGAGCTACCCATAGAAGGGCTGAGTGGTGTCAGCAGTGGTGTGGTGACACGACTGTGGAATTTCACCTGTTCTGCCTAGAAAGCAGGCAAACCCAGCAGGACGCAGCACTGGGCAGAAGAGCTGAATTTAGAGCAGGCTCAATTGCATCTGTATCTCATTGCACTGTCCCTTGTACATTTACCCAAAGAGAAGTATTTTAAGTTGCTAGACATTCCTTTAATTGTTCCTTCCGTTTTTTTAAGATATTCCTTAATTGCTGCCTGTCAGAACTGTGCAACCTACAGCCTGTGACTGACTTGGAGCCCATGGGCAACTTTGTCTGATGCGAACTTAGAAAGAAGTAATTGCACTGTTGGGTGAGGACATTGTAGGGAGGTGGCATGAAATGAAAAAATGGGCGCTGTGTAGTGGGAGAGTGGAGGATAAAGTGAGGTGTGGCAAAGGGCAAACGGGGATAAGCTAAAAATTTAGGAGGAAAAGCTAGAGACAGGAGGGGAGCTAAGAGGTATGTGGCTGATGTGCACTGGCAAGGAGAAGCAAGCATTCAAGTGGTAGAAGTGGGATCTGCATTAAAGACGTGGCTACGCATAATAGGAAAATGGGGAAGGGCTGGACTGACATGGTGGAAGTGATGTATATAGGGGCTTTTTACCCCTTGCCCCACAATCTGCATAACAAACTGGATGCGTTGGAGAAACTCTGAGTCCCGTGCTGTAGGACCACTGGACTGGAGGAGGAAGGCACGGGAGTAAGAGGCTCATGTTGCTGCACATAGGTCCAACCAAACTGTAATAGCTGTAGGACTAAGCTGTTAGCTATAGAATAATAATAATAAGCTGGGCATGTCCTGTGAATGTCTAGTGCTCTGTTTAAAAACTAGTGTCAGGCCTTGAGGAAAGAGAGTCATGTTTTCAACAGGAGCCAGCAACTGGTTGTCTTCAACAGCCCACCCATGTTTCTTGAGTTCTGCATGTCTTCTCGACATAGTCATCCTCTGCTGCTTCCCGAATCTGCCATGTGCAGTCTTGTAAGGAGGATGGTTGCTGAAGATGCACATTCCATTCTGTGGCTTTTTTATCCCCTCTTCTTTTTACTTTTCTTTAGATCTGTACTTAACTAGAAGTGTTTCCAAACTGACAGGAGTAAAAAGAAACTTCTCCCTGCATGCAAATTTCTGTCTTCCAGTTGCCACATGTAGCATGACCAGGTGCTAATGGAGCTGAGCTTGTCACTGAAGAAGCAATGCTACTTGGGCCAGTGCATATCAGATTGATCAGAACTTAAAATAACAAATAAGCACATAAGTAAATAAGCAAATAAGCTAACAACAGCAACAACAATAAAGACAGCAGTGCTCCATGACTTTGTGTTTAAGACAGGCACTGCATATGGAGGTTTGCCACTCCTTGGTACCCACACAGTGTTTGTGTCTTCTGGAACAGAGGATGAAAGATACAAACGCTGCTGATTCCTCACTGCCCGGGGGTGATATTGCCTTACCTGTATCACATGAATTTATGTCCAAGTAGCCTGCTTGCACAAGCACAAAAGCAAGCAGGCACCGTGCCCATACTGGAGAGACTATACGGAAAGGAGGAGTATGAGGCATAAGCTGCATGGGAGTGCTTCCTATCCTCCTCAGCAAATACAGGAGAGGCTTTCATAATTCTTAGTCTTCCCCAAGTCCATCATCAGTGATGTGCTTTTTTCCTCTTTCTGAAGACACTCTTGTTTACATTTTCTCCTCAAGCCAAGGTGTTCTTTGTAATGGGAGTGGAAAGAAGGGAACTGGTTTCTTATTCCAGTGAGGAATGGTGGGATTTACCATGGTAGCTCTCTCTGTCGTCTTCCCATCTTTGTCTTTTCACCACAGGATGATTGTAGTTAACAGTGAGTAGAAAGTCGCTGCCTACTTTCACTAACATCTGTCTGCTAATGTCCTTTGGGCTGTTGTCCTGGATTTGGCTGAGAGAGCGTTAATTTTCTTTCTAGTAGCAGGTATAGTGCTGTGTTTTGGATGTAGTATGAGAATGATGTTGATAACACACTGATATTTGCAGTCGTTGCTAGGCAGTTGTAGTGTCTACATAAGTCAAAGACTTTTCAGCTTCTCACGCCCTGCCAGGTGCACAAGGAGCTGGGAGAGCACAGCCAGGACAGCTGACGCAGGCTGGCCAAAGGGATATTCCCAACCACAGAACATCATGCTCCGGATAGAACTGGGGATGCTGCCAGGAGGCAGGATTGCTGCTCAGAAACAGGCTGGGCATTGGGTTGTTTTTATTTTCCTTTCACATGCAGTGAGCAATTCAATTTGTGCATCACCTGTGTTGTTATTATTGTTATTACTGTTGTTATTGCTATTATTCTCTTCCTCTGTTATCCTATTAAACTGTCTTTATCTTAACCCACAGGGTTTTTTTCCATTCTCCTCCCCATCCTCTCAGGGGAGGGAGGGGTGAGCAAGCGGCGGCCTGGTGCCTGGTTACCAGCCAGGGTTAAACCCCGACAGCTCTGACCTCCAGGACAGTGCATATCCATTCTGGAAGATCTGGAAAGTGCTTCAAACATCATAGGCACTGGTAGTCTAGAAACAGTTTAATGAGAAATGAGGCATGCCAGAACAGGTAAAGAGGCTAGGAAGCATCTAGAGCAATAATGAGAACGTAAGAGGGTTTTTTTTTCCAATGCTGGTATAACAGGCAAATGAAGGAGACTAAGCTAGCCATTAATAATTCTAGTTTAGGAAACACAACAAAGTTCTTAAATGTGAGAACCGTGAGGACTTGGAACAGACTTAAAGCTGGAGTATTAGTAGGACACAAACTGCTTCTAAGATAGGGGCTGATATACAAGGGACCAAAGTGACCAGTTAGGTCCTGTCCATTCATCTGTTCTTAGGAGCAGGAATGCAAAAAAGCTGAATGCAAGATATAAAATGAAAGAGCATAGAAAGGAGGAGTAAGAGAAGGAATGAATGAGTAGATTGGAGGGGAAATTTTCAATGGACTATTTGAAATAAGATCAAGTAAAACATTTATTAAAATATGCTTTGGGTTCAAACACTCATTTTTACACCTTCAGAAAAACATCGAATGTGGAGAGACATTTGGGGCACAGCCCATATACACAAACTGACAGAAGTTTATACTTAAGATGCTTGGATTGTTTGGGTGCCAGAAGAGTTCAAAAATCTAACAAACATTCTGCAGAAACTTTTAAAAGCTAGTAAATAACTTAGCAAGCCCTAATACAATAGGATAAGCTAAAGTTAAATGTTCGTTCTTCCAAGGCAAGACAGAGAATGAACAGTTTCCTCCAGTAAGGGAAGGTCTGGCTTATTGTAAGCGCTAGGGAGCAACAGTGATCGTCATGCAGTGGTTTATGGAAACCAACAGATTCAGTGTCGGGCACTAATAAACAATTGTGCAAATGAAGTCAACATCATCAAAAAAAACCCAAATCTTTCTGGCAGGATCTGGTGTGAAAGAACAAAGAGACGTCATGTATGGCAAAGTTATCAAGATCCATCAGAGTCCCTGGGATTCCAGCCAGCTTGGAGGCAATTTTTTTATCTAGAGGCTGAATCCAACTCATAGGACATTCATTTATAACGAAAACAGCCTTTATGAAAGTCAAGTTGTTTTATTTATAAATACCTAGAGCCACACTGCACCCATAGTAACCTGGCTGTGTGGTGATGCTGCCATTTATACTCAAATCCAGCTATCAGTGCAATGCATTTTGTTTCCTGAAGTGCTTGCCAGGGTGTTACATATATTTCTGTCATGTTGTCTGCCTTCTGTAGAGAAATATGCATTCACTAGAAATCCCTGTTACAGTGACTAAGCCTTGAGGCCAGGGAATGTTGGGAATGCCAAAAAAAAAAAAAAGACCACTAATTGTTAAATATTTTTTTTTTAAGTTCCCCATCTTGTATAACAGACAAGAGGAACTTCACTGCAACAGCAACAGCAAATCAAAGTGGGTACATTAAGATTTCTAATCAAGCCTAGACAAGAGGTACCGTAATATTGTATTATTGCCAAAACTGCAGCAAGGGTGGGGTAACAGAGGCACCGACTGAGGAAAACAAGTACAAGTCCCCGAAGCGATGGCTGCCGCAGGTGGAGGCAGCGTGAGGGTGCGCAGGAGGCAGCTACAGATGAAAGCGAGAACAGCAGGAGACAGAGGAGGGGAATCCAGAGGAACAGGAGCTGCCCCAGAATACCCCACTACCACTCTGTAAGGTATATAGTATCATATAACAATAAATGCAACACTTGAATGTGCAGATTGAAAGCCTACATCAGTAAGCTGCTTCAGTCTTGACCAGGTTGGGTGTTTTACTGTGGACAACTGTGAAAGCAGCTTTTTCCATTTCAGGTAAAGTTGATCTGGACTCATCTGCTCCTCAACCAGTAAGCATACAATGAAGTGCAGTGCATCAGCTTGAAAAATTATTTAAATTAAATAGTAATACTTTCTTTCATGTAGAGCATAGGATCGTGGTGCTATTAAAACTGGATATGAGAATTGCAGGTGGCATGCTGCTGGTCTCTAAGGCCCACAGAAAGGGATTTGCCTCACATGACTTCAGTCATCTATGAAATGGGTGATTAAACAAATCTGGTCACCTACCCTCCTGGAGGAGCCAGCAGAGAGAGGTGGGTAGCCATCTCCCCATACCCACCTGTGCCCTGGCTGCCCAGGCTGAGCATCCCAGCTTGCACCTCTGCCGAGCAGGAAACGCTGAGGGTCTCTCCAGCTTTAGAAGTGATGTGGATGATGGGCAGGCATGGTCCCACGAGGGGGCTCCGACCTGTCCTGAGACAGACGCGCCTTCACGCGTCTCCGTGAGGGAGAAACCTGTTTTCAGATGCAGGGCTCTGCGCTTCAGCAGCGGAGAGCTCGCTGTCTGCTGGGCTCCCACCCTTCACCTCTGCACCAACGCTGTGTAAGGCAGCAGGGGACACGGGACCGACAGCGGGGGGGAGGGCAGCTCTGCCGAACCCGAGCTGCTGGGGAGTCTGTGCCAAAAGGAAGGGTCTAGGAGCTTACTCCTAAATCTTGAAGATTTGAAGGCTGGCAGATAAAAGGGGGGGGGGGAAGATTTCTTTCGGTTTGTAAATGCAGCATCAGTCCGACAACAATCACCGAGAGATGATAAATGTCGATCCTGAAAGCAACATTTATACCCAGTCACTGTGTTGATACCAAGATCTGTGTTTTGAACAATAAATGAATTACACTACATTCGTTCATGCTAAGGGTTATTTGGCCAAAAGAAATATATCGTAGATGACAATTCTTTACCCAGAAGGATGTAAACTGGATGGTTATTTCATATAGAAAAAATACCTAGTGCATAATTTGTAAAATATAGAAGAATATTTAAGGATTGGCTTTCTCTTCATTGGCAGATACACAGTCTTTTCACATTGTATGAATTACATCAGGTTCTATAGGAGACATTAAACCTATCGATGCTGTATTTTAAATCATTTTACTATCTTTTAACAATATAAAGTAGTTTTGATGTTGATAAGATCCTGCACAACATTTTGATAATACAGGAAAATAAATGTGTTAAGCAATTAAGATATGTTTTTCACCTTTTAGTTTTCATATATTTCCATATTACATTTGTGATGGACGTGTTGCTTAGAATATTTTAGGCAAGCCTTTTATTAAAATAACTATATCTCTCTCCTCGCTTTAAAGCATTTTAAAACATTTTACTACCACTGAGCTCATTCAGAAGAGATTAGTAACCTCAGTGCATTGTAATTATTTTTCCAGTCCAAGCACAATTAAGATAATAATTCTCAAGTCTGAATAACTCTTTACAGCATATTTTCATAAATACTCTATGGAGTTACGAAATAATTCATAGATAACAACTTTCATGAAGTACTTGCTGACATTTTAATCCCAAGTTGTCACTATGGGCAGGACACGTCTCTTAGAGATAGTGCGATTGGGACGCTGCCCAGGTGATGTATAACTTGGCCCTGGTTCCTCCTGCTGGGATTGTCACATGACGTCCATGAAAAGGACAGTGACACACATCGTTCTGTCGTAACCGCTGAAGAAGCTGTGTTTAGTGACATCTGCGCCCACAGTCCTCCAGGTGAGGATTTTGAGTGCACGTGGGTTTAGAACAAGGAAAGAACCAGAGAACTGATGCTGGAGGGGATGTTTCATATCGCCAGGGAAGTGCATTTTGTAAGGGCTTTGAAAGGCGATTAATAGTATTAAGAAGAAAAAATAAAAAAGACTTATTACGTACTGATTGTGAAAGCTGCCGACTAGGCTTTTTGTTTTAATCGGTACCTTTTGTTTCCTTCCACTCTGGCTTCCAGCTTCATCCTGCGGAGCAGGAGTCGGGATGCCTGCTCACGGCTGTCCCGCTGCACGGCTGGCAGGAGGTGCTGATCCTGACCCGAAACCAATTCGCTTCCTGCTTTTGGAAACCAGATGCGTGGATGTAATTATGCTAATCAGTGGAGTTATGCCCCTCCCACTTTTCCCATCACTTCCAGCTGCAGTACTTTTATTGTAATTGAAGTAGTATTATGTCACATTAATTTTAATTTTCCATAATACCCCCCCCCAGTTGGTGTGTGTCTTCATAACTCAGGGCCCATTTTACAGGTGACTCACGTAACAGTCAAAGATATTAATTTATTACAAGACTGCCTGCAATCCCAATTTTTTCAGTGTTCCTACATTGCTCACAGACTTAAAATCTGGAGCCGCTCATATTACTCATTAGTCAAGCAAAATAATTGGAAGCGTTAGCGTAACTATTGTTTTACAGGGCCCCGGGCCACGGCGTTGCATGCTGGAGAGTCAGTGGAGCCTCTTGTCCCATCTGGGTGGCTCGGAGCTTCCCAGCCAGCCTTCATCTGGGCCAGGAAACACCTTCCTTCATGAGCAGTCCCACAGGCTGCCGTGGAGCGACTCTGAGGTACACCTCCACGCCACATGAGTCAGGACACCAGAATGTACCCCTTAGGTGCTAATTAAAGTCCACTTCACGCACAGGCATATACTTCCAATTAACATAGTAGCCCTGGAATGCATTGTGGGATGTGGAGAAGAGCAGAAGCTATTGCAGAAAAAAAGTAATTGGAGCGTTTAATGACAGGGCCCTCGTGATTAGTCTGTGTCGTCTTGTGAATTATCGCGCAATAACCCGGCTCCAGGTTCCAAACCAGATGCTCATGTGAAGGTTCTTCCAGGACTTCCAAGAGCCGGGCTTCTGAGCAGTCCAGAAATTTGAGGGAATCGGGTTTTTTTGGTTTCTCATTCTTGAGCTTCCTATGTCACAGCATGGTCAAGAGCCAGAGCTATTGGCTGTTTGTAGACCTTAGGAAAGAATTTGTAAAGGACAAACAAATATGTCATTCAGAATGCTGTCCTGGAAAAAAATCTGAAAATTTACTTCCATGGGAAATCTAAAAGTTTATTTCTTTGTTTTGGAATTACTTTTTATTTTGGAATTTCACTTGGAATAGAGATTCAAAGAGCCTGCCAATTCAAGGCTCAGTTGTGATTCAGCTGTTACTCATCCATAAAATTAATAACTTTATGTCATGTTTCTTAATTCATAGAAGTTTTTAATCAATTTATCATTACCCTACCTCATTCTTCCTCAAATACTATCCAAAGCACTATTCAGTAGAGAAATAAGGAGGAGAGAGTCTGCCTGAAAGACTGCTGAAGCCCAGGATGTTTATTTTTCTACAGAGCGCTAGTATATTTTGCTTTTTATTCTGCTGTGCTTAAGAAAATACTGTAGCAAGCCCTTCCACCGTTTTGCACCTAGAAGCTGTGAATCCTGTACCAAAGATCCGCTTCAACAACAAAACCTGTGCCATCAAGTAATCCCCGGTATGCCCAGGACGTTTGCAAGCAATAATCACATTATCACACAATCCCTTTCCTGCAGCTGCCTACGTTGGCTTCAGATGCAGTTAAATCGTCTGTCTTGCAGTAGTCTGGCAATGAATATTTACATCAAGTTGTGATCTGTGATTACACGCTGGGTCTACAGTTTGTGGTCTGTGCCAGCAAAAAAAGGGTCTCAACCCCAACAAACTTTTTGAGTTTAGCCATAAAAACAAGTATCAAAAGCAGTTTAAGGTGTAGCCAACCACAAAAAAGGGTGTTGGCACTTACAGTTCATATTCTTTTTGCTAAATGATTTACTTTTACAAGTATTTAAACAAGGACACGGTGACAGGTACACAACAACTTTTGAGTAGCTTTGTTTTTCTGATATTGTCATCATGTGACAACAGTAAACATGGAAAATGCTGTTGCCTCCCAACAGCAAACCAGGGGGTCTTTGAGTCAGCTTTCTGTGGAAAGGCCTGCTCTCCCTCTTTCGACTTCTTGGTAAAGAGTCCTCCGAGAAACTCCATTGCCCTTCCCCTTTCAGGTCTTCCCAGAGCAGATCTGAAGAAACAGAACAAATCTCACTGCCTGAACAGCCCCCCTTGTGTTCCACTTTTGGACACAAGGTATAAACGTATAAACATGCAGCAGCAGAATCTTGCCAAAAAGTATCTGGTTTTGAAGAATATTATCAGCATCCTGGAAAACAGAAGCCAGCATTACCCAGTCTTTAGCCTTGGTTAAACATATTGAACTGAAGGAGAGGATTACAACTGATGGCCCAGAAGCACGTTTCGCCTCCTCTGTAGGCCACATACTTTGATGGATCTGCACATGTAGCAAGTAAAATAGAATTATTTTGCACTGCTCCAACGGAGTCTTCTCTTTTGCTTATTTGGTACTACATTTTCTTTGGTTTAGATTGTCCTGTGATTTCCATCACTCTGAAGAAATTTGTACTTGGAATACACGACTATATCATCGGAATTTTCTGGGTAAGGAAGAGGTTGAGGCAGCTGGCAGAGGAGGGCTAATGTTTTTGACAGAAAAATCCAGAAGTCAGCACAGCTTATTAGCATCTTCAGGCACCTCACTATTCTGATTCAGGAAAGGGCACACTTCATTTCTTCCTCCCTATTGTTGTTTGTTATTTCGGAAAATTTTCTTGTAATAACAAAAAAGGTCCTCAACATATGCTTCACTAAGTGTATACATGAATCCCTTCAGCACATATGTAAAAACTTTCAAATCGAGATGGACTTTTCTTAAACGGGTCTGTGAGAGACAGGAAAAGCCACTGTAATTCCGTACATGAAATTTAGTTAGCCTGAAAATACAACCTGGAGTGACGATAAGGATTTCCCTGTATCTGAAAGGAACTCAGACTTTCTCCACTGTACTTTTCATACTCTGCTCCTTTAGAGACAAATCCCCGTGTCTTGTCTACACTACAGAAATGTAAATGTTTAACTTGTCAATAGTAGTGATAAACAATCAACTTTTTAATTTAGTTGGTAATAAAAGGTGAAAGTTGAGCCTATCACTTTTCGTAATTTACCTTTCTGGGGGTCAACTGCTAAGTGTGAGTATTGCTTCTAAGTATGCAAAAAGGATCCAAACTTTTACTGAAAGAGAGTGTGTTATTTTTCTGGTTGAAGATTAACTCAATCATAAGCTCTTTCTTCCCTGAGAGAAATAGCTTTCAGATTTTTGTAAGCACGCAAAATAAAGCTCAGCAGCTATTCTTCTATATGAACACCTGCTTTACTTTTCCTGAAGCTGGAGATTTTTTTGCTCTGTAAGAAGAAAGTATTTTTGTTATGATAGCCATATATATATAATTTACATTATTTTGATGTGATTTAATTCCGATTGTAATTTTGATTCAATTTGATTACTGACATCAAAATTTGAGTCATTGTTATCTTTTTTGTTGCATGTTTTCCCTTCTCACAGATACGTTTGGTAAATCTATAAACATGCCGTAGTTTAAAATATAATAGAAAAGCAGGCTATTACTTCATACTTCTGCATATATAAAAATAACATTACATGCATGGTCTGGTGTATGGCTTGGCTGGTGCTAACGTTCAGAAAAAAGCAGTGCACAGACAAACACGTGATGAATATGCAGGTGCAATTCAGACATTATTTTTCAGCTCATTGTTGACATCACATAGGAAGGAAAGGAAAGAGCATCAGGACATTTCTATGCAAATCACCCAATCCCTCTGTGTTTCTCCATCCTTCTCACTAACATGGAATGAAACACACTCACATTCATCTCAGGCTGATGGCAGATTTCTCTTCTGTTAATATCTGCAAAGCACAGTAAAATGGGATATGCTAGGCTAGGGAACTGTAGAATATTCTTATTTATTAATTTCTGCATCTGTGGCAGCCTTTTTGAAAACTATTCATTGAATAATGCATTTATAATTAAATGGTTATTAATTACCATGCTATAGACCTGCCTGTTCTCTTTTGTTATACTTTTGTGGAAATGTGGAAAAAAGTCTTATTTTTTATTATTTCTGCTGCCATTGGTGTTCATGTTTTTCTTATGGTTATCACTCTGTCTCCATATAATCAGTAAAACTAGCATAAAAATGCACAGCTCTGGGAATTAATACTGAAAACTAAGCCCCCATAAAAACACTTCTCAAGCAAAACTTTAAGGTACACAGTAATAAGTTCATTTAGCAAATACCTGAGGAACTTCCCAAATATTTTTAGTATTATTATTATGCTATTATATTTTTAAGCTAGCTAAAATTCACTTGTGTGCTCTTTGCTGCGGTCCCTTTTGATTTTTTTTAATGATGCACACTCAATCTATCAGACCTATAGAAGCGACAAAAGAAAGCTTTAGAAGAGGCTAACGTCTGAGAATGAAGAACCTAACTATTACACAGCGCATATATCTATTCCTGAAAACCTATCTGGTTGATCAGTCTGCTGAAAAACATGTGAAAATGTGAACGGGAATGACCACCAGCATCCTCGTGACACCGTATAACAGCTGTAAGATATGTAAAAGTCTGCTCTGAGGTAAGGCATTGTGTTTGGAAGATGTCTCCTGGTTTAATTTTGAGAGGGAAAGCTGGGTCCACAGCCCATTTCATTACATTGTTATGAGCAGTTCACTCCTCTTTGTTCTTTACAGAGCGTTTGTCCTCTGCCGCCACCAGTTTCGTGAATGAAGGGCTGTAGGAACTGCGTTCATTTCTGAGACGCACTAGTGAGGGCAGCGGTAATGAGGGCTGATAGAAACGGCCGGAGAAAATGGCTAAGATATAGCAATTTAACAGGTTTTATATAAAAAATAACAGGGCACTTCAGAGCTTCGCCTCTTGGCAATTAGTGAAAGTGTGAGGTGATTATAGCTCTGTTATAGCAGAGGTCTTCCCCTCTCAGTACTCCCAGGTTACCATTCAGCGCTTTCACATACCTGCAGCACTCCCCAAATTACCATCCTTTGCTAGGAAATCCCTTTCATTTGCATCAAACTGGGTCATCGCCCAGTTGCCTTTNTATTATTATGCTATTATATTTTTAAGCTAGCTAAAATTCACTTGTGTGCTCTTTGCTGCGGTCCCTTTTGATTTTTTTTAATGATGCACACTCAATCTATCAGACCTATAGAAGCGACAAAAGAAAGCTTTAGAAGAGGCTAACGTCTGAGAATGAAGAACCTAACTATTACACAGCGCATATATCTATTCCTGAAAACCTATCTGGTTGATCAGTCTGCTGAAAAACATGTGAAAATGTGAACGGGAATGACCACCAGCATCCTCGTGACACCGTATAACAGCTGTAAGATATGTAAAAGTCTGCTCTGAGGTAAGGCATTGTGTTTGGAAGATGTCTCCTGGTTTAATTTTGAGAGGGAAAGCTGGGTCCACAGCCCATTTCATTACATTGTTATGAGCAGTTCACTCCTCTTTGTTCTTTACAGAGCGTTTGTCCTCTGCCGCCACCAGTTTCGTGAATGAAGGGCTGTAGGAACTGCGTTCATTTCTGAGACGCACTAGTGAGGGCAGCGGTAATGAGGGCTGATAGAAACGGCCGGAGAAAATGGCTAAGATATAGCAATTTAACAGGTTTTATATAAAAAATAACAGGGCACTTCAGAGCTTCGCCTCTTGGCAATTAGTGAAAGTGTGAGGTGATTATAGCTCTGTTATAGCAGAGGTCTTCCCCTCTCAGTACTCCCAGGTTACCATTCAGCGCTTTCACATACCTGCAGCACTCCCCAAATTACCATCCTTTGCTAGGAAATCCCTTTCATTTGCATCAAACTGGGTCATCGCCCAGTTGCCTTTTCCACAAGCGCAGGAAAATGCACAGATGCTTAGAGAGAGAAAGGATGCTTGCCATTTCCCAAAGAAGCAGAGGTGGGCAAGTAAAACATCTGAGAAATGACACTAAGCGTAAACCAATCCTGCTCTTCTAACACGTTTTCTTATTCCCACTGATCTACACTCCTGCTCAAAAGATATTCCCGCTCAATGTAAGTATAACCACAGAACCAATCGAAGGTGACAAAAGACATACAGCTGCATATTGAAAGGGACAGGCAGAGCCAATTAAGCTGTAATTAAAGCACAGCATAGCCTCACAAAGGTGGCTTTGTATGTTAATATGGGTGGGAGAGCAGCTATGGCAGAGGCTGCTTCCATCCACTACCTGAAGGGGCCTACAGGAAAGATGGAGAGGGANGAAAGCTGGGTCCACAGCCCATTTCATTACATTGTTATGAGCAGTTCACTCCTCTTTGTTCTTTACAGAGCGTTTGTCCTCTGCCGCCACCAGTTTCGTGAATGAAGGGCTGTAGGAACTGCGTTCATTTCTGAGACGCACTAGTGAGGGCAGCGGTAATGAGGGCTGATAGAAACGGCCGGAGAAAATGGCTAAGATATAGCAATTTAACAGGTTTTATATAAAAAATAACAGGGCACTTCAGAGCTTCGCCTCTTGGCAATTAGTGAAAGTGTGAGGTGATTATAGCTCTGTTATAGCAGAGGTCTTCCCCTCTCAGTACTCCCAGGTTACCATTCAGCGCTTTCACATACCTGCAGCACTCCCCAAATTACCATCCTTTGCTAGGAAATCCCTTTCATTTGCATCAAACTGGGTCATCGCCCAGTTGCCTTTTCCACAAGCGCAGGAAAATGCACAGATGCTTAGAGAGAGAAAGGATGCTTGCCATTTCCCAAAGAAGCAGAGGTGGGCAAGTAAAACATCTGAGAAATGACACTAAGCGTAAACCAATCCTGCTCTTCTAACACGTTTTCTTATTCCCACTGATCTACACTCCTGCTCAAAAGATATTCCCGCTCAATGTAAGTATAACCACAGAACCAATCGAAGGTGACAAAAGACATACAGCTGCATATTGAAAGGGACAGGCAGAGCCAATTAAGCTGTAATTAAAGCACAGCATAGCCTCACAAAGGTGGCTTTGTATGTTAATATGGGTGGGAGAGCAGCTATGGCAGAGGCTGCTTCCATCCACTACCTGAAGGGGCCTACAGGAAAGATGGAGAGGGACTGTTTACAAGGGCATGGAGTGACAGGACAAGGGGTAATGGGTTTAAAGTAAAAGAGGGTGGATGTAGATTAGATATAAGGAAGAAAAATCTTCCCTGTGAGGGTGGTGAGGCACTGGAACAGGCTGCCCAGAGAAGCTGTGGATGTCCCCTCCCTGGCAGTGTTCAAGGCCAGGTTGGATGGGGCTTTGGGCAACCTGGTCTAGTGGAGGGTGTCCCTGCCCATGGCAGGGGGTTGGAACTAGATGGTTTTTGAGGTCCCTTCCAGCCCAAACCATTCTGTGATTCTATGATCCCTCTGCCTCTGCCACCTGCTGAAGCCCTGGGTGTTGAGGCAGTGTCAGAGGCAGGAGCACAGGGCTCCCAAATAACACTTAGCTCCTAATCTTGCCAAAGCACTTCACAAACATGAAGCTAATCTCACAGCAGCGTGGGGAGGTAAGTGTTATCTCTTTCTGCCCAAAGTCAAATGACTTGTGTAGCCACATGTGGATTCACTAGGGCAGGGCCAGAGAATACAGAAATAAATTATTTTTTGCGTTACCCTAATTGCTGTCTATTGAAAACATCCTTAACTGCAGACCTCATTTCTTTGCTCAAAAACTGAATGGCAAAATTTACGCTGTATGACGTGAATGCCAAAGAGTGCCTTAAACAGAGCCCCTTCAATCCAACACTGAGGAACGTTCAGCATTTAAGGATTATTTTATTGCCAGTCAGGGCTTGTTGCCCGCTATGGCTTCAACCAAGCTTTCCATCTGAGATTATAGAACCGGATTCATGTGACTATCCAAAACTGGCAGTGGCACAAGCTAGTTTTACAAATCAGAAAAACCTATTTTCTAGCTATTTTTGTCAAGCAGCGAAGAAAGTCCACCAGCAGGAAAATGGCTGCTTATGTAACCAGCCTCAGTTAACTAGGGCTGGGCGTACATATTATTATCTTTAAACATTTAATTAATATTTATAAGAACCTCCCACTGGTTCTTAACACTCCATGTTGCACTTTGAGCCCTTCGTAGATGAGGCTCTTAGAGAACAAGCCCCGAACCCATTTTGGAGAGGGGGAGACTGTCAAGCGTAAAAAAACCTGTATTGCTGTTTCTTACGCTTTTAATGTAGCTCCTGTTTTACAAGTGCCTCCTTCAAGCTGTTAAACAGCAGCTGTTTTTTCACAGGAACCACAGCAGAAGAGGGACTTGAAAACACATTACAGGAAGATGAGGTGACCTCGGGGGGCTTCCTCCATGCAGAAGAGAATGCCACGGAGGAACGTGTTATGGAGAGAGAGAATGAGGTATCATCGCAGATATCACAGATAAAAGGGCTGCAAGAAATGTAACCTATTGACATTAAATCTTAATCTTCCTGACAGATGTTCGCCTAGTAAGACATGAAGATTTGTTGATTTTCACTTCAGTTTAGAGTTGGTGAGGTCTTCTTAACACAAGCTGGAGGACTTGCTTAAATTAATGCATTCCCCAGCCCAGTAGCTGTAGCTGAAGCAGAATATGTCTCTTGGAAAAGTCTTTCATTTGGATTTTGAAGTTGCTTGTGAAGGAGAAGCAATCTTTGGCAAATTGTCCCGGGGTTATTTTCCTTCCCCGTGAAGAGAGTTTAAAAGATCTGTCGGGATGACTCTGAGAAGTTTGTGTCGTCCTTTAAACTTGTTTATCACACTGCCTCCTCCTTCTCGCTTATTAGTCTAATGGCATTTTCATAAACATTGCGTTTCTCTCTGCGTATTCTCAGCCTGTAAATACCTGTGCTGCACGGACTACGCAACTGTCAGAAATGACAGGACTGCAGCTGAAGACAGCAGCGATAACATCAGGCTCTGCATAGAGAGTCCTATTTTTAAATTTTTCCTTTGTTGAGAGGGGAGGGGGTTTCCTGTGAGTATAATGAAGTGGTGGTTGGCAGCGTGCTACAAAAAATTTCTCATGCAAATTTTACCCAGGGTTGTGCTGAAGGTACTTTTATAGGCTTGAACGGAGAACATAAAGTCATCCATGCAGGGACAATAGTCCATTTAAAAAAAAAAAAA
>VXBL01002615.1:209233-230476 GCA_013400195.1 Aramus guarauna
AAAAAAAAAAAGATATGTCATCTTCATGACAACAAAAGATAAAATAGCTTTCACCAGAGAAACAGGCATATGCAAATAACGTACCAACGGCTCTTCGTGCAACACAAATCCAGAATCTGCAGGAATCTGTGGGAACCGTCGGTGTGCACCGGGCCAGGCGCGAGGGGTTCTGTGCAGCAGCTGCTGAGAACCTCAGCTCTCGTCCTGCTCCCCTGCCGCAGGACAGCAACATCTCTGCAGTTCACTGCAGCGCAACAGAGAGATCTTCGGCGTCCTGCAACGAGCTTCCCAAGACCTTATCATGCCACTTAGGAGACGGTGGGAAACAACGCTCTAAAATAATGTTTCGTTTCGTCATTGAATCTTTGCAATAAATGCAATGAGGAGTCAGCCATTCATTATTTACTCCAAAAGTGGATTAAAACGTGCCCACCACTGAAATCAAAACAAAGCTTTTAAGCTAATCTCAGTAATAAACAGTCTAGTCATCTCTTTCAGGACTGAAAATATATGTGCTGCAGTCAAAAAAATTATTATAAAAGTTAATTAGCTCAGTACAGTTAATTGATGTGTTCTGTAGCATCCCTAGGATTTAAGTTCTGTAATTTAAGTCATAAATTAAATAAAATTAAGAAATATATTTTAATTCTTAATCCCATTAAACATGCACTGTATTTTAAGCATGAGGGAGCCTGAAATTCACAGTAGAGATTTAATGAATAATCAGATCTGGAAGATATAATTTGTCATAGCCACAGAAAGAGCATGGTGAAAACCAAGCCTGACAACTTAATTAAATAAGTCTGAATATACTGGATGGTAAGAATATTTGCCAGCATTTATGTATTATTTTTTGCTTTAAAATCTATTTGGGCAAATAGGAAAAAAAAAACAACCCAGCAAACAAATAAGAAAATGTACAGCATATGGTATTACAAATCTTGACAAAAAATTCAATTTAAATATTTAATGCCTACTGGATGCAATTTTACATGCTTTTTATACAAAATTTCCTTCTCAGAAAACTCAGCCAATATTTAAAAGCATATTTTCATAAATGGCTTGTCCTTACAACCCTTTAACCTCATGAGTCATTCCGGATCATGCTAAGGCTTACTCATGAGGAAGAATGTAATTTTTGGATCCTTCGCATCTGACTTCACAAAGTATGATGCAAACTTTACTACCACGAGTGAGAAAACTAAGTGCTGTATCAGGGTGCTGGAATCTCTTGCTGGAAGAGATGAAGATCTCGTGCTCCTGCATGGGTAGCTCTCGCTCCCCGCTGACTACCACCTCCATCCATGTGAAAAGCTGCTCAAGTGGATCAAGTGCTTGCAAGACCCAGCCTTAGGTGTGCTGTCTCCTAAAGGATCCAGTCTGGCAGCATGCTGAGTCTTCTCCAAAGCAACTATGTACCTCCAAACTAAGGTGGTTTTTTTTAGAGGGCTGACATTGCCAGTGACTACGTTCCAAAAAGTGAAAACCTTGCCTTCACAAAGATCATGAGATGTTTATGTCTCTCTCTCCCTCCCTCCCTCCACAGATGGATACACATGGATGCACCTATCCATACCATGTATACATATACCTATGGGTGTATTGGTGTGTGCATTTGTATGTACATACACATTAAAGGTGGGTTTGTTTGCTTTCTCATTTTTCAGGCTTCAGAAAGCCTAAGCTTGCAAATACTTCCATGACAGCTGTCAACATTTATATTTATAAATATCTAAAGGGTGGATGTCAAGAGGATGGAGCCAGACTCTTTTCAGTGGTTGCCAGCGACAGGACAAGGGGACACTGGCACAAACGGGAACATGGGAAGTTTCATCTGAATATGAGGAAAAACAACTTCACTGTTGGGGTGACCGAGCACTGGAACAGGCTGCCCAAAGAGGCTGTGGTCTTCTTCTCTGGAGAGATTCAAAACCACCCTGGACATTATCCTGTGCAACCTGCTCTGGTTGATCCTGCTCTAGCAGGGGGGTTTGACTAGGTGATCTCCAGAGGTCACTTCCAACCCCTACCACTCTGTGATTCTGTAACATTGTCCTTTGACAGGAGCAGAAGGACAAGAAGGAAGAGTCTCATGAAACCCCATGACTCAGGAAGCTGGGGTTCAAGATAAAACCCTGTCATTCATAAAGAACCTGTGAACACTGGCAGCAACTGAACCAAGCCCACAGCACAAGTCAGCAATGCATACATCGTTTCCCATTTTGAACTTTTGCATTTTGAGGTATTTTTTGCTACTACAAAAGAGCAACGAATAAGAGACTTGGTATTTCTGTGACATTAAGATACTGTCATCATTTAAGTATTATTGATCTTTCAGAGTGATAATTGACTACCGACTATTTCACCAAAAATAATATTTTGGTGCAATTGTGGGCATAGGTTTGACCCCTAGATGGTGGTTTGTTGCCGTACAGCAAAAGGTATGTTTTGTAGGAATTGTCCCATGTCAATCTCCTGACACCAGAGAGCCACATCTCTAGTAGAACTGTGTGTCCATAAAACCTCCCTGCAGCTGGTGTCTTTGCAGTGGGCTCTGTCCAGATCCTCCCTCTCACCACGGAGAACATAACAGAAGATATATTGCAGCCTGGGACACTCGATTCTGTAGGTAATTTTTCTGCTGGGATCAAAGCTGACAGTGAATCCCAATTGGGTTTTGTGCTTTTTCCTTGTAATAGCCTCCTGACTGCACATGAAGCCTCTTCCTACTGTTTTGGAGGAGAGACTACGATGCTGGGAAGATGAGTGGTACTTCCTCTGCTCACACAGAGCAGAGCGTTTACTCCCACTCTTCCGCCACGTAACAACTAGGGGCTGCATTAGTAAATAAAGCAAGTGCCGAGCCTGGAACGGGAGGTTAATCATGCTGCTGGAAAGTCAGCAGTTTTAGTCATGGTGTAAAATCTCCCATGACAGCATTCCTTTCTGAAACCCGATCCCGGAGAGAACAGCTTACAGAGCTGAAGAGATGCCAGGCAATGATCTACGGCCTTGGCCTTCCTGAAATGTATTCCTCCCCAGCATCTGTACGCTGACAAGTCATCCGTGTAGTCCTCGTGTATGTGTAATACATCCTTGAGCCATGACTTTTCTCCTCTGCTTCAAAGCCATGTTTTCATGTGGCTCTGAGCACTTTAACTATGAGCAACATTGGGATACAGGTCCAAACAAAATAAATTTTATATCGGCTTCCCTGTTTTTAGAGGATAGTTTGTCCTGCTTGACTGAGTGAACAGAAACATTTGGGAATCGCCCTCAACAAACTTCTTGTAAGCTAGAAGTCTGAATGCTACAGCTGAATCTGGGCAATCACATGATTATGAGCATAATCAGGACCGTACACCTGAAAGATGTCTTCAGCAGTTTCCGGGAAGCTTGGATCTGTCACAAGAATTGCAAATTTTTAAAAAACTGAGCACTCTTTCTGTTCAAGCCTGTTATTACATACAGTAAGATTGTTGCTAGCTAAATGAATCTATAAACCTTTAATGATTTGGGGGGTTTTCTTCCAGATTTTGGAACAGGGGCAGGGGAAGGAGATAGAGACACGACTTCTCCTTGGAAATTTAGGCATTCAGACTTTCACGAGCATTAATCTGATTCCCCAAAAAATTGTAGCCTAAATCATAGAACAACTAAAGTAAATGAAGTCTGCGTAGAGTTTGGGATGGATGTACCATGTTTAGGACTTTTAGCCAGCCTCTGGAATTAATGCGCACTTTTTCCATGTGAGCTGTTACGCCACAAATTCAATCTCACCATTGCAATCACAAGTTGCACAAAGAGCAAAGCAGCAGTCAGAAACAGAAGGCTTGTCTTCTGCATGGGGGCTGGCTGGCTACATACAGGAAAGATGTGACTGTCTCCAGGTGCCTTATTTCCTGCATAAAGTTGGACAAAAATGTAATTACTTTTGTGACTTTATCAAATGTTGCAAAAAGATCTCTTAGAGTAGTACCGCTTACAATAGCATCCTGAAATGCCAGCTGAAGGCACTGCTGCTAGCAAGGAATATTTGTGGCTCGTGGTTCCTTCTTGTACAATCTGGTTATGAAACCCAATACTGAACCAGCTGTGGTTTCCCACAGTCGTTGATCCTAGGATCTAGATGTAAGGTATACCTTTAATTACTGATATAATTATTTCCACCAATGTATGGGTTACGTTGTAGAATCCCATAAAATACATAATTGCCTACAGGTAGCAGTCATGTCATTATCCATGTATCATAGGCACAAAACCACATGCTCTTTACTGAAGAAGTCTTTAGTGCCATTTCTGTACACTTCTCTCCAGAAATTCTCCTGGAAATACCCTTCAAGATTTAAAGAGGTATAACTTTTATTTGCTGGCTGTTTCTTGATTTCACATGGAACTAGCAACTGCCTCATCTAAGAGCAAAGCCCAGCCCTTACAACCAGCATACTTCCTTCTCTACATTAATTCTCTCATCTCCATCAGGCATTAGGGGTGGCTTGTCAGAGGTAGGAGCATTCTGGGTTGCAATGATAATTCAGGGAATTTTCAATCCATAATGATATTTGGTGGTGGTCTTTTTCCTGCTAAAACAGAGGTCACATTCAAGGTTGCCCAACACTTTGGTAAATATGGTACTCTGTCTGCAAAATAATCAGCTAATTAAAACTGCAGGCGGTTTTCTACTGAAGAGCATGTTTTCAGTTTGATCAGCATGATGGCTTCCCAGGACAGATAATATATACTGCTTGGTATTTACATTAGGATCTTCCCTTCCCCCTTCTGAGATTACTGAAAACTAGACATGTCTACAACATGCTCTGTAGTCTTTGAAAATTATTTACAGATGACAGGAAGGGATCTGGTGGCCTCTCATATTTGTCTTGAGTCTTTTCCAATTAAAGAATTCAGGCAGTGTGAAAACTTCAGCTGTATCTGCTTAGTCAAAAGAAGCCCATGACCAAAAGCTGTTCAACAGTCAAGCACAAAAAGTGGTGGGACAATGGAGATACGGAAAATCATGAGAGGAAGACAAGCAGAAAGCACAACTTTGTGAACACCCAGAAAAAGTTGATCTCCCTATTGTAACTAGTATCCTTTCCTCCACTTCAAATAGTTGTATTTACATGATTTCTTTTAGCATTTTAAAAATACAGGTGGTTTTGTTCTGTTTTCCTGGCTTCATAGGAATGGAACAGATTGAAGAATGGATATAGGCATGTATCAGTTCTTCAGCAACATGAAGCATTTAGCTGCTTATTGGTTTTATATAGTACTCTCCAGAAGTGTCTAGTAGCTGGAAGAATGAGCGAGTGGAATAGTCTATGACTGATATCTTAATTACCTGAGGAAAAAAAAAAATGCTTTTATAGTTTTTGGTTTTTTTTTTTTCCGCTCTGTGTTCCTCTTTTGTCAGAGACTTTTACTGATAAGAAAAAGTTTACAGTACACTAGGTAAGCAGAAGGCACTCGTGTTACCAGGTATGACAGGATCCAAGCTGGAGGCTGCCAAAGGACCATCTCCCTCCTCTGCGAAAGGAAAGCACTGGAGTCACGCCGCAGGGACGGGAGGTGCAGCATCGCAGTCCCAGAGCAACAGCAGATGGCTGGGCAGCTCTCAGATGTCTTTGGCAACGGGGGATCAATAACTCTCACATTCAGAATGATGGGAAAAAAAATTAAGAAAACTGGCCTTCCTTCAGCAAGAAGGAGACAGGCACAGATAGAGGGGTCTCGGCCACCCATCCAGTATTTCCATTCATGAGCCCAGAAGGCCCTGCTTAGTCAGCAATTTCCCCTCCGGGGAAAGAAAAAAGGCAGAGCCTGCTGCACAGAGCCTGTTAGACCACACTCACTGTTTAGAGCCATCTGATACCCTGGGAGAAGGAGAAAGAATTCAAACATCTGAAACCATCAGAGTGAGGACTGTACAAGAGAACAACTAAGTTATAAGGTGATGGCACGTGCTATAATTGCTAGATTGTATGCAAATAACATTCAGCAGCTGTTATTTTACCAGCATTACTAACTCTAGCTCCCCCATAGATATAAATGAATAAAAAAGCTGTCTGCTGCCTACAAATCTGAGATCACAATCCACGGGCCTCAGGCAGGACTTTAGCCCTAAATGTCTGCATTTTATTACAGTGGTAGATATACACGATAAATAAAATTAACTAAAATATTCATTTTCTTGGTAACTCAAATTTCCTACCCATCAATATGCTCCTCTAAATATGAATAAATGTGGACTGATGTCAAGTGAGTCACAGAAATAATAAAATAATACTGTTTATCTTTACATGTCAGCTGTTGTGCTATATGAAAGTCATTCTACATTACAGAACTTATAAAGTTAAATGATATTGTACTGCCACAGTAAGAAATTATTCTAGGCATTTCTTTTGTTTGAAGAAGTAAAAAAAAAGAGACCAAAAACCATTAGGTATGATTCTAAGGTTAATCTTCATAAGAACATCCATTTTACTTGAGACAAAGCCTTAAACAAATGTTTTATTGCAAAGGTATTGGTAACCCATCTGGATCAGAGCCTTAGATTACCCTACTAATCTTTGACTACACAGCAACTATGCGCCAAATTGGCAGAGGCATGAGTCAATATTCTTTCACTCTGATGAGGACAAGACGGTTTGACAAGCTGCCTCGGTTGCTGTTTGTTGACTGAGAAAAGCGTAGTAGCAGCAAGCCTGGTCTCCTGGAAGCAGGACTCTGCAGGTCTAGCTCCCACCCCAAGGGCCAGATTCAGGCTCAGAGGAGTCTTGTGAGTCTCTCACCGTCGCCTTGACTTGACTTAGGCCTTCCTCTGCACAAAAATTGTGTGCGGCTTTAACTCAACCATTACCTTTCTGGCAGCTCAATTGCTTCTAGGTTGCAGCCCAGTCCCTGCTGTCTCCCACATAGGTGAGGGAATAAGTAGTTTAAAATGATTAGGCCAGACAGCACCTCCTCCAAAAGATGGTGCTGTTTTTTATTAATAACACACTCTACAGTTTTATACTGTAATTACTGCCTCTGAGCCAGTGGCCGCAAAGGAAGGCAATGATGCTCTCCATGCTGGGCATGTTACTGCCTTTCCCTGGTAGCCTTTGAGTACTTTGCACCTGCGGCAATGGGCTCAAAACAGAAAAAGCATTTCTTCTAAGAAGAAATCTGTTGTCCTTGAGTAGGAGGACTTTCCAGTCACTGAGCTGATACTCTCTAAGGGTAAAAGGAAAGCAGGACAGTGCTTCTGGATGGCAAGGCCAAAGCCTTTTGCCACGATATTTAATATGCAGGCTGTGCATCTTGCAAAGCAGGCACTTATAAAACTTTTCTTGAAGTGCAGAAAGGCAAAAAGCAGAAATGCGGCTCCTTGGAAATGCCAAAGAACCAGCAAACAAAAAGCACCTATAGGACAACCTCCACAGAGGCGGTTATTTGCATTGAGGAAGCTTTTGCTGGGGGTTTCCCTCTGCCTTCTTGTCAGAAGATGGCTTAAGCGAGGCAGAACTTCATCTATTGAATTCGGAATGAGAAATACATGGAGACTGTGTGCCCAGAGGGAGGCCATCAGAAACTCTTGTATTCACATTTAATTTAAAAAGAGTTTGCACAAACACAACTCAGTTTGTTAGCCAAGGAAGATAATGGCACTGATAATGCCATGGACATGCTACCAAACAAGATATAAACACAGAGTCAGAAATTTAGGGTGTTTTTTAAAGGTATCAGCTGTGAATTCCCAGCCTCAGGGTGAGTCATTTAGACCAGATGCAGCATTTCAAGGAATCATTTCTAGTGAAGTGACTAAAGAGTTGGAGGATGCCCAAGTGCAATGCATTCATAGGCATCCCATGGGTCAGATGAAAGAAGCTGTTTCTTAAGGGGGGGCCTGGGCCAGATGGTATTTGCAGATGATGCCAACACAGAGGCCAAAGGAGGTGGAGTTGCCCAAATGGAGGGAAGCCTCCTCCAGGAAAGCAGGAGCTGCAGAGATGTCAGCACACAACGGCCACAGCAACACGTGTGAAGAGCTGCCCAGGCACCTGCTGCTCGCTGCAGAAATCAACAGATGAAAAGGGTTGTGATTTGGTGAAAAGATGATCCAAGAAAAATACTTAGGAGCTGAAGGGGAAGAAAACTTATTGCCAGAATAACACTGAGAACTACTAATGACTGGCTGATGCAGACACCAAAAGAAATTAATCTCCCATCAAATTTGGTGTGTGTGAAAACTCAGTGGATTATGATGCTGTGTGATCAATATCTCTATTGCTATTGTACTGAGACTCATCTTCATCTAGGGACCCTAGAGGGGTTCTGAGCTACTGAAGTGAGTAAATGTGCTCTGGAGCAGAACTGAACCCCTCCACAAAAAGCTGGCAGGAAGAGACGTGGCTCCGGGGAGTTCTCTGGGATTCAGGTACTTCTAGAATGAGTACGGAGTGACAAAGATTAATTGCTCTCCGTGATAGCTCTCAACTAGGTCATGTGCAATGGTACGCCTAAGTGAACCTGTGGAGTATTTGAAACTACAGCTGTGCTGTCAGGTTTTCTCCTTGTCAGGACGCTGCCTCACACAGCATCAAAACTTGAATTCTAAGTAAGAACAAAAAATGTGATGAGGGTACCAGACACCAAGGACAATAACCAAATGTTTCACAGCATGTCATGGTAAAGAAGTGTGACATATCCCACTTTGTCTAGAAATTAGGGAAAAAATCATAGAAGAGAGAATAAAAGTTAATGCTCCAATGCAACCCATTTTCCTTAAATTTGCAAGGATTTAAGCAATGCAAGTGAGTGTAATATCAGGTGACACACCACACTGTGCCCTTGCATCTTTTTTTTTCTTGTCACAGTGGACAACTATGAGGGATTACATTAGGTAGTGGAAATGGCCTGACCACATCTGCATCGGCTTGAACTTTCCATACTGCAGTTCTTAAAGCAAAGAAAAAAAACACCAACCCTCAGCGACTTCCCCAACAACTGAGTCAAAGCTTTGCAATAACTATGAGAAATGCAATTCAAAATAGCAGCACACTTTCCTGCAGTCAAGAGCAGGATGTCTTATTGGTTTTGACTGGGAGTCTTGAGTCATCCAATTACCCTGACACTGACAAATTAAGACAGAGGACAAACCACTGCAAGTTCTGCAATGTACCTTTCATATTCATGCATACGGCAGAGAAATTTCAGAGGATGATAAATTATCTAACTCAAGATATGAAATCTGAAGACGCCCAAGAAAAACCACAGGAGGAAGATCCAGCCTGGGCCAAGAGATCTCTGAAGCTTTTTTAGCAAATTAGTTAAGAAGGTTTAACTCACCGGGGATGTCATTGGCTTCTGTACTGAAGCCTTCAAGAGACAAATTGCACACAATAGACGGGCCTGGTTGGCAGAACAAACATTTTTGTGACACTGATAATCTAGAAGGAAGAATGCGGGGTATCCCCCAGACTTGAGTGGGCAGTCTCACGCTGGAGCCTGCGAGGACTGGCGGGCTTCCTGCAACCACAGAGATCACAGCAGTGATCAAACTGCTAGTGCTTTCCAATTCTTGCTAAACGAAATAGGGAAAAGTTGCAGACAGTGCCTGGTGGTGATGCGGTATGGTTGTCTTAGTGGGAAATTGCTGGTTTTGTATTATATTACACTTTTTGTGTTTGATAGGTGAGGAGAGGCAAATGGAAGTTGGGCCAGAGCTTTTACTCCGTGCTCCTCTAAGTCTTAGCCTTCTATGTGTGAATGATAAAACAACCTGGTAGAAGACAGCTCTACATAGATAAAATTATGCCTACCATAAAGTCTTCAATGCTAAAAGTATTGCTAAAATATTTGCTTTATTCCACATCTGAACCCAGCTGACTGAGAAGCGCAACAACAGAAGTTTCACAGTACCCCACCCACACTCTCTTTGAGAAGATCAGTCCTGTAAACTGTGGGATCTGTGTGTGCAGGGATCATACTTTACAATTGTATGACTACACAGATTTTTTTTTATTTTTTTTTTAAAGAAAAAAGTCCAGACTACAAATTGACACTGTTGTATAAATAAAACCCAGCTACCTGAAATAATGCCTTATCCGTCACCGCTCGTTCAGTGGGGGAAAGCAGCACATCTGGTCTCCAGTCCTGTAGCTGCCTGGCTGAACAGGGCTTGGGAGCACCGAGGAGCTACCGCTGCCTGGGAGGAAGGGAGTGCCTGGCATTAGTCACCAGGCACCCGGGCTGAATCAGTTCATGGAGTCCTGATTCAGCAAGTTAAACATTGGTGTGAAACAGAAGATGGGTCCTCAGCACTCTGCACTGAAGCGGAAAACTACTGGGATACCTGGGGGGACGCCAGCGACATGGCTCTGGAGCCCACACATGATGCAGAGCCAGTGGGGCATGGCCTGGATCTCCACGGGCTTGGCCCTGGGTGTGGGACACCGGTGTGCCAGGGGCAGGATATCCTATCTCTGGGGAGGGCAGTGACCGCGAAAGGTGTATGAGGTGGCCCTGGGAGCCCATGGCCTTGTTCAGAGTTTGCTTTTCCCAAATCTATTTTTCCTCACCCCAAGCAGAAGATAGAAAAGCTTACACTTAGGCCTCCTGCGCCAGAGAACGACTGCCCACAATTACGCAAAGCAAATGTGCGCTTGGGGAATGCCACATCAGCAGTCCTCCAGGGTGCACAGAGGACCAGTGCCAGTCCTGTATGGTGCTTACGTCAGAGTCGATCTGTGCTTCCTAGTGTGACTCACAGGCCTCTGCCCTGCTGGAGTACCTAGAAGTTAGTTCTGTACCTGGTCCTGGTACTCTGCTTTCTACAGCAACCCTATCGGTGGGAGTAACATTGCAGCAGATGTTATGGCCCAATTAACAGAGGTATTTTTAATTGGCATTTTTGTTTCTCCACTTTTTTTTTCTAACCATATTTTTGGAGTTTGCAAACTTAATTTTCAACTGCAAATCCTGCTTGCTTTATTTAGATGAAAACCAGAACACACATTGTATTTAGAAATACAAAGTTGCCAGCACTGTTTAAACGCCCTCCTTTTAAATACGTAGGTTTGCAAACATTAAACTAGTGCCTCTGTATTTTGAAGAGCTAAAAATGACACTGGTTTCAAAGATACAAAGCATGAAAAGAAAAGAAATGCTAAACTATAAATAACTCAGTTTTCACTTGTGCTCCAGAAACTTGCACAGCTTTCTATATAGGTAGCCACTGGGGTACCAACTTATTTATTGATGACCAAATGTAGTCCCAAGTTTGAGAATCTCACAGAATGTCACTGTAGCACTAATTGTATTTTTTTATTAAGATCAGTAATTTAGAAAATACGGTTTCTCATCTCTTCTCTTCAAAATGTATAGATCTTCTGTAGAAACAACGTTGTTCAAAGTCTTGGTGTTCCCTCTTCCTGCCTTTCTGTCAATGTAACCATTTTGCATCTGTTTTCCAGCTTTAAACGGATCACAAGACTTATGAACCACACAAGAATCTAAGAAATGTTCGCGTACCAATATTTGTAAGTGTTTTGCCTTCCCCATATTTTAGAAGGGACATGCAGGTAAACCAGAAAGGATGGCAAGTAACTGTGTTTTACGCAGGATCAGGAGTTCAGTACTTGCAAACTCTGGACATGACGGGCGTCCATTGGGCTCAGACTCTCAGTTACGATAATGAATGATCTTTGCTCTCTATCTGGCATGACATCCGCTATGCAACATTTTTATGCAGCTTTATTATTAAAATGTAGGTTATCACGGCAAGTATGTACTTTGGCAGCTAATTTGTTATCTTGGTTTGTTCTTTTTCTTTTTAGACTTATTTGTTTATTTCATTTTTAAGCGTGGTGTGGCTTTCTGGATACTTCCAATACCAACAGATGTTGCTTAAGGGAGAAGCTGGACTCCCCAGATCCATCTGTCGCTGTTATTTGCCCAAATGGTTCTCTGGGGATTTTTCTGCTACTAGCGTTTCCATGAAAGCAGGCTGATGGCTGGCTGCACAACCCCCAGCCAGGAAATCCCCTTGGCTGCTTTTCATGTGGTCCCTTTCTTCCGACACGTCCACTGCTTTGGTGGCCTACAAGGAGTCAGGCCTCCTCCTGGAACAGCTATTTTGTTCACCTGAGACACTCACGCAATTGCACTGTGTCAAAGTGCAATGAGAAGCAGAGGAACGTTGGCAAGACAAAATTCTGTATAAGCTATGATTAAGACATTAACAGAATCGTTTATTACCACATTTTCTATCACAGCAACCAAGATCAGAGGTTTTGTCTTTTATTCTCCTATGAAAACTTTACCTGGATCAAGCTGAGTTGTAGTTAGCGTACAGATTTTCTGCAGGACTCCCTCCTACTTGGGTTTTTCAAGAACTTGCAAGTGTGCTTTATTCAGCTCAGCCCTCTATAACCATCGCCTCCCCATTTGCCACCTAAATCATTTTTGCACAAGTAAGTCTGGATTTTATTGCTTACTGCTTGTTTTGGAGCAACAAGAAACCCATTTGTCTTTGAAAAGCTTAATTTCATTTCAAAGGAATTTTAAATATGTCAGTTTAGAGCTGCTCTGGTTTTAATTTTTTTTCCTTTGGTTTCAATATATTGTCATTTTTACATTTTACTTGAACAATCCAAAAGGGATTATATACTATGAAATATGAAATTATATACTAAAAGCGCTGTTGTCACAAGAGCAGTTTGCTTCCACTGAGCAATGCCTGCCAGTTCACTCACGTATCTGTGTACGACTGCTGAGGAAGCTTTTGCGAGAGCTTCGTTGGACTACTGCAACTAACCAAAAGTGTCCATGCAGAGCGGTGCATGCAGTTGCTTGTGGTTTGAGCTAGCTGGATGTAAGCCAGACTGGTCTGGGTATCAGGTAGCTGCATTAAGCAAAAGCTCAGAGCCGTGTTGTTAAGGCCTGCAGAGAGAGCGGTTATGGCAAACATGATCACAGTGTCACACCGCTGCGGTTTCAGTTTTCGTATCAGCATTGGCCTGCATCCTGGTAGCTCGAAGTGGAAGAGTAGGCAAGCAACTCTCCACGCCCATCCATGTAGACATAACCCCTGAGGTATGTATAAGTTCTTTTAATATTCCGTAAAGGGCATCACTTCCCAAATGCTCTGCCTTCTCTGGGTTCTCAATTCTGCCCCCTGTTCTTTCTGTTAGATGAAATTCCACCTCCGTCATGATGCGTGCCCAGACCTCTGTACCTCAGTTCGGACAGGCAAGGCTGACAGCTCTTGTGTTGCTGATGGGAGAGCAGCACCTGGAAGAAGGTTCTTATTAAAAACAAACTTCAAGCAAACTGACTACTTATTCAAGAGCCTCAGCTCAGGCTTCCTTGGCCCTCCAACCTACCACAGCTCCTCATCCATGGCAGCACTTCATCTTTTGAATCTTTTTGTACTCTGGTGTATAACAAAGGACTGGGATGTCTCACACTCCGCAACATCTCATCTTATGGAGACTGGGATTTGATAGACACTAGGTACAATTTTGCAGTACAGTAACACATGCTAGCCCAGTTAGGATGAGCCGGCACCAGGAACTGCAGCCAATTCCAGAACTACTGGCTATATCCCGTTTGCAGGACTGCTCAGCCCCCCCACTGTTACTAAAGCCTCTTGCAGGAGCTGTGTTACTCCTGTCCTGCTCAGCTGGTGCCACTTCTCTTTTTCTGCCCTGACATATCTGGTATCTCCTCTGAAGGGTGAAAGGGAGGACACAACACTCATGAGCTCCATACCTCAGTTCTGCAGACCCCACTCTTTCCCCCAGAGACTGCAGCACAAAAAGGACAGCACAGCACATTTTAAAACAAGTTAAGGAGGTCACAAATATACATGGAAGCTAAAGGAATAGAGCCTTGAATGATCATACTAGTACAGTCTATAGACCTTGGGGCCCTTCACCCCAAAATATCTCTGCTTTACTTCTTGGAAGCCTTTATTTCCTAATGTGAGAGATGAGATAATAAGCACTTGGAGACATGTTAAAGTGATTTCAATCAGTCCACAGCAATAAAATACCAGGGAAGGTTCTTCCAAACCTACAAAGCTGCACCATGAGAGTCTACCCTAGCTTTTGGTCTCATCTTTTTTTGTTTTTCCTATTTTAACACGCAGAACTGAAAGAGATGCTTACCCACAGCAGCAAAGGGGAAGTCTGACAACAGTGAAGAGCCATCATTTATATAATCCAACCCAGAAACAGAAACGAAAGAGACAGCAGAAGACCAAAAAAGAAGAAGTGTACACCCGATAGCCTGTACCCAGAATGCCAGCACTAATGATAACATAGGCTACCTGAAAGGACAGGAAAATCCAGACATCCACCTACTCATTTTTCATATCATGTAGCATATGACTCAGTTAAGATGGAGAAAATATCTAGAGCTGTCTGAAGGGCAAAGAGAAGCAGCTAATCATCAAGCTGCCCAAGCTCCTCCAGAAAAGAGATTTTAAAAAGATGGAGAAGACGACATACCACAAGTACATAAAGCAAGAAGAAGGACATGCAGCTGCTTTCAAATTTTAAGGCATTTTAAGGCATTTAATCAAATTCTACCATTGGAATTTCATCCTGCCTCATCCTGCAAGCTGATCTCCATGCACAGATGTCTCTCAGGATCAGATCTCCTTCTTTGAGGATCAGGGGTCCAGACAGCAACCAGAATCCACAGTGCCTGATGTGTGCCCTCTTTGCTTCATCTATTGCTCCGTTCAACTTATGAATTGAAATCAACAGCACCTCACAAAAATGCCTTTCTATGCTATAGGGATATCTGGGTTCCACGTGCATTGCCAGGTAATCTGGGATTGAATAAACTCTGGCCAAGAATTTCAGATGGAGGTGCCTCTGGCTGGGCTTCTGAATCTGCATGGAGCCAACTGAATAAACGATCAAGAGTGCTGATCTTTTTCAAATTGCCATGAAAATCACTCGCACTTCACTAGTCTGAGTATTAACTAACATCTTTTCACCCAGGCACAGATACCCTTTGGCAGTGGCACATCATTACAATGTTGTTGAATGTGCTCATCAGAAAAGATACACATAGCTGACTATATCACCATTTTGGTCAAATCCCATTTAACTGAAAGAGCAGATTTACAATGAAGTTTCAACACTCAGAAAAGCTTTAGGAACTTAAGAATGTCATCTGTGTATCTTTTGGGCTGAACAGCATATTTGACTGGTCAGCACTCTGCTCAGGCCCATTCATTTTCTATTTCTTCCTCTTTATCTCTCTATTGCATCAGTGGATTGCTTCTGCAGTCAAAGGTGGTTTTGCACCAGATGCCGCCTCTTCCAGCAGAAAAATCAACATACAGCATTCACAAGAAAATTAGCAGCTATCTAGCATAATTCTGGGGGTAACATGCTATGATACCATGTCAGCAGTCTTGGTTTTCTACCGGACTGTCATTGAGAGGAGTCCTGTGTTACAAAGTTCCAGCGTTGCTGAATCAGTGTGGAGTACAGGGGGAATAAATATCACACACCTTGCTGTCACACCAAAATACCTATCAGCTACACCAGAAATTGTGCCAGGCTGCCAAAGATTGAGGGGGCAACACTACTGTGGTGGCAGCAAAAGGAGGCTATATTGCTGCTCCCTTGGGGAATGAATCTGGAAAGTTTGGAGCACACCAGGAAGGCATCTAACAAACACATGGTTCAACGGGAGCAGTTTCCTTCACTGACAGTACAGAGCTAACCTGGTGTTGACATCTGCTGCTACATTGGACTTCTGGCAGGATTGAGGCCTTTGTGCTGTATCTCCCAAGTTCGCTATGTCCCAGTGCATAGCACCATATGGGATAGGGCATGAGGACACTGACAATGCATTAGGTCAAGTAACAGCAATCCGTTACTCAGGATGGAAATCTCATGTTACTGTATTACAGCCACACAACACCCATTCCTAGCCAACTTCCTCTGGGTGCCTTCAACTTTTATATATCAAACCTTTATGCGAGACACAACTAATTAGGTCATCCCAGATCAGACCAGCCCACTCTGTCTGGTGCTAGGATCACAGTAGGTGAGAGGGTCTATGATATGGCAATTGATGTAGCAGTAGGGAAACTACTGTGAAGTAGTAGTCCAATGAATGAGGCTAATGCTTATCGCATGCAACTTTCCAGGTATGTATCCACACCAACAGTTCACACCATAGTTCACAATAGCGATACTACAGCTAGCACTATTGCCAGCAAAATACTGCATCATTTCTTTTATTAGGGGAAACGGGTAAACCAAAATCACACAGAGCGTCATGGTTTTCATCATGGCAAAGCTGAAAGCAGGTTCTCATTAGGCAAGTGTGTATCATAAATGATGAGCCAGATGAGAAGGTAATCACCCCTTTTTCTGAGAAACTAACTTCTGGATCATTACATTTCATTCATAAAATGTAAAATTCTTACAGAAACAAGGGATATTTTTTCCCAACAAAAATTATATGACATATCTTGGATTTTCATTTATGTGTTTGATCATATGAATGATTAAGTGAGCAGAAAACAGAAGTAAAACAAAGAATAACAAAGCAAATTTATCACTGTTTATCTAGAAAATAAACTCATTAAGTAAAAAGTAATGAGGGTTCACTGAAAAGAAATCTTGTAGACAGTCTTGAATATTAAAACCCCAACATATCTTATCTACTGTTTTCTTCATGCACAAGTTTCACAATGCCACAAATAAAATGTTGGAAACAAAGCCCTCCAATGACTTGAAGCTGGCGCATACAACGAAGCAGAGGAGGTAGCCCTGGGCCACTTGTCCTCACTGCAGGGTTGCCTTCAGCACACAAGTCCAACCAAGTACCAGAGCAGCAAATAAAAGACACACCGCAGATCCACAGGGTGGTAAACCCAGTTTTAGGGTGTTCAAAAACATAGCCAAGTGATGCAAAGCACTGAAGTGATGCAAACTCATTTTGGCAGCTCAATCTTATTGAAACATTTCTGCAAGGACAACTTTTCCCTAGCAGACTCAATGCTGGTATGTGCATCGCTTCTGTGTAATCCATCATAACGTCGAGGCAAATGAGGCAATTTAAAGAACAGCAGCAAGAATTATCTGGAAGAGCAGTTTTATAGAGAAAGGTTAAAAGAGCTTAATACATCCAGTTTTGTTAAAGCAGAGGTAGATGGAGCCAGCAAATGCTTAAGTAATGCAAACCTTAAGGATGGGGAGGAAATACTTGGGCTTATACATATGGGAACAAGTAGGAGTAAATGAAAAGAGAGTGGTGAAAGACTGAATATCAGAAAATCTTGTTGGAAGTGAAGAGCAGACCTTGTGCAAATTTTTTGGAGGAAGTGGTGGAAATTCTTTTTGTTAAGTAATTTAAATAAGAATTTGAAAAATAGTAATAAACAAGCTACCAGGAGTAAGTCTGTACTAGCAGGAGAGTTGATTGGATGATCCAATAGTCTCCTCTCTCCCAATTTCTTTCTTTGCTTGGATTATTTTCAACCAATTGACCATATATAACATTTGGTAAAAGCAAATAGAAAGTAACCTGGGGCACATTCACGACAGAAATTTCAATGCCAATTTAAGAGACTGTATTTCCCCCTGTGAGTTCCTGCCCTCCCAGCAGAACCTGAGAAAGGGATCCCATGAAGATTTCTCATTTATTCAAGTGCAGCATCACTTGGATTTGATCCACGTCCCCCAGAAGAGGCAACCCCCTGCAGGAGAGACAAGGAGGTTCAAACATTTTATTATTGTTCTTGGAGTCTATCAGGCAGATAACCTCTAATTAGCACCAGCAGTTGAAGAGGTTACAGCTTCTGACTAACCGCTCTGCCACTCTCCCAGAAGTTTCTGCCTCCATAGCAAAGGTGGCAGGAAACCACACGTCTGTATTTTAGCAGCTTGGGTTCCTTGCCCAGAAAAAAAAAGTGTAAACTATCAACAAAGGTAACTTCCATGACGGCTGGATATTGACAATTGGGTGCACTTAGGAGGAATACTTTAAACTACCATAGCTCGGTAAATGTTGCAATCTTTAAGTACACACCTTTCCACTGAAGGTAGACCGACCATCCCTCCTCTGGTGTTAAACTTACTGTTTTAGCAATCATGCTAACAAAGCTGACAACAGCTGCAGAATTCACAGTACGGTTCCCCATTTCAAAGTCTTTCTGATGTGTTCTCCAGTAGAACAGGGCATTTCTTCATCTGACGAGTCAGCTGTTGCACTTTAGTTCAACAGCAATTTCTGTTTATCAACACACATACATTTCCAAAAGAACTATATTCTATGTCTCATCATAGTTTATTATAAGAAGGGGTTTTTTTTCAGTATATGAATTGTTTTTTAAAAACTGTTCAATAGGCTCAAGCAATATTGCAATACCCAAATGTTTATGCACCACATGCATAAACCATCTTGAAGAGCCTCAAACATTTATGAAATAACATAATCCAGATTAATTCAGAAATAAATTAACAGAATGCTTTTTGCTTTATCATTTACAGACATCGAACCATATTGTATTGTTTTTTTCCTGCACAGAAAACAGTGGGAGTTCTGGACAAACATGAAAGGGAGAATATGTACTGCGAGCTATTTGTTTTCTATAGATCTGATAATATCTTTTGAAAAAGACATTCTGTATATAGAACAATTAAAAACTGCCCATATTTTAATGCTGTAAGGTTTAAGATTCATACATACCATAATGGTAGGACTCAGTTGTTCTCTCATTTATATCATGGCCTTTTTTTTAATAGCACAGTTGGCATTTCCATTTTTACTCCGAGGCAGATTTTGCCATCCTTACATCTTAGTTTCATTAGAGTTCCCATTCATTTTAGCGGGTAGGATGCTCTACAGCATGAATTAGAGCTAGAAAGTCTGGCTGCTCAGTTGTGCAACACTGGATTTGAAATATGAGAAATAGAAAAAACTGACTTCTTTTTCCAGAAAAGTAATGCGTGTACAGCAGAAGCAGCCTTGTTAAGAAGGCAAAATCAAGATCATACAGGGTCCGCTGTAATAGAGCGGCAGCACTAACTGCTGTTTGTCTTTCTGAGTTCTTTACTTAGATTTGATTGAGGTCTTTGATGTACATACCTATCCCCCACAGAAGTCAACACATGGGCTTCTGCTCACGGCGGTGACTGGGCTTTGTATTTACTGTGGTTTGGGTGGTTCTGAGAACTGTAAGCTCACGCTCCTAAGTCACTGATTCATGTATGTGCTTTTCCAATACAGTGGTCAAAAGATTATGCAAATTTGAAAGATTAGTAATTGCACAGAAGCCTTTAACTTGGTTGCTTACAGGTCTTCTGGAAATGGTCACTGTTGCTGGGGAAGGTTTCAACCCAATGTTTCTAACTTTCCTTTTCTCCCTTGAAAATAGACCTAGTTGATGCTGTGGCCATAGTTCAACAAAACAACAGCATCCAGAATTTCAAGATGTCTTTGGGGTGTTCTGACAATAAAGAACAACGTATGTTACGATTGTGTAAGAGCCATAACAAGTGTTACTATTTTTAGTTAGGCTGTGCATTAGTCAGTCCCTTAGGGACTCTGGATCTATTACACTATCCAAATCTATTATGCTGTTGTGACAGCTGAAATTCAACCACACGTTCAAGCACTTCAAACCCGATGCAAGATGTTGATCACACAGGGAAATGGAGCATGGGTGCCTACATCTTTTTACTCTAGCAACCTAAGCCAGTTCACCAGTGAACAGAGACAATTTGTACTACAGACTTTTCCCTCTGCCACTTTACCTAAGATGACATTGGCAGTATCAGACCTGGTCTTTGACACCCAATATCCAGAGCAAGCCACAGCTGCAGTTCACGTCTCTTATCGGCAGCCTCGCCACGCCGCATGCCTGGTATCACAGCTCCTTTCAGCGCGGGTG
Organism: Aramus guarauna; assembly: GCA_013400195.1. NCBI lineage: Eukaryota > Metazoa > Chordata > Aves > Gruiformes > Aramidae > Aramus > Aramus guarauna. Next base: position 229,146 of record VXBL01002615.1, read on the forward strand.
AAACACACCCACGTGCCAGTGCAGCGTTGTGTCCACATGACAGATATGCAACCTCGCACTTGTAACGACGTGCCTTCTGCCCCGTTGCAAACTTGCCGCATGCGTATCACAAAGGCCCTACGGCCACCCGCATCGCCGAAACGGATGGTGACAGGTATACGTCTTCCCTCAAGAGCGGCAGACGCGTGGTATCACGCCCCTGCTCTGGCACTGGGCCTCGCACTATGCCTCAGGCGTGCAATACCTCGCTGCCCTCCGAGTTTATTGCTAGCGAGAGTGCTGCGCGGACAGGCCCGCGAGCGGGGAGGCAGGTTCACTCGCTGGGACGGCTACTGACGTCCCTGCCCCGCAGCCCCCGCGCCTGCGGCAGCGCGGCGGGAAGGTAAGGTAAGGCAAGGCAAGGCAGGGGAAAGAGGGATAAACCGCGGAGAGATACGTGCCCACCGAGAGGCCGTTGCCCCCGCTGGGCACACACCGCCCCGCGGCAGCGGACCTCCCACCCCGCGGCTGGCCAGCGCGTCGCAGCCCTGCGCGCAGTCCCTCTTCCGCCACCATCTTGAATGCGGGCAGGAGAAACCCCGATGCGCTCCGTACAGAAACAATGAGAGCAACACCCCAACTCTTCAAGGGACGGGGAGAGGGGAGTACTAGAGAGGCGGGATGTCCCCACAAGGTCAGCGAGCACCTGCAGGAGACTTAAAATCACACTTAAACAATAAAACAAACCAAAACAAACACACTGCCCGAACTCTCTGCCCGGGACAAGAGAAAGCGGTAACTTGCCCGCACTTAAAATGGCACCTGCTTCCGCCCTCGCCTGGTTAACCCCGCCCCGTCAGGCAGGGGGCGGGGCGGCGGCAGGTACGCGCCTCCGTGTGCGCGCACGGCGCTGGTCGATCCCTTCCCCGTCCCTCCCCCGTCCGCCTGTGACACACGCGTCAGGAGACGCAGCGCGCTGCAGGGTGCCCGCCCCCTCCCCGGCTCCGCCCCGCCCCTCCCCGAGTTCCTCCGCGCGNGCGGGGAAGCCGGTGCGGACGCTTGCGGGGGGCGGCTGGTGAGGCCCCTCGGCCTCTCGCCGCCCCTTCCCCCTCATGGGGCCGCCGGGTCCCGCTGCCCGCCGTGCGGCTGCCGCGCGGGGAGTCGCTGCCGCTGTCGTCGTGTCCCGTCCCCCTCCGTGTCCGTCCTCCGTACCCGTGTCGTCCTCCCCCCGCCCCGCCTCGACTGCCGGGGTGCGCCGGCGGATCTGCGGGTGTGTGTGTTGGCGCGGGGGGAGTCGCTGACATTGGGGCGAACTTGGTGGGGTTTGTCCTCCCTGACAGCGGCGGGGGTGG
>VXBL01002615.1:230545-344466 GCA_013400195.1 Aramus guarauna
AAAAAAAAAAGGAGAGGGAAAGAAAGACAGAAAACCAAAAAAAAGCCCTAAGGCTTTCTGGCGTTGAGCTGGTTTCCCTGCGTCAGGCTTCCAGCAGGAGACCGAGCCAAGCCAAACAGACGGGCAAACCTGCCTGAGAAAGGGCAAAACTGCAGGTTCGGAAGTGACAGCAAAGACCCCCTCGCCTCCCCGAACTTTTGACAGGTGTCTGATGCCTTTGCGAGGTCGCTGACGTTTTCTCCAAACTTTAGTGAAAGTCAGGCACGGACTTTTTAACTTCTAGCGTCTTTGATTTTAGCACATTGTCTTTTCATTGTGGTTTAACAAGGAAAAAAAGCCCCGAGCGAAACACCTAAGCATATTCTGTAGCATTGCTGAGAACGGCTTTCAAGCATTTCCAAGGTGCAGACTCATGGTCTACTTAAAAGTGTGGCTGTGTGGCAGCCTTAAAAGCAGCAGATAAATGTCATATATTACAGAATTAAGTGAAACAGGTTTACTTTGGCTAACACGAGAATTTACTTTTCAACCAAGTTGCTGCACTGAAGGGGGCTATTTTGGAGGGGGATTGAAATGTATCAGGCCAGATGAAGTCTGACAGGATGAAATAGCATAAGAATAAAAAAAATAATATGGAATAGGACTTTAGTGAGGAGGCTGTAGTCGTGTGTTGAGACCAGACTTGAGGGAAGAAACACCTCCTAGCAATGCATGTATCAGAATAAAAATAGATATGTCTTTCATTTTCTAATCTAGGGGTCAATTCGAGTAATTTCCTAGTAACTTGTTTTCACAAATATGATGATGGTGATATTAAGGTGATAATAAAAGCCAGTTTTAAGTCACAGCCACTCTTGTTCACTCGACTCTGTCTTCAGAGAATTTAAAGTTTAGAAAACAGTGTGAAGAAGAGATAGCATCCTTGGACTGATGAGAATTTGTAAGTTCTGTCAGTTCAGTGTGTAGTGTCTTGAGGTACTAGAAAAGTTCAAATGCTTCAGATATACCTTTTTTTTTTTTTTAAACTCTGATTTTGATTGCATTCCTTAACATGTAATAGCTTATATGAGTTTATAAGCCTTATCAGTGATGTCATATACCAGTATGATGGAATTGATTCATGCCCTAAAAGTTGTAGCAGCTGGGGCCGTGGTCTGGCTTTGTTCATTTGTGGAGGAGATACTGTTTTTTTCTCTGTGGACTTCCTTGGTATTCCAAGATAAACAAAGGCAGGTTTTTAGATTCACAGAGTTTGAATGGATGTGATTGAAGTCCTTCAAGAAAGTGGAATAGTTTGTACTGATACCATTTCCTTCTATTGAGGCAGTCTATTACTTAAAACTTATCCCAGCAACACTTCTGAACACTTTTCAAAAGTGAATGAGTCTCATACAGAACACAGCTTTCTTCAGTCTTGTCTGATTCCTGATACTAATTTTTCTTCCCAATATTTCTGCTGCTTGAGTGTAGTCTGAGTAGTGCATTTCAGCTTACTAATAAGTCTTGGTTTGGTGCGGGGGTTTTTTGGCTTTGTGGTTTGTTTTTTTGTTTTGTTTTGCATTTTAATTAATCTTTTATGGAATCCTTACAAGAATTCGTTGATGATCTGCATATGTGGATCACACATTGAAAACTGTTTTCTTGGAGCTCTTCCTTTTGCTGAGTGCAATGCCTGTTTCTAACCCTGGATAAAAGAACAGTGACGTTTTAAAGCAAGACAAAGTCAGTTAGTGACTTGTGAGATCCAGTCCCACTGGAACTACAATCCAACTGCGAGTCTGCAAGGGGCAGCAACTGAGCATAGGAGAGGAAGGACCAGCTTGGCCAGCGGGCCTTTAGACCAAGGTAGGAGCTCAAAATGAAACGCTAGTTCAGAAGAAAGAAGGGGAGGATGTTTCGGGCTCTATCCTTCAGCGCCTTAGCTTCTGCCAGGTTGTGTCAAGTTAAACATAGTATGATACAGTTTAAAAAAAAAAAATCTGGAAGTAAAGAAATAGCTAGGAATAGCCTTTCCACCCCCCAAAACGTGGACATACGTGTCTTACTACAGCTGCAGGAAGGAAGCTGTGGAGGGGGATTAGAACTGAGGTTGTGCATTCTTGTTCCTGTACTATTTGTACACTGCCGAGTTGAAGGTGACTGTAGTAAGACACAGTGCAGTTTATATTCCAGAGAAGTTGCTACAGGAAAAAAAATGGACAGAGGCAGGTTCTTAGATGAATGATAGGAGTGAGAGAAGAATAGACAAGAATATCATGAAATAAAGTGAAAAATGAAGGTGGAGGATGCTATTTTCCTCTTACCTTGCATGTCTGTGAGGAGGAACTGTGGGAAAGAGGGAGCTGATGCACAGAAGAGTAATGCTGGCTTCATGCTTCTGTGGAGAAGGAGCAGCAAGCAGTTCTTTATGGAGCTGTCACTAGTAGGAAGAAGATTGATGCTGGAGTGTTCCAGATTGACGTGACTGCTTCTGGTCCCCAATCTTAGTTAAAGAATTTGAGGGTAAAAATGTGACATAAACAGCTTTGCCATTTGTCTAACAGCAAAAAGCGAAACTGAAATCCTTTGTGTATACAAGCTGTAAATCAAACTCACGGGGAACAGTGATATTGCTGTATGCTCTCTCTGTGCTACAGAAATAGAACTTGTGGAAAGTATCTGGTATCTGAACAAATAGGAGAGCAGCCAAGAAAACTTAAACATCAATTTCAGACTAAACACTGATGTGTGAATTTTTTTTTTTTTTTTTGTGTCTAGCTGGGTACTTAGTGCCCATGTATTACTGAGTAAGACTGAGAAGAAAATTGTAAATGTTTGTTTCTCTTGGTAAATCTGTGAACCCATGGCAAAAGAATGATATGGCAGGAAGAAAATGGTCCTTTTGGTCTCAGAGAGCATCTGGCCATCTAGGAGGGGCAAAAATATAATTTAAGAGTTTCTTTTGCAAATACATATGATTTTCAGGCTTTTTGTAAGCTCATCCTTTCCTAGTGTAATTATCATATTCTGTATTGCCACATGGATTGGGGACAACTTTCAGTTTCTATTTGAGCATGTGTGGGTTTTGGTTTGTTTTTTTGTTTGGGGCTCTTTTCTTTGTAGTTGTTGTTGGTTTTAGGGGAGCACACAACAGCCTTGTGGGTTTCAGGTTGAAGGAAGCCATTGTAATGGCCTTAAGCCCCATGGTCAATAAAATATTTTGAAGACAAATGTCTAACATCAGCATGCTTTTTTACCTGAAAATGGTTTTGTCGGTTTTCCTTTATTTATATTCAACGTGTAATTTCCTTTAAAAAAAAAAAAAAATCTTCATTTTATACAACAGCATTTTTTAACATGCTGCTTTTTATTTGGTCAGCTGACTGCAAGCCTGTTGAGACTATTTTGATAGTTCTCTTACCTACCCACCTGTTCACAGAATTGGTGCAATTAGAATGAAGTTGGTATTTAGGCTTGGTTCAATCCCTAACTGTAACTTTTGAGGTTACATCTTAGTGCTGGATCTGGGAAAAAATTCTGTTTAAACATCTAAGATATGATACCAGATAGGTCGATGAAAATGTTCTTTTATTCTTAAGCTTGACGTATTCTATACTAACAACCTAGAAACTAAGATAGTTGCTGGGTGTAAAGTAATCACAGGAGAGTTGAGGGGAGGTATTGTCATTAGAACAGTACAGTGGGTTGCTGAATCCATTTTTGTCATTGTCTATTCTCTGGCAAGTAGCTTTTCCTTTTTGATTTTTACCAATATTTAAAATACCAATCCAGGGTACTTCATATGAGTATTGAAAGTGGATTAATGCTGGAAGGTAATGTGGAAGAAAGCTTATATATTTAAAATAACATTATAAAAATCTCTTCACATATACTGCTTGTTTGTCATGTCCTGCAGTCAGAACTGATATAAAGCATGCTGCCATTTATTTTAATGCTAATGTTTTGACCCTGACTTAAAAAGTGATCAAGAAAGAAGGACCTCAATCAAACTGAAAACCCTCTAGAAACTGAAGTAGCACATCGAAATCGTGAACAGTGTGAGGAAAACAGTGAGTAAAAATTGATCTTGCTGTCTCACTGTAGTTTTGAAACTTAAGTATGGGAGAGCTGATTAGGTTTGTACTACGTCTTTGTTCTCGTGAGTGATAAATATTAACCATATGCTTGGATTGAAAGGTCTAATACTTGTCTGTGGAATCTTTGGGCTAAATTAAATACAAGGCAAAACTGTAATACAGTGTACAGGAAGTTGAGACCCCATGTTCTCCACGACCGTTTGTATAATCTTGAAATGGTTGCTATTCCCTCCTCTGCATCTCTTTCTCCCTCGCCAGTCTCCAGTTATATTGCATGTGTGAGGCAGGCTGAGGTACCGTCACCTGTAGAGGTCGATTGAAGGATAGTGTGCTGCAGTTCAGGGCCCCGGATTGTAAGCTCCTGAAGGAACTTGCTATGTTTTTGTGTAGTGTATTTGTATGATGAAACCCCTCCAAAGTTTGCGGAAGTCTATAGACTTGACTTTATTTAAAGCTTTCAGTTGTGATTTTTGTGATAGATTGTCAGTATTGCAATATGGGTTACTTTGAGTCATTTGGATGCATTTGTGCATGTTAAAATTTCAGCTGTTTGCAGTAAAGCTTGGACATTTGCTGTGTTTTACTTTATTTCAAAACCTATCCAATTTTGCTCCACTTAAAGCAATGCATGTTATGATTCCATGGTGTGTTTTACTAAGTTTATACGTATAAAGAATCTTTCAAACTGTAAACTTGGTAAATCGGCTGGAAGTTTGACAGTGAACGGTGGATGTTGTGGTTCATGCATAACCAGCAGTAAAAGTTGTGTGACTGAAGCTCAGGTTAGAACCAGTTTGGTTTGTTCCTGTGTTTGTGCGTTCAGCAGGAATAAAATTCAATGAAGATCTGTTTTATTTCTCTTGCTAGTAACTGCTGTCCAGTGTGGTGCCTCTGACTCAGTCGACAGCATGAACTTACCTGGGTGTAACAGGGCCTGTGAGAAGGTGTCTTTTATTCTTTAAAAGACAGAATTGGAAGGAAAGGGTAATACTTTGAGCAGCCTGCTCTAACTGGTCCCGCTCTGAGCGGGTGAGTGGTCTGGGGGCCTCTGGGGTCACTTCCAGCCTGTGTTACCCTCTAGTTCCAAAAGGTGAGCGCATTGAGTCCTCATTAGGAAAGCAACCGATTCAATCCATTCATCTGTGGTAGTCACCAAATCTGAGTTTAAACTACAGTTATTTTAAAAAGCCTTTCTGTTTTGTGGGTTTTTTTTTTTTCCATATTTTTTTTTAATACCAAGGTAGAGGATGCAGAATTTCTTCTTGCATAGAATCATAGGGATTACATCAGTGTGTTGCTGAAATGGCCTTTATCTTGTGATTGACTTGTTTGGCATTAGTAACCTAGTTTGTTAATTTGGAAATAGAAACATAGTTTGCTCGCTGTCTCCCACCTTTTTTTATATGGAGGAATTGTTAATAGTCCAGATATAGAGGCAGTAATTCTTGCCACTGACTTCCCTTTTTCCATTTTATAAAGCTTGTAAACTGAAAATGTAGATTCCTGATTTAGGAAATCAAAGGAACCAGTGACCATGAGAGTTAAAGGGGAGGTATTTATCTTTCTAGTCATACAAGCAAAGAATCATCCTGTGTCAGATATGAGTTTTTTAGAGGCAGCTGGTAAAATTTTAACATGTGATGCAGAAATGTTGGGTATTTCTATTTTCTGAAGTGTCTATATGGAATAATTAGTGATTTACTGACTGTAGCAAGGATGTGATGCAGCATCTGCGTTTAACACTTTTATATCTGTTTTTAACACTTTGATAAGAAGGCTTGGATAACTTGTGCTCTGGAATATTAAAGGGATTAAACTAGGATTGTGTGCACTCACGCTCTCTCTTTATTTTTAAAAATCTTGGATGTAATTGAGAAATAGCAAAGAGCTGAAGGATTGCAATGTAATTCCACTCTCTGAAGAGGAGAAAAAATTGAGGAGTTTTACACTAGTTTGAGATTTTATGCATGCTTGGCATGCATAGCAGTAGAGAACCATCCGAGAACAACTGGAGTTTTACTGTAGTTAGTGAGTGGTTTTAGGTATATCAGAATGAAACTTAATGGAAGAGGGTGTACAGGAACAGTACTATGTACCTAACAGCTCCTCCTGTCTAGGTACTGAATGAAGTTACAAAATATGATTTGATAGAACTGTTTAGCTGACTGTAATACAACATGCTTAGGTTTTTAAAGTTATTTGACCAATGTGTCCATTAACATTGCTCCTTAGGCATCACTGTTAAGGCAGATTGCTTTATCTGAGGTTTTTGGGTTGGTTTTTTTTTTTTTTCAGTTGAATATCTAGATCTATGTTGGACTGTACAGATTTGGTGTAATAGAGTGTTCACAGACTTTTTAAAGTTACTTAAACTTAAAAAAAACAACAACAAAAAAACCAACCAACCAAAAAAAAAACCCCACAACAAAAACCAGCTTGGTTATAGGGTGTTTTTTAAGGTTATTTAAGTACAGCTAACAGTGGTGTTAAACAGATTAAATCACCATTTGAGGGAGTGATGATCGAATAGGAGACAATGTTATAGGCAAGCACGGTACTGATTTAAATAATTTGCAACACTTTTTTCCACTAAACCTCTTATATGCCCTTTGATTGACTTCACTTTTTAGATCCATAGATCTGAAGTATAATGGGGTCCTTGCAGAGGAGGATGATAGAGAAGGAAAAAATGGCTGAGAAAAGTTCTCAGAGGAGGTTTTTAAAGAGGGAAGTTTACCTTTTGAAAATTGAAAGCTTGCTCCTTTCCTTACAGGCATACTCTGTTGAAGTCATCTCAAGATAGTTTCCTCAGTGTGAAATTGGATGGCTTCAGCATAGTTGGATGTGACTGGCTTAGGAAATGTCTTTATTTTTGTAATAGATAAGCTGCAGACTGAAAATGTCTGGCTTAGATTGAAGATGGTAGAAGATACTGATATTGAGATAAAGCAATCAGTTATTTTTTGTGACATCTGCTTCCACTAGGGGATTTTGGGTCCCCCATTTGAGATATTGATATAATATGCTAAACTGGTTATCTAAAGCTTAGAAATAAATATTAAATCATCTAGCAATACAGAAAAAGTCTTAATAAATCTTAAATGGTCTTAAATAAGTCTTAAATGGTTTACAACAAAATACTGTACAAATATTTGCAGGTGGCATTTGTATATAATGATAAAAATTATTCAGGCAAATACATAAACTGCAGGGTGTTTGGTTTTGGTTTATTCCCAGCAGTGGTTCATGCTCTACTTTGGAGGCTGGTTACAAGGAGTTCATCCTGGCTCTATTCTGGGACCTGTCCTGCTTAACATCTTTGTCACTGCTCTGGAGCTGGAGTGTACCAAATCTGGGACCAGTCAGTATGCTAAAGGGCAGCGCTGCATTTCAGAGGGATCTCCCAGGACAGAGCAGTGAGCTGACAGGACCTTCATGAAATCCCAGAAGGACAAATGGAAAGACCTTTGTCTGGGACAGAAAAAAAACACTTGCAGGGGATACAAGCTAGAAATGCTGAAGATGAGTCAGCATTTACCCTAGCAGCGTACAGGAGTATAGCCACTAGACTAAACAAAGTGATTATTCTCATTTACTCAGCACTTAATAGACCACACCTAAACCACTGCATCCAGTTTTGTTCTCTTCCATTCCACTGGAAGGCCGCAAAGATGGTTGGTGGGCACATAACCTGTGAAGAGGGGCTGAGGGACCCAAAGCTGCATGGAGGTACCTACTTTGAGGCAGAGGGTCATCAAGAAAATGGAGCCAGACTCCTCAGAGAGATGCATGACAGGAGCCTGAGAGACAGTTGTCATAAAGTAAAACTGGGAAAGTTTGTTTTGCACCAGGACGTGCCGGTCTGTGATGATCCAAGTAAGAAAGGCACTGTAAAATATCGTTGAAAATGCTATTTATTAGAGCTAACGCTATAAAGAGAGAATAGTGTAGATAATCTTACATCTGTTCTGATGCTGGGAACCCTGAGTTGTGCAGCATCAAAGAGGCCTCTGTCCATGTGCAACATACTGTGCAGACCCCATCCACAGAAGGTGCTACACCTGATGGTCCTTTGAGCTATTGTTCAATTTCCTTAGAAGAAAACAATTCTATTACTAGTTTCTACTGTCAAGCAGAAAGGGTGCTCACATGAGAACGTCTAGCTGCACCTTCAGATAAAGGCAGGGCCACCCAGGTAGTAAGTGGGAGCTGCCTGCAGGCTCATCCTGCAGCCAGGGCTATGTGCGGCACAGCACCGGCCTGAAAGCCAGCCCGTACATGCAGCACAGCACAGGCACGCGCCTACTCAGGTTAGCTCTTGCCTGGATCACGAACTCCTCGATGTATTATGGTCTTCGGTCAGGATGTTCTGGCTTGACGTAATAAGACCGTATTTCACTATGAGGACAGTCAGGCATTGAAACAGCTTCCCTAGAGAGGTTGTGGAATCTCTGTCCTTGGAGGTGTTCAAGGCCCAGCTAAACAAAAGCCTGAGCAACATTGTCCAAAGTCACTGTTAACCGTGCTTCAGCAGAAAGTTGAGCTAGATGACATCGTCAGGTCCAATCCACCCTGAATTGCTCTGTCTCTGTGTTTTGGGTCTCACTCATGATCTTAAAAAAACAGGTTGGAAGTTGCAATAACTTTGTCACAACTGATGGGAATATCTGTAAGACAGGAGAATTCTGGGTTTCCACGTAACTCCATGGTGAAATCAGTGCTATGGTAACAGTAATTTAGATATAATTTAGATAGAAGCAGTTTGTAATTGGATCCAGGAAGTTTCACGTGTTGCTGCATCACTGAAGAAATGTGATCACAGAATGCAAAAAAGGTCCTGTTGGCCATTCCTTGTTTCTATAGTCATGCATCACATAGGCTTTATTTGTCCCCTACTTTTCATTCTCTTGAAAATTTTATTTCCACAGGAATATTTGTATCTTTTTTTTTTAATGCAAAGGATAGTGTAGCCATTAGTTTCCATCTTTGCTAGCTGCTGGCAATATGACAATAAATTGGATTGTGGTTGACATGTTAATATACAAGATGTATTAAAGTAATACTTAACAATCCATGCACCTCGTATGTCTGAGGAAATGCTGAGAGATCTGGATATTGAATGTTGCCAGGTTTGGCTGTTCCTTTCTTGCAGCAGGGGACATGGAATACTTGGTCCTTGCAGGAAACCATTTCCTTCTTGTTTGCTTTGGTGTTCTGGACCTGTGTGTAACTTCAGTCTGTGGAGCCATCAATGGGCATAAATGACCATTGTCTAGTGAGACCCTTGCACCCAGCTGTCCTACTACTTACTGTGGTGAGAGAAAGCACTGAAACACTGCTTGCACTCTAAATTATTGCTCCTAAATACAAGAAAGGTGTGTAGGGAACTTTTATATTACGATATAGCTGCTTTTGTATTATCATATAGCTTGCCAGTTCCCTTTCATATAGGTTAACTAGGTCATGATCTGTCCAAATAGCTTTGGCTGAAGTGTATCTTCTAAAATAATGAAAAGATGAATAAATTCCTTGGTTCTGGGGAAACCCGGTTATGTCTGATACTGAAGGAAAGACTGGCTTTCATTGACAGGGACTGAATCTTTACAGTTGAAGTTACTTTGCCAGTTAGCACTACTGAATATTATTATCTGATGGAGAAAAGACTGAAACAAACTTGTAGTTCCTCAGGGAAAATTTGATCAGTTCCAGTACTTGATGAGTCCCATGAATTCTTCCTTTGATTAAATTGAATTTCTCTAGGGAAAAAGACATTAGAGTAAGGAACTCAGAAATTGAATAAAAAATTATTTATTTAGCATGATTTAATTGTTCTTTAAAAGTACTGGTATCAGGGGAAAAAAATTCTGATGCTGGAGGGCCATTTAATCTAGCAAAGGTATGCATCTGAGTTCAGACTTGGTGCTAGGCATGTCAAAGTAGAAATGAGAGGTATTTTTGAGTGAAGGTAATTGACTGTTGTCTTAGTTAAGGGGCAGCTTAGTGATGTGGGGTATTTGCAATCTTTAAAGTAGAATTAGATGTCTCTCCAGAGTGTGTTCTGTAACTAAGCCGAAGGCTTCGGAATTATTGGGTGAAACTGTGATCCGTGTTGTGCAGGGTGTCAGCCTAGGTCGTGACAGCAGTTTCTGAAAGAGTCTGCCCAGAAGAGAGTGTTTATTTACTTCTGAGGGGAGCTTCCAAGGTACTTTGGCTACCTGAACTGAATTTCTGCAGTTAAACATACTTAGGCGTTTCATTTCCATATGCCTACTTACACCTTTAATTTCTTATTAATGTTTTCAGATTTTTTTCCCCAAAACTGGAATTTCCCCGTTATGTTTCATTCTTCTTGCCCTATGTTTTATCTTCTTTCAAAACGTGCTGCAGTTGTTCTTCTCCACCCATTTCTTTTCCGGCTTTACCAGACGTTGCGGCCGTCTTTTTCCTGCTGCTCTGTGTTCCCGCGTGGCAAGTCAACAGATCGCTTTGCTAAATGATCAATAAGTAGAATTACTGCCACATCATTAACACTGTGGCTTTAACGTTAGGCTTTTTCTACCTTTTCTTGACCTTTGATCATTGTATTTATAGATTTGGTATGGTAGCTGATTAAGTATTATAGTGCTGCTCTTTAACTTGTCCTCCAGGCTTAATAGGTGTTTCCAGTGGACACTGGAGTAACAGTGGGCACATGAGCACAGAGAGGGTGGAGATACTGTGCTCCTCCCTCCCCATGATTCTTCTTTCCAGTTGCAATTTAGTCTTAACCAAGTTGCAAGTCTTATGTAGCAAAATCTAAATTAATGTGTTGTCCAAGTTCCCTTATTCTTCTATAAATTCATCCAGTTAGAACCCGAAAAGTGACTTTAAAAAAAAAAAAAAAAAAAAAAAAAAAAAAGAGGGAGGGAGGGGAATTGGGGCGGGGAGGAGAGCAGAACTGTGTCACTCTGTAAGCAACTGTTACTGCGTCATAACATTGGTTAAGACGAGTGATACAAAGCATCCTCTGTGGCAGGTAGCAAGTTAGGAGTGAGGATAGAGAAGTGAGCAGTGTCCACAGAACATAGCTGTAGCTCTTAGGGGATTGCAGTCACATTGCCAGCAAGACGTTCAGGTGTTGGGAGGTACCCGTCTGGTGCTGCGATCTTCCTCTTCTGCGGGGTTTTTAGGAAACTCTGAAAATCCCATCCACCTTCCTCTTTTCTACAGTCTACGCAACAATTCTTGCTCTCTGTGTAGGTTTATTAAGGTCATTAATCAGCCTGGATGTACCGTTTAAGTAGATCTCTGCACTGCGTGCAAGTTTGGAAGGCTGATGTTAATGGGAATAGTGACAATTATTGTCAGTTAATGCATTGCTCTCCTGAGGCTGCAGAATCTGTGAACTGACTGCCATGTCTTGTAAACTACATATTAAATGTTTCTAGATGCTGAAAATGTTAGAATTCCAATAATCTGTGTTATCTGTGCACACATCAATTTGCAGTGCTATATGAGTAGTAAAAATTATTGCCACAATTAGAAGTTTCTGACCTAAAATTTGAGAACTAAAGTGTGGTGAAGATTTAAGAATAGTTTGGAGGGGCTGCTGCTTTCCATCCTCTCATTGCAGGACAGGTTATCCTGGTTTTGAGGCTAGTTACAATTATTTTTATGTCTGTACAAGCTCAATAATGACAAATTTATAGAGATATAACCTAATTTAGCATATTTTACATTTTTTTTTTAATATTTAAAATCACCATCGTTAGAAAGAATAAAAAGCTATAATTTGTATGGCCTACAGCCAGAAAAAAGGATACTATTTGCAGATGTTGGGTTTTTCTTTAACATCCTTTTAATTTTTTTCCTCTCTTTGGATGATTTATGAGAAGTTTCCATGAGTGTCAGAAGTATTGTTCTCTTTGGCTTAAAACTAATGTGTGCTAAAGTCTTTCTCTAGATGAGAGATTTATTTCTCTTCTCTCTCTCTTTTTTTTTTTTTTCCAAATTCATTGAAAAATGTGTTCTCATTCACACACACACACACACCCATGAAATCTTCATGAAAAAACAGAATTGGATGTTATTTCCTGAGAAGTGTTTTGGAGCCAGCAATTAAACATCTTTGGAGGAACAGGTGAAATTATTGAAATGTTTGAAAGTAAAGCACCAACTTAAAGCAAATTGTTTTAATAGGTATTTTAAACCATGTAGCAACTGTTAAAGTGGTATATGATTTTTATTTTTTTTTTTTAAAACTGAAGTTTTATGATATTTATTGCTTCTATCTGAAATAGACCATTTTGGTCAGTGGCAGATAACTTTCAAAACTCTTACTACAAAAAATTCTGATTAAAATAAAAATTGCTCTAGCTGAAGCGGATGAAAATGCAAAGTTCTCTAAGGTGGGAATACCGGTTGAATATAGAATAAGCATCTGAGATTAAAGGTATTTGAATAGTGTGTGATTCTTTTTTTCTGTGCATCTAGAATAATCTAAAGTAATTTTCATAGAAAAATAACTAATGAAAGCAGACTGCTAGGTGTAGTACGTGTTACTTTCAGTGAGGTTTTTTGTTTCTAGGTATGTTTCTGTAGTTTTATTGCAAAGATACATTTATTATGCAACACATCCAATCAGTTCAAGCTCCGTAAAAGAAGCTTTCAAGCAGTTACACCATCTTCTGAAGCCTGAAACAAACGTCGTGAGCGAGGCGTGTGAACTGCATCTTCAGGATGGGGACTCGCTTTCTTCCTTGCTCGGACTAAGCAGTAGTTTCATTGTTCGTCTGGGGCCCGTGCTCTGAATCAGAGTGGTGCTGTCACTTTCTGTTTTGTGGCTGGCTTTGAAAACTAAATTGATCACTGAGTTCCTAAAAATCTGCATTAGCCGTAACTAAGGGGAAAAGGGATGAGTGGATGAAAGCGATGTGACAGCTCTACCTTACTAGGAAAGGCCCTCGCTGTGTAAAGCAGCCTGTCTTGTGTCTAAAGTCAGAAATGACACAAGTAAGTTACTGAAAGATTATGTGCAGGCTTACTTGGGTAACAGTGTATACACTCAAATTTGTAGTGTTGTGTGCAGTAAAATGCAAATTATTTGACCTTTTTTCCCCCCTCACTGTGGAATAGTGAGTCATGCACTCAGGTATTGTGGTGCAAGAGATCCACCGTCTCTGTTTAGCTTGTACTAACTTGGGCATAGGTTGGTGCATATGAACTTATTTGAGTATGTGTTGTGTAAAATCATGCGAGTAATTTTTTATGATCAGTAGTACAAAATTAGGCTTTTAATGAAAATTCTATCTTTGTTATTTAACTTAATGCATTTCTTTTTCATATGATGATTAAAGTGCATTGTCTAGGAATGTTTCTATTTCAGCTAAGATGCAAACAGAAAATAAAAAATTTAGCAAGATGGCTTTTTGAGGAATGGGAATTAAGGTTTTTAATAAAGAAAAAAGAATTAATATATTTCTATGTAAAAAAACTTCAAAGTGAGTTATTTTCGCATATGATCTTTATTAGATTGTATGTATTTGCTGTCTTGGCTGTGATGGCTCTTCCTGAGGTCTGTTATTATCCAGTGCCTTTCGTTGTGCACTACTGGAAAAGAAACAAGTGAATTGGCTATATAAGCTCAAGAGAATTCGGCTGGAAAGGCAGCCTGCCGGCTGGTGGTTCTCTCTGAGCCTCCTGCCTGAGGTTCGCTGGCTCCTAAGAGAATGATCTTTTATATTTCCATTGAAGTGTCACCTGTTGGGATGGAGGCAGAAATTCAGGCTGATGGCTACACTGACTCTCCCGTCTTGGAGAATAGGCCTTTCTTTAAACAGCTTTTATTGTGTTGAACACTGAACTGGGACGTGTTTCTTGAGGCTCAGCAGACTTTTGTCTTCTTGAAGCCTATAAAAATGGTGGCTTGTATTACAGTGTAATACTGTTTTTCTTTATCTGTATAGTATTTAATTTTTTTAGAATGTAATTTTCCTCCCATAATAATGTTATTTTATCATTCTGTATCCACCTGCCTCTATTTCACATGGTGCTCAATTTTCCACTGTTCAGGATGATTGAACTTGTGTGATTGTGCATAAGCAGTTAATTTGTAGTCAAAGCTTTAGAACCAACTCGTCCAGTTTTAGTTGTGCTGTTTAACCGGTAGTGATACAAATGCTGTAATTACAATTACATAGACAGAAGTGAACGACATTTAGCACATTGTAATTGACTCATGCGGTTATAGTTACCTTGAAGTGAGCTTAGTCATTAAGACAAAGGGTTAGGAACTGAACTTTTAAAAAACTTGATGTGAATTAGGAGAGATTTAAATAATCAGGCTGGCCCTGTTTTATTAAGTTGGGACACTATTTCCAGAATTTGGGGAAAATTCATAGACTAGATGATACCGGGTTGTATAACTGCAGCTTATAAGAAAATCGGTTTACACAAGAGTTAAGGGAGTAAATAGGTCTTACAAGCATGTAAGAGCATATATAATGATGATTAACATAAAAAAATAAATGAAGGCACTGTATTCTGGGGAACTAAGTAGTAGTCCAGAACAGTGGTTTCATTAGCATATATGCCAGAATATGCATTCCCATTGAAATGAAGAAATTGACAGTGGCTAAAGGAAAGAAAAAATTTTGCAAAGCTACCTTAACCAGACCTCAGTCAGAAGTAGGCCTCATAACCTGTGAACCATGGAGAATTTTTTTTATTGTTGCACACCAAGAGTCTTGGCATATTCAGTGGTCTCACATTACATGCAAATTTATTCTGTTACGTGTAATTCAGGCACATCTAAAGATTGATGTTGGCTAAAGTGATTTTAATACTAAGATCTGGTTTACTTTAGAGAAGTGTAGGATTGTAAAATTTTCTTCTGGTTACTTAACGCTTTATAGGTCTGTACCTTTCTTATTTTAAGCTAACGTGTAAAAGGCTGGGACCAGAGACAATAAAAACAGAAATGTGTTTGAGCAAAACTTGACTGCTAGCTATATAAACTTGTGAGAAGATGCTGATTAAGCTTTGAGAAATTTAACCGAGTTCAGTATCTCTTTAGGCCACTGTTGTGTCCATTTTTATTACTTCAGATATTTATCATCGAGCACTGTGATGTTGTTGGAAAGGGCAGGGGAAAGCATTTAGAAAACCGCTGATAATAATGACTAGATAGTGTTTTTACTGTTCCAGAAAGCTGTGGTTTGGGGGCAAGGATTATGGCTGTGGTGATGTTGTTTGTTTTGTCATTTTTTAAAGAGTTTGGAAAAGCTTAGAAAATGCTCTCTGTAGCAAAAAAAAAAAAAAAGTGCTTTGGAGCAAGTGGAAAGACCTACATGAACAGCTCTTTTTCTCTTTTTCTGATATCTTTTACAAGCTTTTCGTAGAGAGGCTGGCTTAAGCAAAGAAGCTGCACTTTAAAGGCTGTAAATTGAAAACAAACAGAAAATGAAACTTAGGGTAATTTTAGTGTTTGCTGTTGCTTATATCACTTCTGTTAACAGTGACCTACTGTCTGAAAAGAAGAAACCAGGGTATGCAAGCTAGAAGCTGGAAAAATCTGACCCTGAAATCACTTAATATCCTAGTAGTGAGTGTGACTGAAAATTGCCATGGATTCTCATGAATCTGATAAATTTGCTTCTTGGGGGTGCTTGAAAGGATAAAGGTTTTCTGCTGAGAGGGATCTGCGTATACCTCTTAGAAGAAAATATTCTGTTTGGCAGAGGTGAGGAGGAAAGGAGATGGTGATTCTTCTGGCCTTGAAATCTATGGATATGAATCTTTATCCTATTCCTTCTTTGGGCCCCCAGCACGCTAATAGCATTTAAAGTTTGACTAATAACTATTATAATCAGCCTTCAGGCCTTCAATTGCCTGCAGGGTCAGGAAGAAATTATTTTCCTAATGTGTAATTTGGCTTCTTGACCCCTGATTTGCACAGTGGCAGATCACGCTGTGACAGCTGAAAGGCTTCCTACCCCAAATGTTACGTTGTGCCCCTCTCGTAAGCAGTTGCTGGTCATGTGGCAGGGGTGACCAAAATGGCACAATCAGCAGTCCTTGGTTTGCTGCAGGTTACTATTCCAGAGTACTGAAGTATTGGCTACAGTATTAGAGTGATAATGGAGCATGATGGTATCAGCCCGGACTTTGAGCAGAAGTTTTTCCAGGAGAAATTATTAGGGACTTTGCAGAAACAGTCATCTTCCTCTGTAGCACGGGGAATGGTTCACCTAATAAAGCATGCCCAAGTGATCTCATACTTAATTGTTTACAGAGTCTTTTGGCATTGGTAATAACCTATTCTCTATTGGTGACATACGTATTTTGTGTAAAAGGAGAGAAAAGACTATTTTTGGACTTGCACTGCGGAAGTTTGTGAACTTACTTACCTCAGGCAGTACAAGTACAGATGGTGACCAACTGCTTCTGATTCTGGAACGGGCAGATATCCAGAAGGAAACGTTCTGCTCTTTGGGCACTGTCTGCATTCGTCCTCTCTGTGGTCCATATTGGACAGTGCGAGAGCTGCTTTTACAGGGATTTGGGTGATTCTTTATGACTCATCAGTGGAGCTTTTTTTTTTAAAATGTAATTGGCTTTGCCTCATTTGAGTGAGGTGACTCGTTGCTTCATCCTGAATTGAGAGTCTGAGAAGTCAGTTGCAAAAACAAGCTTTCATCTCATGAAGATGTAGGTATTTACTTGTCACTTCCTTGCGTTGATGAAATAATGGATAAAGTAGAAAGAAAGGCTGGAAAATTAGTAAAAGGTGTAACCACAGAAACTTCATCACAGTCTCAGTTGAGATGCGACTGCCGCGAAATGGCCAGCAGCCAAGCTTTGCAGCGCATCTGACTTCACCTGGCACTGTCATCTGCTCGCTGAAAACATTTCTTAAATGATACAGCGATGAATGCGACTTCTATTTAACAGTGTCATCCACTCAAAATGTTCTGTAACATCTGTTGCTTTGTTCATAAGTTGCAACGAAGATGAAATAACTGAAGAGTGGCTGAGAAAGTGTTTGGGCTTTACAGAAGGGCTGCCTGCATTCCAGCTGCTTGGGTAGTAAGCGCTGGCTGGTTTCTCTGAGCTTCTGTGTGCGTTATCCTTGTGGAAGAATTGTTGCTACTTTCTGTTCTTTGTACCTACAGTGCATCATATATGTAAAACAGGGTAAAAAGCCTCAGGAAAATACTCAGAGTTTGTGATGTGATGAAATACTCTTTCATGTTTTACTAGTTGTTGGTAGAGTATGAATATGAAAAGCTGTTTTCGAGTGAAATTTTTTGTTCGTGCCTGATGTCACAGTCAATTTCTGTGTATTCTTTGTTTCCAAAGCAGAAGGCTAGAAAACAGAAAAATGCCAAAAAGCCCCACCTCAGAGGTGCAATTCCTTTTGACTGTTAGGAAGGTGTGCTCGTAATGATAAATTCTTTTATTAAATTGTGATCGCTAAACTTGCAATCAAGAACATGAGAAAATGCAATTTCTTTCTGGATTTCTCCCTAAATTAAAAATTGAGACTTTCCCCTCCATATCAGCCAATCTATAATTTGGGGTTTTTGCACAGAGAATAGGCATGACATTTCTATGAAATTATGATTAACTGTCATACTTCACTTTTTAACCTAACATGTCAAAGCTTTATTTTCTTGCATCTTGTGCTGCAATCCTTTTAAAGATTTTTTTGAAGTGGTTTTAAAGACAAAATTAAACAGTGACTTGAATGTTTTACATATGTATTGCCAGTTAAATTTACAAGAATCCACTTGTTCTTTGTTTCTAGGATAAAACTTTAAATCGATAGACCTACTCCAGTAATTTAAGTTTAAAGCCCAAATCTTTGTAAGCTGTAAGACTTCATCACGTAACAGCTGTTTAAATGCTGTTTTGGTTTGTTTCTTCTAATCTCTTGTTCTGTCTTCTGTGTAGTTCTTCAATATAAATGATTGATCAAACCCTCAATTCTTGGATTAAGGATGACTTTTGTTTGTTTTGGAAATCATTAAGGTAATAACAATAAATACACAAAAACAATTTTCTAAGATATTGTTGACATGACTGACTAGTACTGCTCATGCTACTGCTAATATTGCACAGCATGCGTATTGTTTATAATCTGAGTCCCTCCCTTCCCCTCTGTGGTGATTTTCACACTTCCACGAGCTGGGGTTTTTCTCAGCCTGTGTCACTAAACAATAGAATTCTGAGGTATGGCAGCTTGGAAAGTAATTGTATAAACTCTGTTGTTTAGGGGTTTTGTTTATTTGTTTGGAGGTGTGTTTGCGTACCCAAAAAAGACTTTTGGAGATGACAGCAGCAATCTCTGTTTTGTGTTAACTTTTACTTTTGGTCATATGAAAGCCAGGTTGTGGAGTTTGTATCTTTTAGGAGAAGGTATCAAAATATGGGGGGAGTCAGGGATGCAGAATGGGATGTGCAAACAGTGCTATTTTAAATAGCAGATTGAATTTTGGCTGCTGAGTGAGGTGTCACTAAAGCAGCCAGCGAGGAAATGCTTGGGACAAATATGTGTCCAAAATACTGTTTCTCTGTGTGGTATGTGCCTTTACTCCTGTCTGCCAATAATGCTCTTTTCTTACTTTTTTGCTTTCTGAAAATAATGTAACTTTTTTGTGTGTGTGTGTGTCACTTTTCATCATAGACCCAAGTGGCAATGTTGGTGACCTTATAGTAATTGTTCTTGTTAGAACACTGACCTTCAAAGGGGGAGATGAAGGTTTAAATCTTCTCCAAGTTCTATCTTGGAGAAGCACACAGTATGCTTCTGCATGGTGGGAAATCTAACTTCTTGCTGAAGTTGTTCCTCTGTCTGGAAAGATGGGTGTTATCTCTCTCTCAACTTCATCTAGCTGAACGGTACAGGCAGTCATGGAATAAGGTTGTAGGGTAGGGAGGAGTAATTTATAGTCATTGGTTTTTTTTTTTTGTTTGTTTTTTTTTTTTGTTTTTTTAAACCCCTTTTCTGGTTTGAAGTTGTTACTGTGTTTTATTCTAAAGACCTGCTTTTGTGTGTGTGAATAGTCTTTTGGGGAGTAAAATTTAGTTCTCTTTGAACTTTTCATTCCTCTTTAACTCGTGTTCCTTCTTGTACAGATTATTATATTTTACAGGAAGGGCAATGCCTTATTTCTTTGTCTTTAAAAGAAAGTAGCGTTCCCTACATTTTGAGAGGAATTGAAGAACAATTGCCTGACCAAACATTTAGAGGAAATGAGTGGAGGAGGAATGCTGAATATGAGGATCCTATATGTGACTGAGGCACGAACTTTTCATCAAGTTTACTCCTATTGTGCAACTGCTTCTAAACTGTTTCAAATTTACTTACTGTCAAGATGGAGAGAATTGTTGCCACACTGAGTATTAGGGAACAGTGTGAACAAGGCAGTCCAGGTGTACAATTAAGATTTTAGATGTATAAATGAAACTGAAAATCCATTTGTAAGTGTTGGAATTTTTTTGTGGGCTTAGATGTATTAAACTCAGTTGTTTAGGTACCTAGTCAGTCATATTGGTTGAAGTACTGAATTAGCTTGGTACAGACAGTCTTTTTAGTGAACCTAGAGGAAGTTGTTCACTTTGGAGTTAAACATTTTTATGCCAAAAGACTGATTTGCAAAGTGTGGTGCTTATTTTTTATGAACATCTTGGAACTGGAGCTCTCGGAGAAAAATTAGTATCGCAGATTTGTGTTTGGTATTTCATTAGACTCTGCATTGTAATCTTGGTTTGCAATAGTTCTCTCTACAAAATGAGGTACAGCAGATTTTAGATGTTTCCGTTGCTCTTTTTAATTTAAAAACAAAATATTTTTCTGTTAAGTTACTTAGTTTTTTGTTTTTCTTCACAGCTTTCATCCAGTCGGATGGCATAATAGAAATGCTACGTTTTGATGAAGGAGACCTATTGCAGGTATGTAGTCCGGTTAAATCATCTGAACTAGCAATGTTTCATCCTCTTTTTGATAGCTACTTTTTGAAACTCATGGGTGAGTGGATTTTTGAAAATAAGCAAGCATCAAACTTAAGTCAAAAAACTATCAGACCTTCCAGAGTTATTTTCAACAGTATGCTTTGGTGTGACCTGAGGTGCTGGTTCCCTGATCTTTTGTGTTGAGAAACTGGTGAAGTTTACCACGGGTTCTGTCTGGCTTGCTTGTCCAGTTGTTTTTTTTTCCTCAGAAAAATGAGGGGATGCTTTGTGTTTAAGACTCACCTTGATGTAGAGTTGGGATGCAATCGGATAGCACAGCTAGAGGAGCTGGGAAGTGTTGCAAGATGCCCAAATATAAAGGCAGCCCTTGGGGCCAAGCTGCCACTAGCCTTAAAAACGTTCAAATTAATGCAGTGAGATAATTGCTGTTGCAAATATATTTTTTGGGGGTATAATGTTGCCATTCTTGGTAATTTTCTTTTGGTGTGAGTCAAAACAGACAAAAAGTTAACTTTAAAGAATACACACTGATATTTTGAGATGGTGGTAGTAGTTGGGATGAAATACATAGCAACATGGCTTGATACTTCAGAGCTACATAGTTCTGAAGTTCTGTTGACTAGAATTTCATACACGTGCATTTTGTGGATTGTATTTATGTTGAGACTACCTTTTGTTTAAATTCTTTGATGATGTGAGTCCTGGTAGTTGAGAGGGAGGAGAGGAGAAAGAAGAAAGCAATTAATTGTTTAAATGATTAGAACACATGGCATGTGACTGTGTTTAACTTCATTCGTTACCAGTGCAGTGCTTAATATATAATTCCTACCTCCCATCTAGAACAGTCAACAAATTTAAAAGCTGTATAGTTCTGGGCCTGTGATAATATAATTTGTTTCAGATTTATGGAGGTGTTTTTTTCTCCCTCCCGCCCCTCCCCCCACCTTCTGAAGTTTGGGGTTTTTGTTAGGTTGGGGGTTTTTTCCTTCTTCCACTGCTTGGTCCTTAATGTAAATCAAGAATAACTTGCTATAGATTTTAAGATTATAATGTACAAGGATAAGATCCTTCAAAATTATCTACTCTGGTGTCAGAAACTGTTTCAGTTAAAAACAAACAAAAAAAACCCCAACATCCCCCCCCACCCCCCAAAAAAACCCCAACCAACAACAAAACAACAAACCCATAAACAAGCAAACAAAAATGCCCCAGGTTCTTCATTAAACAGTTGTTTAGATGTCATGTGGTAAACACATTCTCATAATAGGTGCCTAGGTAGGCTTATTTTTTAGACATATAGAGTAGAATGGTGGAATTTTTCCATATAGTGGTTACAGTCTCAATTATTACAGTTTTTGACATAGAATTTCTTTAACGTGCATGGAGATACCACATATCAGTATAAATATAGGAGAAAAAATCACTAGGCTTAGTTTCTTTTCTTTTACATACTTTATTAGAATATATTTTATTTAACAAAAGAGGTTTAATAAAAATGGCAGACAGGTTTTGGCCCAACTTTTAAGAAAAAAATGATGTAGTTGAATTCACTTACCTACATTTTATTTGTTTGTTTGTTTGCTTTTTCCTCCCAGAATTGTGGGGTTTTTAAAAACTAATTTATTTTAATCTTACAAATCTGAATTTATTTATTTAAACACACTATTAATCACTATAGTTCTGAGGACTAGAAAATAATGTTGCTGCTGTGAACCACCTCAATAATTAATAAAAAGATAGAGAAGTAAAATGGATTGTTAATCATACCAACTTTATTGCAAGAAGCGACAGAGACAGGGAAATTAGTTTAAATATTATGGTGGGACAAAGTCAAGGAATTCTGGATGTTGCACTGTAAACTTTACAGTGCTTTGGATTGCATTTGGCTGCAACTTACGCGCTGCTGAATATTTGATTTAAAACAAAGCAAAAGAGACAAAATTACAAATAAATTGTTTTTATGTTTTATATTACAGTTGTGGCTCTTAAGCCAAAAATACCTACATAAGTGAAACCAGTTCCTTTTAATCAGACTGATACAACATGTTTTCTATAGCTTACAATTTTATTTTTATTTTTTTTTTCCTGTAGATTTTAATATGGTGACCTCTTGTGACTACTTACTGCAATTAAAAAATAAACCAAAAGCAAATACGTTGTCGTAAAAACAGATTTACATCTTATGGACAGCAGTTGCTAAAGTTTTAAACCTACTGTAATGTCATTGAATGTTTCTCTTTTCAGGCTTTCTCTAAGTTCCTACGAATGTTTGTTGATTGTAGGTTATACATCATTACAGCACAAATATGATAATGTGGTAGAAACTCAGTATTGTCTAATGTTATGTCACCTTCAGGTGTTTCTTTTAATATAAAAAAAAATAACTGATTCAGTCATCTCCAGTCTTGGTTTATTTTTCCCCCCTCAGAGAATTTGATATCTTTACAATGGAAACAAGCCTTTTTCTTGTTGCAAGGAGTTGCTTTCCAAGTAAGGCAAATCAAATGCCAAATCTTACATAATTTAATGATTAGGAATTCCTGCCACCCACCTCCAGATTGGTGAAACTCTCCTTACGTGTTTCAATCACGTTTTAGGACTTTTGTAGTAAAAAATAAATGAAATATGTTGGAAAATTGGGTTTGACCAGACTGACTTAAAATCGTTACTTATTGAAAGAGCATACATCTTTAAATATCTAAGTACCCTTGCATTTAGTAAAAATAATCTGGCAGCGGAAACTTCATTGGTTCATGCTAGTGGATAACAGTAACGAAGTGGAGACTACTTTCTCATTGTGGACTTCCAGTATGTGGATTAGAAAATGCTACACCATGTAGCTTTGCTGTCTGAACAGAGCAAAAGTGAGAATTTTATTCTTTAGCATACAAGTTTAGATTAAAGGTTTATATCTGAATAAATTTATGCTACTTCTGCCCATGGATTCAATTACAATAATGAGACAATTTCCTAATTCTGTCTATTCTTCACATGAGTAGTTCCTGTAAGGACTCAACAATTTTTTAGAACTCTTCAAATGATTTATTTACATCCTGAACATAGGGTAAGAATTGTATTAATGTAAATTGTCCATTGCTCAATGCAATGTAGGGTTTGGGTTTCTTCTTCAATAGCAGGCAATTTGCAGATGTCTATATAATTGGTTGACACTTCAGACTCATAGATTCATTTGGTTGGAACAGACCTCAGGAGATCACGTACTTTCTTCAGGTAGTGTTGTGTGTAGATGGACTACCCTTGGCAGATGCTTGACTGTTCTGTTCTTAAAACCTCTAGAGAAGTAACTTTCACAAGTTTCCTTAAGTGCATATTTGTTTCATGTCTAAAAGACACCTATAGCTTCTTCATGGAAATTTTTAAAAACAACCTGTAACTTTCTTTACTGGATTTTTATTTGTTTATGTAATACTTAAAGCATAGCATTTAATTGGGACATTAGTACTTCAAGGCTTTGAGAAAGGACATAGTAGTTGCTTCCCTATGTAGTAACACTTGTTTTAGTAATTCCAAACTGAGTTGTAAATTTTCGACAGCATTTTGTTGGTGTCTATGGTTTGTATTTCACTATGTTCTCCAGACACATTCTTTTCTTTAGTGCACTACCACTTAGTCAGTTATTCCCAGTTTTAGATTTGAGCTGTCCTTCAGCTGAACTTTGCCTTGTCAGTGTCAGGTCAACTCCTCCATGTGTCCTGATTATTTGAACCCTTGTCCAGACCGGACAGATGCTTCAAGCCCCTGATGATGTCATCTGCAAATATTAGGAGTGCTGAAATAAACTACAACTGTTACTTTTAATAATTTATCCTTTCATGTTAAGCCAGCATACTGTCTCACTTTTTGAGGACTTTATTTTGAAAAGCAAACAGTAAATTTATTTTTCAGAGCCAAGTTTTCATTTGCTTTTAGTTCATAAAGGACTGTTTCCCAGGTCATTCTATTTATTGTGAGAGTTCTTGCCTTGGGTATCTAATGCTTTCCTGCACAATGTATTTGGGGCCACTATTTTCCAGAGTGAGCGATCTTCTGTTCAGACTAAGTGTTTGGAAAGTACTTCTGCTTATGTAGTAGTATTTTTAAAGTAGCATATTCCTACAGTGAAAAAGGAAAATGGTAAGACTCTTCAGTGAAATTCTCTTAACATAAATCACTACACTTACCCTTGCTGCAATAATCTTAAGTGTATGAAATGCTTTTTTACAGGCAAACTCCTAGAAATTATTTTACTGATACTTACTGGTTTGCAGAATAGTTAAAATAGGAGAAAAAGAAAACCTGTGTGATTACATATACTTTATACATATTTGCTGTCTTTGTTCATAAAGTGCTGTAAACTGCTAGTCACAAAAGCTGGTAATGAGAATTACATTGGTCCTAAATGTCAAATAGACAGAACCTTAACATGACTTGTGGTGGCTTTGCAACAAGGAAGCTGTGGGACTGAGGTACATGCATGGGAATCAGCAATGCTGATTTCTTACTGAAGGGATTTTAGTATTTTCTACATGAGCTGCACTTCATTCTGTATGGCACAGTAAAGAAGTATCTTAAAAGAAGTGGCAACCATTCAGTTCTGTTTTTTCAGCGATAGTGTTTTCAGAGTGTAAAGTTTAAATGTATTTTTTTTATTACCTTTAAGTTTTGTATGGTATGTGGACTTTCAAAAGGCTTTTGATATGATCTCCATTGATATCCATGTAGCCAAACTGCTAAGATACAGACCTCATAAGTGAGCAATAAAGTGGCTGGACCATTGACCTCGATGGGTGTACTCTATGGTACGAAGTTCAGCTGGCAGTTACCCATCATGAAGCTTGACACTGAGGACAACACTGCTTCATGTCTTCATTAGCAGCCTTGATGATGGTATAGTGAGTACTCAGTAGGTTTGTGGGTGCTACCAAATTGGGCAAAGTAGTTGATACACTGGAAGGCAAAGCTGCTATTCAGAGGGACTTTGGCAGGCTGACAGGAGCTTCATGACATTCAGCTAAGGCAAATGCAAGTCCTGCACCTGGGAGAGAATAAACCTGTGTAACAGGACAGGCTGGGCAGGGACTGGCTAGACAGCAGCACTGCAGAAAAGACCTGGGGGGTCCTGGTAGACAACTGGTTGAATATTAGTTAGCTGTGTGACCTTGTAGCAAACAAGGGCACCAGCCTACTGAACTGTATGAAGAAATGTGGAGCCAGAAGATAAGGGGTGTGATTTCCACACCCTCACCCCACCCCTCCCACCCCCTATCACTTCAGAACTTGTGGGGTACCGTGTCCCGTCTGGGCTACCCAGTAGAAGGCAGGCACTGACCTACTGGAGCAAGCACAGCAGAAAGATACCAGGATGATCGGGGACTGGAATGCTTCTCACATTAGGATGTATTTCTTCAGCCTTCAGAAGAGCAGACCAAGGGGAAAACTAATTGCTGTGGGCAATGTAGAGTTGACAAAAGCCAGATTTTTCATTGTGCTCAGAGGAAGGATGAGAGGCTTTGGACACAAATTTCAGTGTGGGACATTCCAAACCCATGTAAGGAAAAAAGTTTTTAAACTTCAGGGTGATGAAACACTGGACCAGGTTATTCACAGAAGTTGCAAAATTTCTATCTTTGGACATATTCAGAACTCTGTCACAAAGCTGTGAGAGACCTGCATTAACTAGACCTCCCTTGAGCAAGGGTTGACTAGATGGCCTCTGGAGCTTCTTTCCAATGCACGTGATTTTATAAAAGAATGAAAGCCATTCTAGTTCATTGCCATCGCTTGCGAGCAGCTGAAGTCCTGCTGCTGCTCAGAAAAAAACGGCAGTTTCTTCTTGTACAGGAAAAATTGTCATCCCCAGGCTTCAGTTTAAAAGTAATTAATTGATGCCCAGGAGTAAGTGACTGTTGCAAAGCCAATGTCAATAGCATGTGTTGCATCAGCTAAAGTCAACTGATGTTTTTGTTTCCTTATCTGAGTTTGGGTCGTGAGAGAGCATGGCAGCAATGACTCAGTTCAGTCCACTTCCAGCTACCTCCCAAATTACAGCATTCATTTTTTTCATTACCTTAAGCAAGATATTCATCGTTCATTATGTTTCTTTTAATTATCCTTATTAGCATAGAGCTTGTGAATGCAGCAATGAAGATTTAAGCTACCATCTACGTATTGTTTTCGTAGCTGTCTCTCAACATACAGTTGCAAGCAGCACATAGGTTTCTACAAGAAGGAACCAGACTTACTATAAAATAACAATACGGAAAATGTTTACACAGAATTAAAGCTGGAAGAGTCTTTTAAATTAGTGTGGATACTGTTATGCAGGAATACAGAAAGCTTTGGTTGTTGAAAATTTTGGTAACATTAAAGAGTATTTGTGCAGAAACCTCAGGTCTTGATTAAGAGGGCCTCCCTGCTCTGTGTCCCCCTGCCCCCCGCCATCCTTGTTTAAGACATGAGATCTTCAATTCAGTTGCTTAAACATAGATAAACAGTGCTATTTCAGTTGCCCTGGGCTGTCCCGGATATCTACATGGATCTGGCAGATATGGCACAGGGCAGAGGAGAAACTGTGCCCTTCAGGATGTCAGTCTGAGACCAGGCAGGTTGCCCTAGGACATTAATCTCAAGTGGCAGCAGATGCCTATGTTTAGATGACTGAATGCAGTGCTAGGTAATATGACCTCTTACCAAGAAGTGAAGAATAGCTATTATAACAAACTGGTGAGACATTAAAATTAACTTCTTTTTTTGTTGGTTGTTTTTTTGATGGGATTTTGTTTTGTTTTGTTGTCTGGCTAAAGTTAATGACCATGGGTATGTCTTTAGAGACAGCCTTCAGACTGTAAAGTGTGGGTTTTGATTCTCCATGTGCACCAGGTTGTCTGGTATCATTCCACAACTGTACTGAGACTGTAGGGTGTGCTTTCAGGTACAGATTCTCCGTGAAATCTTCCCTAAGTGTATGAGCCTCTGGAGAGAAATTGTTGTAAGGCTGAAACTGGTGCTGGCTGACTGCCTTCACATTTTCTAACTCGCTGTGTGCAAGTTGTCTCAAGATCTTTATTCTAAAATCCCTTTGGTTTATAGTTTAATCCTTCTAGGGTTATATAAGAGATAAATTAAGGCATGCAACTGTTAGTAGCAACAGCCTAAATGCATATGCTATCTTTAAATAAAAAATAAAATAAAATTCATCTATTTCCAATACTTAAACACAGCCTTTTGGGTGAAAAAAGTATAAACCTCCACTACTGGTAAAAGGGGTGATTTTTTTTTTTTCCCTCTCCTGCTTCTTTTTCCCACTCAGTTGTATATTTCTGCTGGGGTTTTTTGTGCTGACCTTACTTTTTGCTGTTAGTCAGTTGGGTCAGGAAATAATTCCAACTGACTTTTTTCCCCCTGTAACTTAGCTTATTATGTCTCTTGAAATATTAATAGTGTGCACATGCAG
This sequence comes from Aramus guarauna, assembly GCA_013400195.1. Classification (NCBI taxonomy): domain Eukaryota; kingdom Metazoa; phylum Chordata; class Aves; order Gruiformes; family Aramidae; genus Aramus; species Aramus guarauna. The sequence goes on from VXBL01002615.1 coordinate 258,029, forward strand.
CCTTCTTCCTAATCTGTACATTGCGAGGTAGTATTTTGTTATTTGTAATACCTTTCCTGTACAGATAAAATTTAATAATTTTTTCCCTATAAATCATATTTTCCTAATGCTGCTCTATGACAGATGTATCCTTTATAGGAGACAAGAATAAACTGTATTTATTAAAGAACATAATTTTATTTCTTTTTACCTGATAAACCAGCAGTATTCAACAAAACCTACACTTCAAGTACTGAATTGATCTGGTACATGGTTTTAGTTCTTGGCATTTATGTTTGACAGTTTTGTGCAGTCACACAGGAAAAATAGCATGCCAGACTGCAGCACAGTAGGTCCACAGTTTTACTTAAAGATGAAATAAAATGAAGTATTTAGAACATGTAACTGAACACATTTGTATGTTTTTTGTTTACTGCACGACTGTAAAGATTGACGTGTAATAAAAATGAGTGGTAATTATAGAAACTACCACATGAGATTTATTTTTGGTTTAGTTCCATGATGCTGCGGTTGATGAGCTGCTGAAGTTGGTATGGTATTTCTTTGCTCTTGATTGACCCTGATTTAAAAAAAAAAACACAAACCAAAACCAATAAAAAAATCCACCTAAAAACACAAAACAAAATCCACACAACCAAATACCCACAAAAAAACCCAAACAAACCAAAAAGCAAGCAACCCCTTGCTCAAAACACAAAAAGTGTCATGGAAATGAATGTAGCATTTTACTTGTATTTAACAGACATCTGAAAGCAAAAACCAGGCTTTTCTTTGTAAACCTGAATCCTTGATAGATTTTTTTGCTCTTAAATATATTTCAGACATATAATGTCCTACCAAAATGATTTGTGATGTTAAACTTTATGTACAGATATTAAACTAATATTTTCCTAGAAAATCTGAAATTTCAGAATATATGAGAGAAAAGTTGAGTTTATGATCAGCTAGAGAATTTAATTCTCAACAGTTAACTATAGCCATGGCTATGTAGTAGTTCAGCTATTGTCAACGATATGTATTTCCATTTGTTTCTGTATTTTTCTGGAGTTAAATTTGATCTCCACTGCCCTGAATCTAAAAACTGGCCTGGGTTGGGGTCTTAGACTAATATTAGGGGTATTGGCTACCAGTTACGGTGCTGTAGAGCACAGATAACAAACAACTTTCTCTACTGAATAATTGAAAACTTAATAGGACATGCTGTCTTGTTGGAGCTGAGGCTAGTTGTTAAGGACGGGACGGTCATGGTAATGACTATTTTCATTGCCCTGTCGTAGGTTCTGAACCTGTTAGCTCCATCATCTGACTGTCAGGTAACTGCTGGTAATTTAATTATGTGCTTTAGTTACACTTCTAAAGAAAAATCAATTCTTGAAAGGAAAGTTGTATTTAATTGTAGTAATAATGCACTTTCAAGGACATTGGTAAGGAATACAGGGTGTTTATACATCTGTTAACTTCACAGAGTAAGTTTGGTTGTTGTTGTTGTGGTTTAACCCCAATTGGCAGCTCAGCCCCACCCAGCCGCTAGCTCATTCCCCCCCTGGTGGGATGGGGGAGAGAATTGGAAGAGTAAAAGTAAGAAAACTCGTGGGTTGAGATAAAAACAGTTTAATGGGTAAAGCAAAAGCTGTGCATGCAAGCAAAGCAAGGAATTCATTCCCCACTTCCCATGTGGAAGCAGGTGCTCGGCCATCTCAAGGAAAGCAGGGCTCCATCATGCGTAGCAATTACTTGGGAAGACAAATGCCATCACTCTGAACATCCGCCCCCTTCCGTTTTCTTCCCCCAGCTTTATATGCTGGGCATGACATCATATGGTATGGAGTATCCCTTTGGCCAGCTGGGGTCAGCTGTCCCAGCTGTGTCCCCTCCCAACTCCTTGTGCGCCCCCAGCCCACTCACTGGTGGGGTGGTGTGAGGAGCAGCAAAGACCTTGGCTCTGTGTGAGCACTGCTCAGCAGTAACGAAAACATCCCTGTGTTAGCAATGCTGTTTTCAGCACAAATCCAAACCATAGCCCCATACTAGCTACTATGAAGAAAATTAACTGTATCCCAGCCCAAACCAGCACAGTTGTATAACCGTATTTCACAGGACCAGTCTCAGCAATTTTTGATTGTCTCCCTCCAGTAGGCAGGAAAGTCAGTAGTGTGAATGCACAGCATGGAAGAATGGAACTGGTAAAATCGGGAGAAGAATGGCTTTAAGTGACTGTGCTGTAGTAGAAAAGGGAGGGATATATGCAGTTGTTTGGTAGAGAGGAATGGCAGATGACTGCAGTTAGTAGAGAAAACACTCAAAATGGATTTGGGTCATTTTTAGGTACATCTGCATTACTGATTGTATTGCATAGATCTTCAGATCCCAACCTTCCTCCTCATCAATACTTAGAGCGTACCACTTCCTACGTGCATCAGAGACGTGCAGAAAGCTCATAAATGCTGCGACTTCTTGAGCAATGTGTCTGTTAGCCTAGATCAACGGCAGCTAGCTGTGGTGAAGATCAGCGTGCCTCTCGGCTACCATCAAATACCTCAGGCTGTTGAGTCCTCAAAAGCAAGCAGTAGTCTGTTGCTACTGAGTAGGCTGTGGAGCATCTCTTGCAGAGCCCTCAGAGCCAGGTGTAGTCGGATGTGCTTTTAGAGAGAATGGGTACATCTGCAAGCTGTAGGCAATAGTTACATAGCTTAAAATAAAAAATAAGAAAAGAAAAAGAAGATTGGAAAGGCAGACAGTGATTCATGGCTGTCAGATTTATGATAGAAAAGTAAATAAGAATAAGCATAAGTAATTATAAGTAGCTGTTTGAAGCTTATTAAAGCCATTTTTAAAATACTCAAGCAATGCGTATTTTCTGCAGAGCTCATGAAATCACGCTGTTGTGAACTAGAGGAAATCACTCTCGTGATTAATGTTTTGAACGAATGCTTCTATGAAGTGTTAAACCAGCTTTTGACAGCTCAAGTTCTTTTTTGGATGGAGAGAAAATCTTTTCAGCTGATTAATTTTGATTCAGTTTCTTATCTGTTTTCTAAATGGAGAAATTAATGAGTAGCAGTTTAAAACCAGAAGGTTTGCTCTCATTTTTCCAGTCTAATGGGAAAAAAAATAAGGTATGGAAGGCAGAGATGTGGGTTTTTTCTGATTAAATTCTTTAGATTTTGGAGCTAATCCATTAACTTGTTAGGCAGTATGTGCAAGCTTCCTAGGAAGTTTTAGATACAAAACATTTGTATCTTAAGCGTTTATAGTTAACTAGAACTGATTTGAAATTTCTGTTTTCTTCATTTTAATTGAATTTCTCTTACTATTCTAAAACAATTCACTACAGATTTTTAGTATTTATTTATATCTTACTGGAAATAGAAAATGGAGGGTGACATCAGAAATGAAGAAGCTGAACTAACTAAAAGCTTGTCAGTATGTGAGTAGTTTACCTTAGATAGGAAAACTTAATGGGAAGATTTGCAAGCCAATATATTTTAATGAAAAATAAGAAATGCCCTATTTTCCTATTTACAGTACAAATATAATACACAAGTTTAAATGAAAGCTTGCTGAGTTTAAATGAAAACTTGCTGATTTTTAAATTATCATAAAATTGGTAATATAAAACAACTTACCTTGTCTCTTAGCGTTCTGTTCAGTGAGGAAAAACTCCACTGATCATGCTGTACTTCAAAGTGTAATTTCATGTGGACCCCTGACTCCTGCAACATCCCTTTAGCAATGCAGTCTGCCCCTTATTTCAGAGGTTTTAAAACAAAAAAACTAATTAATGCTCTGCCTAGACATTTAAAACTGCAAATAAATCCTCAAATTACAAACAGATTAGCTTTGGTTTATGATACACTTCCAGCTTTCTTTAGTTTGATACCAATTGCAAGGTCAGTAAACCAAATAATTTTGTTTCAAATCTGAAACACTACTTAGATTTGCAGTCCAAATTGTGGATTAAGTGGTTTAATAGTAGTAATTATAACATTTCAAAGAAGTGTCTCCAAAAAGCAAAATAGAAATTATTTTATTAGAGGACTTTTTAAGTAAAGATGTTTTAAAAAAAATTTATTTTAAGAAAAATACTTTTATCTTAGGAAAAGCAAAATAGGAAAGTGTAATTTGTAGGTGAAATAGAAATTAGTGAAGTTCCCAGCTAAGGGATGTGATTTTTAGTTCTGAAATGAGACATGAAAAATTTGCGTTCCCCTTGCAAACAAATGACATCCTTACACTAGAGGTGAACTGTGTCAGATGAGCCAAGGTGCACCATAAACTTTATCGGACCTGTAAGCTTTCTTCCCGCTCCCGGAAGATAAATACTTGTCTTGGCCATGAAATGCCTTTACGGGTAGGACTGAAATCCTCAATTTGATCCCCAAATCCTATGGGAAGACAGAAGTTTTCCAAGTCAGGTGTGTTTCAATGTTAGCTGTATTAGGAGGATAGTCCATACACAGCCTTCTCAACCAGTTGGGATTTCTTAGACAAGGGTAAACTACTGGAAATTCCTAGGCAACCTAACCTCCTTGTTTTCAGGTAATTAACCGTACTGTCCAGCAGAGTGGTAGTAAAGGTATGAATAATAGAGGCTAGAAGATCATTATAATGCAGGGAAGGAGATGAAGTTTCCTAATCAAAGGGAGATTATGGTGTTCTTTGTTTTCTAGTTCGTTAAATTAGACCAGTGAGATAATTGCTTGACTGATAATTTGTTTTATATGATTTTCTTTGTAATTTCTTACATTTATGCTAGGTTTTTCTTTTGCTCCCTACAATGTTATTATTTCCTGGACTTTTTTCCTCCTCTCAATTATTAAGTTGTTAAGTTGCTGCTTGGCTTACAGTTTGTAGGAATTCCTGCCACTGGAACTGACGGCAATTCTTGGCTGGGGCCATACAGTTTTTCGGTAGAGACTTAATTTCTTTTAAGTAATTAATTGGAAAAAGCCAATTTGCATTTTCTGCCCCAGATCAGAACATTTCCTTTTGTCTTTCAAGATCTGATCTACTAATTTCTTACAGTTGCTGGGGGTTTTCCCACAGGAAGTATAATGCTGTCAAGTGTCTTAAATTTAAAATTATTTTTTTCTTTTACAGACTGAGAGAACTATAGGCCTCAGTTCATATCAACAGAAAAGGTAAGCATGATTTTCTAGATGTTTAATACAGCCATCCTATTGCAAGATTTGTGATATTTTTTTCAGGAATAATAAAGTTTTAGTGTAAACAAGACCAAATACAAATAGTGTAATTTTACCATTATTTGTCTCGTATAGAGGAAATTTAAACTAAAATGTAAAACAATTTTTAATATTGGACAGCTAAATCACTTTACATATGGAATAAGAAATGGAAGAATTATTTAATTCACTTTGTAATGTATACCACAGAGTAACTCTGTGTAAATAAAGAGGGGTAAACTGAGACTCCTTGTAGATTTTTAATTTTTTTTTTTTAAATCATTTTACTGAAGTTTTATTGGGAAAGGAGTGGGTTTGTTTATCTGCTTCAAAAGTTCTTGGGGTCCTTTTAAAAGAAAACTTTATGATGTTACTTTCAATAGATTCTTCCCCATCCCCCAGTCTGTGTCACCTTGTTGTCGTCATGGCATGTCATCCTGTTCTCACTGTGCTCCCCCCCCACCCCCGCAAGACATAATCTGTTATTGAAGAACTTTGCATGTATAGTATCTGAGAAGGAAAAGAAGTGGCCTCTTGTTTTCCCTCATCCCTAATTTTTCTCTGGAGATTTCTCAAATATTCCTGTATTTTTAATGACTACATTGAACAGTAATAATGAAGCATGTTTCTTATACAATAGCATTCAACAAACTGTCATGTAAAGCATAGCTTATTTTCAGTAAATACAGCTAGATTTTTTTCATGGGCTGCTTCAATTTCCTTCACAGGAAATCTAGCAAAAGGATTATTCTTTTTTCCATTTCAGATGAGTGTATGAAAAGTTCTTATTTTACTATGTATATAGTTGCTTAAACATGGGCTTAGGAGCATTCTCTTTGCAACATGATTTAAAAAAATCTCTGGAAAAAAAACGATGTTTTTCATTTTTCACTTAAAAGCCTTGATCCTCTTTGTATCGCTTGCCACCAGTCTCTGCAGTCTTTTGATTGTTCCTGCAATGTAGATCTCCTGAATTGCATGAAAACACAGTAGACTTTGGCTTACCTAGTACTAGGTTTCTAAGTTTACTTGGAATTCAGCGTTTCAGGGGGAAAGAGTGAACATGAAAGTGCTGAAGAATCTTATGAGGAAGTGGCAGGTCTTTCACTCCAGGTGAAATTAGAATATAAATTCGTCTTATCTTTATTGTGATAATGTAAAAGAGAAGAGTTAATATTATGTATTAAAATAAGGCAGTTACTTCATATTTTGATCTGAAGCTTGAGGCAAGTTGTGTATTATGGTAATGTGAATTTTGTCAAACTTGTATTATACGAACTTCTCATTTGCTTTTTAATTTAAAAAGTTGCACTTAGTCATTTTCCGTAAAACTTCAAACTGTTGTGCTGTGTCTTCCTTGAATCTGTCGTCTTTGCCCTTCTCCAGCAATGGAGGCTCCTCTCTGCCCCATTTATTTCTCATCTCTGAAGTCCCTCAAATTAAACTTTCCACCTAGTGCTTTTCGTAAGCTGTTTTCTACTTGCTTGTTAACATTGGATTAAGCAAGCAGAATAAGCAGTTCACTAAACTGCTCCCATAAATAATCACTTCCAAAGATGTGTTGAGTACTGGTGTCTCTGTTAACCACTAACACACACTGTAGTGTGTGTAACTGGACTGTGATAGGAGAGTGAAGTACAACATGTAAAGTTACCATGCAGTTAGAGTTACTTGAATTTAATTTTCCTGGTTACTGTGACCATACAAATCATAATGTTTTGGTCAAAATAAAATAAAAATGGGGTTTTAAAGATCAAATTAAAATGACGCACTTTAAATAACTTTTTTGCTAGGGATTTTCCCCATTTTGCTACCTTAAACTGCTCATGTGAAGCTCTGCGCTCACCCTGCAGTGGGCTCAGACTTTGCACAACAGCAAAAGAATCACTTCCATTTCATTATTGAACTTCTCTTGTATGTTGGAAGATAAGTAAGATGATCCTTAATGCTTCCGGAAGAACACAATCAACGCAAATAGGTTACAGAGCAGTATAATCAATATTAACTTCCAAAGCATCCATTTCCGGCAGCCAAGTAGCTTAAGCTGAATGATCATTGTGTTCTTCCCTGTCATGGTTTGTAATACCAAATCAGCTGGACTTCTGATCATCGATAACTCACAAACAACATGCTAGTACCCCAGTTGTTGTTTACCTGTCCTTTCTGTCAAGGATTCTCCCTCCTGTGACGGAGAAGGTGAGTATGTGTGCCTACGGCTCAGCTGCTGTAGTTCGTGGTCCAGTGACTTACTTTACCCTGCTGGCAATGATGGGTTTGTACATGGATTGTGAACTGGAGCTGTTGTGCTGTGGGGATTTGTTGCATTCTTCCACAAGCTGTTAGGGGATTGCAGAATGGTTGGGGACACAGCTGTGGACAGGAACTTAAACAGCTGTAGCTATGCACAGCAGTATGTCAGTCAGATTGCATGTATGAAAACATGCATTTAGGAATGACAGTTGAACTTCTGAGAACCATTATTAGTGTATTTTATATCTTGGGTAGAGTGAGACTTTATAGAGATAGTTTAATGGAATAGTATCTTGTTTGAATCATTGCATCTCAATGGCAGAAAGAAGGTGCCTTTATTGAGACCTGTGGATTATGTGCAATTTTTTTGGCTCCCAAGAAACAACTGAATTCAGTGGTCCTTGAGAATGAGACTGAGGCCATGGATTAGATATGCTTCCAGGATTTCTTATTTTAATTTCTCATCTAAGCAGATTGCTTTCTGTGTTTGAAATTTCAGTGTTCCAGAGTGTGTTCTAGCAAAACACCAGGTTACAGATTTGAAAAATCTCCAGGTTTGCTAGTAGAAGTAGGCCGTTCCGCTTCAGAGTGCTGGTCTGTTTAGGGTTCAATCACAATATGATAAGGATCTGCATCGCAAACTCTTCAATGCCGTATTACAAAGTAAATACCCAATTTGCTGTTTGTTTCTCTCTCTCTCTGTTGTTATTTGGTGTACATGGATCTTTCAAGTACTTTTCAAAGTGATTTTTTTTTTTCCAGTGATGTTGCTAAAAACTCTAGGTTTCTGATTCACATGCTTAACTTCTCTAGATGACTTGTCTTTCATTGCCCTTATTAGAGATTATAATACCTCCTACTTGGTATAGCTTGCAGATATTTCTTCCTGATCTAGGCAGTTTATTCAATTCTTTGATCTGCTTTTTTAACACTAATTGGCAGGAGGGAAATGAACTAGCCATTTAGTTTGTTTTGTTCTTGCCCATGGTCAGGTTACAGTGCATCTATTCAAGCTTCTCCCTGTTCTTTCCACACCCTTTCCCCAGACAACCCCCTCAGGAAGTGTTAGCTTTGCAGTTCAATGTCTGATATCATGAATATGTTTTCCTGATACCGGGTTAATGTTGGCCTAAGTGAGCCAACCACTAGCTGGGTGTAGTTTATGAAAAACTTTAGTTGCTAGTCTTTTTATTCATCTGCACTTGTAGCAGTGGCTACTGCAGATACTGAAGTGGTCAACTGTTTTATGGGAGTTCATTTTCTCACTGAGGCTATGTTTAATATCCGTATTTCTGAAATAATTTTAACTCTAAAAATTTTAATACGTTTTCTGATATATGTAGCTCAGCCTTATTTGTAAATATTAACAAGTTGTGGATGCAGTCAGGGAAATACGATTGGTTACTTTCTTAGCCAAAAATGTTCTGTCTTTGAACTGGTTCCTTCAAGCACATTTTGGCACAAAAAGTACCTACTGTGAGGTATTTGCCTATTTGTCATTTTAAAAATTCACATCGTTATTTTTGGACACACTTTCATTTTATTTTGTGGTAATAGAAATAACAAAGTAGTGGCTTTCTAAGAGTTTGTGTTGCTAAATAAAATAATGAGATCTCTTGCTATTTGACGGTTTAATACTGTCGTCTTTATTTCTTGACAATTTATGGCACAGGAGATGAAATAACACTCTTTAAACAACTGGTAAAGTAATGTGGGAAAAAAGGCATGTAGAGTAATGCTTGGATTTGAATTTTCCACAATAGCAATTAAAGATGGTACAGGCAAGATTCCACAGAGCACACACCTCCTCCAGAAATCCCAGAACAGCTAGAAAGGTAAAGTGAGGATACAGAAAAACAGTTACTGCCCAACTTTGCAGAAATCTTTAAATACTATATTTGACAAGCATTTTCTTCATCTCTAAATGCAGAGATGTGCACAGATTATTTAAAATTTTAAGTGCCTAGTACTCTGTGATAAACCGTAAAACATTATAGAAGTGCTGCAGAATGTCCTCAGATGGAAGAAAATGGTGTCTCAGCACAGATGGACTTCCATATCATGTACAGTCTTTCCAGACATTGATATTTTGACCATTTTTATAACTGTATCTGAGACTAACCTTTTTGAGACATGAAGTTGCACTTCAGCAAATTGCGTCTGGTAGTAGGCTGCTTCTGGGAAGTAGCAGTGTTGTGGTTTAACCCCAGATGGTAACTAAGCACCACGCAGCCGCTTGTTCACTCCCCTGCTACCCCCCTGCCAAGGGAATGGGGAGGAGAATGGAAAAAAACTTGTGGGTTGAGGTAAGGACAGTTTAATAGGATAAAAAGTATACAGTGCGTACACTGGTGGTGGGCTCTGCACACACTTCCACCACATGGGTTGGATACATTTCACTTCATCTGGATCTGTGTATTGTCCAGGTCATAATAAATCATCTCTCACACAGCTAATTCCCTCAGGTACTGAATACCTCCCTCCACGGTGGTCCACTTGCCTGGACGACATACATCATCTTCACTGAAGAGATACCTTTCCCTCATGCCTGACAGAAATCACCTCCAGAGGCTGAGGGCTTGTGTCCCTTTTCCAATTGCTTTGTCAATGCCCCCTTCCCTGGACAGGGATCCCAGCTGCTTGGCCTCCCTACCCTCTAATTCCAGGCTACTGGCCCTGCTATCCCAGCATTGGAGCAGCCAGGTGACAAGTTGCTTGCCTAATAAAGGACTGAAATCTTTCCACATATCTTGTAGCTCACTGAGGGACATAGATCAAGTGGTTGTCTCTGGTTCTGTCTCTTCCTCCTGTTCTCATGATGGCCCTGTTTTGTCATCCTTTACTAAATAAGTTGACTTTCACGTCCATTTCTTCTTGTCTATAGGGGTAACTGATTCAGGTACGATTTGGTTCTCTAGTTCAGCTGCAGTGCTTATTGCCAGGGCTTGAGTAGCCGCAGTGCTTGTCACTGGAGTTTGAGTAGCTGCAGTGCCTGTAACAGGGGATGATCTCTGGGTAGTATCTTTAAATAGTTGTTTAACCCTAAACAAGACCACATTCAGGAGACCTAGCAATAAAGCAGTTATTTTGAGGTACATGCACTCTCACTTGGATGACAGAGTGGATGGTAAAGCAAGGGTAATGATTGTATCAGGGACTGCACGTAGTTCACTCTCAAGTCTCATTTTTAAAATCAAGATTCTTGTAGAAGGCAAGAAGTATTGGGACCATCTTAAATCATTGCCAGGAACTAGTCATTCCTGAAACTTCATAGGTGCGAACTACTCCTGGCCAATTTTTGGTCCACCAGAGCTTGTCGGAAGATGTCAGTAGTCCCCTCTTTCAGATGCATCTTTTCCTTTTCAGGTTCTTCTTGACTTTGAAGGTTAGAAAACTTGGAGGGGTCGGGAAATAAAATAAAAATGGTTAAATTCTGATAAAAGACCAGGAGCCATAGCTCTACATGCATACAATAGTAATTAACTTAAATGTCATTATGCTGTAAAGTTGCCCTACCCATGGGTGTATCCAGCCTTCAGTGAGCGAGTGCCCAGCAGAGCAGACATTATCATCATTTTCTAAGTCTGCTGCAAGTTGACTCATGTCGGGCCTTTCAGGAGGCGAAGTTTGGGAATTCCAATATTGCTAGTTCCCATTTGAATCTTAGTACAGTTGTTACTTTTATTATAATAGTTGGCATTCATTATGATGTAGCTGCCTTTACCAGATTTTAGCCATTTAAAAATTCTGTGTTGTCTAAATGATTATCCAGGATAATACAGCTATGCAGTCTGAGAAAATGTTGCTGAAACTTTTCATGCATGTGAATGAATTGAGTATGTCCTGATTTTCAAGTTATCTCAAGTGACTCTTGACTGTATTTTCAATGCATTTGAAATAAAGGTCTTCATTATCATTTTTGTAAATACTGTAAAATATATCTGATAACTTTTCCATAAAAGGAATTTATATGTCTTTTTACCAATAATTACAAGTAAAAAAGAGGTGCTGGCTGACTGTTCAGAGTTTTGAAATTGGAAGAAACTGACAGAACTATTTTAAAAGTAATTTTTTAAGAGAAGTAGTTTCTGTTTAGTGTTATCTTGATAGTGGAGGTACGTGAGCTTTTTGTCCTCTTCAGTTTAAAAATACACTCTAAATGATTTTTTAAAATTGGACCATAAACATTGAAAAGTGAGATGATAAGTTTGAAGACTTATTATCAACTTGTTTTATCCTTTCAAAATATCACTGTTAATACAATTTTCCAACTTTATTCCCTTATGTCCAGTGTCTCTGTAAACTTCATTTTGTTGCACGCTTGTCCACGAGGTTTGATTTTTAACCCGAGAAGGTATACCCAAGTGCTTTCTTATTCAACAATTGTAATGAGTTACAGCAGCAGTTAATAGTAGCAAAAATTGTAATTTTCTGTAGTTCTGAATACAGTTCTTCCTATTGGTGTGTCTTACACCTTCACTTCTGTTGTATTGTGACCTGTATATGCGAACCAACATATGCATAGTATACACTAAAGCTGACTCTACTATGCTTACTCTTGCCCCCGTAGTGTTTTATTAGTGGATAAAGCTATTTTTAATTACTAAGCTCTAAATACTATTGAAGGTGCCTCTACATCCAAACTTAGAGGCCTGTAAATTGATCAGCGTGACTAGATCTGCCTGTTACACATGTATTGTACCTGAAGTGTGAAGATTCAGTTGTGAAGCACTATTTTTATTAAAAAAGGTGTTGATGGTGCTGATTTGTTACACTGTTGTCGTTACCCAGATCTGTGCTATTAGAGAAGACAGTTAAGATTTCAGATTCTATTCCTAAATTTTTACTCCTATAAATAGTTTCCTTGTTGAAGTGGTTCTGGAGTATGGAAAGACATCTGAATTTGATCAAGAATTAGTTTTCCTGGAAGTATGCTGGATGGAATTAGATTGATTGAGTTCAAGGCGAACTCAATCAGCTTTCATAAGGCGAGAAACGTGTGCCTCTGAGGGCATCTTCTATCTCTTGGCTTGTCCTTCTGTTGAGGCAAAACTGGGTAGTTTTGTTGCCCTGGCTGGGTTTGTGGAGCAGCTTTGTTTATCCAGAACATGTGGCTGCAGCTCTGTCTTTGGGTGTCTAGGTTTGCTTGATGCAAAGTCAGAAAACAAGGATCTAAAACAAGAGTGCTATTTTAAGATCAGTAGCAAAAGCATTTAAAGAAAGCCATTGGTCTTGAGCCATTCAGGAGCCATTGATCTTTAGCCATTCTTTAGCCTTTCCTGTTTATTTCTTTTATGTTATTGTCTCCCTGTTTTATTGTATGAATATGATTTTTACTCAGCCCAAAATAAAGTTATTGAATTACAGAGATATTTAAGTGTGGTCACAATCACATCATTCTGAATAAGAAAATGTTTTAAGTCAATGAAACTGTTGTGTATTTTTTCTTGTAACTTATGTTGTGGGTTATTGATTGTGCTTTATATAACAGTACTGGTAAAATAAGCAGAGGTAAGGAATGTTTCCAGACACTTTGTGGTCTTCACTGCTGGATTGTTTGAGTGGTATTTTAGTTTTAGTCTTCATCTACTAGCATTCTCCTAAAGAGTTCCCAGTGGGAGGTTAGTACAGGCAAAGCTAAGGAATGTTTCTAGAGTTGCTGTCTACTGGAGGTTATAAGTTTTTTTACAGTACGGACATGGGCTGTTTTCTCCCATGTGGCCTCAAGTGCCATCAGGGGGGTCCAAGATTGTTTATGTACTAGTATAGATGCAGCTAGATAAACTCACAATGTCTATGTAAAAGACTTATACATTGAGGAGGATGTTTGGATATTGCTACGAAAGATGATAAAAACCTATTTAGCCTACTGTTTCACTTAGCCATCACTATATAGAGGAAAACTAACAGTTCATTTGTGTTCATTTCCAAGATTTGTACTCTTGCATGATCTTTCTTGGAGACACCACGTAATCATGTAAGTGGCTGGTAAAATTACAGTATTCTGACTGGACAAGTTTGTCAGGCTGTTTCTTCTTTTGAATTAGTTGCTCTATTATTAATGAACATTTTGCTAAGTAAGGGCAATATGAGATGGGAAGGGAGCAGAAATGTATCATTTAACAGTGTTTTTTACAGCATTTTGATTTTTCTTGCAGTGTATCCCTATATCGGGGAAATTGCCGACCTCTCCGGTTTGAGCCACCAATGCTGGATTTCCATGAACAGTAAGTTGAAAAGTCTTTTGATTTGTTTAGCTAAACAAAGGGGGGCGGGGGGGGAGGGACAGGACACGACACCAAAACAAAACCAAACCCAGCTCAAGAGCATGAAAAACTGATGGAGAAGGTTGTATACATGAATTGCATCGATAGATTGTCTGTAAGTGTAGCTGGCTTCCGTGTTCCAGAGAGCTGTTGTACTCAGTCTTAGACATCCTGTAGCCACTTACCAGCTGCCGTGGTTTTGGTAGTGTAGGTACTTGTACTGACTGACTTTTTAGGTATTTGTACAGCTGCTCTGCAGAGTGGAAACAGTTTTAAATCTAGAACTTAATGTACTGAGCTGAGATTACCTTTCTTCTTGTACATAACCCATGTCAGAGAGCATCTACTCTAGCATGTCCGTTTTACTATTGCTTTGGTGGCAAAAAAACTTTATCAGTGGATCTGCAGTTACTAGAACAGTAATGTAGAGTTATGAAAATACAGCTTCAGAAACAAACAGTCTCCAGGAGCCTAGCTCCATGGTCCGCCTCGCAGCTGGTTGCTATTTTGATTCTCAGTGGCTGAATGTAATGGTTTACAGCAATCTGTGACTTCTCTAAAAGATAAAAGAAAGGGATGAAGAAGTAAGTTTAGCAGTTTCAACAATGTACTCGTTTGTAATCAGTTCCTTGGAGAACTACTTCAGTCTTAACTTTCCTTACCAGTAACAGGTTACGGTGTATAGGTAGCTACAATCATTCTTGTTAACAGTCCAAATCAGTTCTGGACTTGGTGTACATGGATGCACACGCTCTGTGTGTGATTGATACTTTGACACAATGTAAACTGCAGTGAGGACTTTTCAAACATTTTCTTAACAGCTCAACCTGGAAGAAAGAAAACAGCCCAGGTGTGCTTTACAGCCACATTGCTTCCCCCATCCTCAGCCAGTGCTAATGCTGGGTGAAAGGCTGCTTTATTTACAGAAAAGCCACAGATTATTAATAAAAATATAGTATCTCTTGTCTGTAGGAGAGACCATTGTACAGCGTGGTGACTAGAGATGTGCAAGGAAGCTCCTGAGTATTGGCATAGTCCAGAGAGGCTGTCCTGTATGTTGTTTGCACAGAGTAGTTTTCCAGAAATAATTATACAAAAAACCAAACATAACACCACTAAATAACAAAGCTATAAGAAAATGCCTCATTTTACAGAATTTATCTGTGCTCAGTCTAACTAAACTTTATGTCTTTACTCAGAAGTAAAAGTTAATGAATCACTCTATCCCCTCTTCCTTATTCCTTCAAAATTTCTGAATCTCTGGCTTTTGATGTGATGTGTTTTGGTTGTTTTGGTTTTTGTAATGTCAGTAAGTGGTCCTAGGTAAGAGGATATTGAGCTTCTAAATTGGATAGTAAAATACCTAGTGGTAAGCCCTGCTCTACTGCATCTCTGCTATAACAAAATTAGGTTGTAGTCAACAAATTAGACTGGTGAGTGCAGTGCAAACTCAATCTTGTAGAACAGTTTGCTCTTTGTTAGAATTACTGCAAACTTACCTATTGGTTTGGTTCTAAGTGATCTTTTTCTTAAAATTGTAAAAATTTTGCAGTTCATAGTCATTACAGAATGTGGTGTTTGAACTGTGCTTTATACACCTTTTTCTAATATGATTAAGTCTGTTGTTGATGTGCTCTGAAAGATCTTGCTTTTAAAGGTCATCTATAGTTTGCTTGCTTATCTGAAGAAAGCTACATGTGCTTCTTTATTTTGCGGATTTCCAAAGATGCCTTTTTTTTTTCCCTGTGCTAAAAATAGATCCCAGACAGTATAATAAATACTTTACACTGTTCTTTGTTATATTTTGGCTTTTTATATAAGCTGCTCTTGTCAGAGCTGAAAGCAATGAAGAAGTAGTGTAAATCTAGTACACTGTTAAAGTAGTGCAGATCTCCTACTTAGGAAGGGCTCTGTACAATAAATGCAGAACTGCAGTGGGGGATCGCTGCCTTCTATGAGTTAAAATAGGGAACCTGTGTGTTAGATCTTAGTTTGTTATGTGTTCTGTTTTTTTTTTTTCCTAACAGTATATGATAATTAATTTATCTGTTGTAGTTTAGGTCATAATCTCAAGCAGAAATTGTCTTCTATTTATTAAAACTTCAGTAAGATGTCAAAAACAGTTTTAGAAAAGGTTTAGGTATGGAGCCCCAAAGTGCAGTTTAAAATCTGTACTTAGGCATTTAAATAAAAGTGAACCAACTCTGAGAAATGCTGAGTAACTCAGCCTTATGGTGGGAACAAACTGCAGGTGCCAAGCACCTTGGAAGTCAAATAATGCAGATTTAAGCTTTTTGCCTTTTTTGCCTTTTGAAATAGACAGGGTTTTCACATTCAAATTCTGGCTTTTCTTTCTTTGTTAATAATGGATTTTTGGAAAGGCATAAAATGCCTATTTAGTTTCTGAATAAGTATTGTACTTAAATGGTGTTAATAGGTAGCATGCAGCATTTAGTAGAACAAGTTTATTCAAAGTTCTTGTGTATGCAGAGTTACCAACATGTATCATTCCTAGGCTAAAGAAAATTGCAATATTTAATTTCAGTTGTAAGCTAACCCATTCTTTCTGTGACGTTTTTGGTCTGCTAACAGTGTGTGGGTTTAATCAGATGTTTCAAAAACATGCTAACTTTTAGCAGGAATAATATTTATTAGAAGTTGTTTTATCTAAAGATCTCATAAAATCAAAATCAGTATGAAGTTCATAAATAAGTGCTGTAGACACACTTCCTGTGTTCCACCTGGAGATGAGATTACAATGGCTTTATACTTCTCTTTTATAACAGTTGGGGTTTTCTTAATGCTGTTTTAATATAAAAGAAGCACTACCATATTCTACCACTTTGAAGGCAGTCCAGGTAATCTCACATTTATCAAAGGAAATGTATGCTGTATGTTAGGATATGCAAAACTTGAGCTGACTTGAAGAGATCCCAAACGTGCTCTGTATACATTAAGGCTCTGGGAATGGGGTGGAACTGAGGTAGGTTCTCCCGTACGACTGTTCCAGGGGACTGCTTCGACTAAGTGGAATAATCATTTGGTTCTTTAATGTGAAAGCCTCCTGCTTGTGTTTCTGAAGCAACACCAGTCATCTGCTGGAGCACGTTCTGCACCCAGTTGAATTTTGGAGATTCAGGGCTTTAAAGAAAACAAACAAGCAAAAAAACCTCTACCCAAAACCAATCCCACAACTAACTGCCTTTTTTCTTGGCTATCTTCCTTGTAATCTCTCTTTTAATCAGTTACTCTCCCCTGTTGTTCAATGGGAATGGAATAATTGAGATATTCTAACATGCAAACAGTAACCATTATGTCTTGTTCCGTAGCTTTGGGAATTGGTTACTCGGAGGATATTTTTGGCAGAGCAGTTATTACCAATATGGCTTTTTGTGTTTGACACAAGTCTTCATATTAGAGCTCTTGTAGATGGCCCATCTAAGTGAAGACTGAAGAATACTGTTGCAGGATAGTTTATATTCAGTTATTGCACCTGGTTTGTGGGAGAACTTGAATCTTCATAGATCTTGATAACATTGCCTTCCTCTGTGTTGATTCAATTCTGACTGTATCAAAAGTAAGTTTGTGACAATTAAATTTTCAGTAGAAGTAACTTTTGGTAATGGAGCACTTGGGCATTGAGTATTTTAGGATACTAACACAATATGAGCCAGAAGTGCCTTACCATGAAAATTTTAAAATGTGGAATTACTTTAAAGATGAAGTTGACATCTTATCCCAGCTTCATAGAAATGCTTGGTAATGTGTGAAGCAATACATTTAGCAAAAGTAATATTTTAATCCTTGATCAGCATATGCTTCTGTGGTGAATGGAGGTTTTTGCTTCACTCAATTACAGCAAGGTCCTATTCTCTAGACGAAGTTTTCTCATTGGTGGGACAATATTCTGAAAATCTCTCTGTTTTCTTTTGATAAACAATCTCACTTTGCATTTCCTTTGAAATGTTTTCCTTGGGGGATTTTTGTAACATTTTCATGTTTCTTGTTTGTGAGCTCTAGTGTTTGGCAGGTTATTCTATGAACGCTTGAGCTGGGCTTGAAAGCAATTGTTTGGTAATGTTCAAATATTTGAGACCTTCTTGCAAGTCTCAAGACCTTATGTTACTTACATGAAGTAATGTAAGAGGATGGGAAGCTTAGCAAATTGGTCTGTTTTCTTCAAGAACTCTTAATCTCTTAACAGTAACTTTAGCAACTAGAATTTATCCAAATGGCCAGTTTTCTTACATTTTAAACAAGTATATTTACAAAGAGTGTAAGGACATATAAGGTACCTATAATGTGCAGCCAAATGTTTACACAGTACATTTGATACACTTCTAACGTGTGAGAGTTTGAGATTGTTAAGTTTTAAGAAGTGTTGCAAAATGAAATTTTCATTTCCCTTGGAGTTTGTTAAATGTAAGAAACTTTTGACAGTAAATTGACATTTAGTTCAGAGCTACCTCTGATTTTGTTCGCATATCATGCTAGACTACCAAATGCTGCCAAAGCAAATAATAGGTTATTACACTCTTAAATTCATTCAAATCACAATTGGTGACGTGACTGGATAGACTCTACTACTAGTGTTTTGTATATGGGGTTTTGCTAACTGTTTTAAAAAGGTATGATTTGTGTTATGGGGTCTAAGATTCCTAGCATAAAATGAGGCATTTGCTCCATTTAATACATTACATGGACACTAACTTTTTGTCAAGCGTAATATAAAAGAACTTTCTTGATTTGTTAAAAGCCAGTGAAACCTGGAAGCTGAGAAACAGTTGGTCTATAGGCTGGTACATATACACAACCAAACCCCTTCTGTTTTCTTTTCCGAGTTAGAGACACATTTGCGTTCTCAAACTTGTGTGCTTCAGTTACTCTAACTTCAGTTAAAGAAACAACTTGCCTGTGTCACTCAACCAGTGGTGCATATAGTTTCATGTGAAACAGGAAGAATGCTCTAGTCACTCATTCTCTAGTCTTATACCTCATGCAGGCTTTCTTCATGTAAGGAGCTAGCATTTTCTTCTGGGGAAAAAAAAAAAATGAAAAAAAAAAACAAAAACCCACCTTCTTCTGGGTGCAAAGGGAATTCCCCTTCAGTCTCTAGAGGTAACCTTGTAAGACCAACTCACTTAATTTCATTAAAAGTAGCTGGATGCATTACAAGTCAACACCCAAGTTCTTATTGTTCAAGCTCACTATCTCTGATCTTCTGACTGGAGAACCACCTGCATTGGTTCAGGAAGTTCCCGAGCTGCATATACTTAGAGGCTAGGAGGATTTTCTGGGCACCTGACTTTGTATGCTTTCCACATTATTACACTTCTGCCCTCTAGGCATCTGCTATTCACTCCGGTCAGACACAGGATACTGATTCAACCCATGTGAAACTTTTGATACGCTGTGTGATAATTGGCTTTGCAATTGTTTCAGCACTTCATAGAATCATAGAATGATTTGGGTTGGAAGGGACCTCAAAGACCATCTAGTTCCAACCCCCTGCCATGGCCAGGGACACCCTCCACTAGCCCAGGCTGCCCAAAGCCCCATCCAACCTGGCCTTGAACACTTCCAGGGAGGGGGCATCCACAGCTTCTCTGGGAAACCTGTTCCACTGCCTCACCACCCTCACAGGGAAGAATTTCTTTCTAATTTCTAATCTAAATCTATCCTCCTTCAGCTTAAACCCATTACCCCTTGTCCTGTCACTCCATGCCCTTGTAAACAGCCCCTCACCATCTTTCCTGTAGGCTCTTTCAGGCACTGGAAGGCTGCTATAAGGTGTCCCCAGAGCCTTCTCTTCTCCAGGCTGAACAACCCCAACTCTCTGAGCCTGTCCTCATAGGAGAGGTGCTCCAGCCCTCTGATCATCTTCGCGTCCCTCCTCTGGACTATCTCCAACAGCTTGATGTCTGTCTTGTACTGGGGCCAAAGATGCTAAAAGAAAAAAATACTTTAGGGGAAATATATTTGTTAAACTGTCAAATTCATGAGGAGTTTATCTGAATTTAATATCCTGAATGAGGATATTTAGCTATATTCCCAGCATTCCAAAATCTAAATGGGAAGCTTTTGGTTGAGTTCAGTTCTCTCTCCCGTCTCATTAGAAAGAATAGGAGATGGAAGAGGAAGAATGTATCTGCTGAATTTGTATCCTTTGCTTTTCAGTAATAGATTTGTATCAGTTTTTGTAAATCAAGCAAGCATTTTACAAAGATGTCTAAACTATATGCACTAAGAAAAAATTGTAATTATGCTTTTAAAAGGGCATTTTCTCAATCCATATTTGCTTCACAGTGAGTAAGCTAGCTATTTTTGCAAGTTAAGTTTGAGCCTATAAGTCAAGGACTCATCTCCCCAACCTTTTGCAGGAGCTTGTTTCCTTTGTTAAAAGAATCTATCTCTTGATCTCTAACTCAGACTTTGGGAACAGTTGCAGCCATAATGAACGTGCACACAGGCTTCTCTACCCATTTGAACAGGCACCTCACCCTTGTTAATTACTGTCTTCTCATCTAGGTTGTGATATCTGTTTTTTATCGGTGTAGGTGGACCTAGCATTATGCAGGGACAAAAGATTAGGAGCAAAATCTTACATGCTTTGACAGGTCATGTTTGCCTGAAGGTGTGTGTCTGTACCAGCTTCTTGCAATGAAAAGTGCTAGCTGTGACTGCTCCAGGAAATTCTGCTGTAAAATTTGGCACCAGGTAACACTGTACTGGTGCAGATCATTGTGGCTTGATAATCCACAGCCTGGAGAGCATCCCTTACGTGATTATTGCTTGGGATGTAGGTTCATTAAACGTGTCTGGTGTAGAATGCTTTACCTGGATTTTAAAGGGCTGAAAAAACAAGTGAGGTTTGTCCTATTTCTGTAGATTTGGCAAACATCAAACTTAAAGAATATAAGGAGAGCTGTATCTGAGCAAAACATAATATTGAACTCATTGTTAGGTCAACAAAATAGTAAAGTAAAATATAATCCTAGCAACAGAATTCCTTTTTAGTGACTTCTGCCTTTATCACCTATAATAATACAGTAGTTGTTCAGCCTGGAATCTGAAGTTAGTGAACTGTGATGCCTGTCATGGCTGCTTCCCTAGGAGGCTTTAGCCTCTCAAATATACTGTCTTGCATTCCCCTCTTTTCGGAACTGAAAAAGCATGAAGGCCTTAAAATATTGTTAATATTTGAAACATTTCCTGGGATAATGAATTTTATTTCCAAACTACCTGACAGGAACAGACTGGCATTTCAGTGTTACGGGTTCATTCAACGTAGTTTTCTTGGCTTTGTGGTGTTTCACACATTATGCATCATAAAAAGTGTCACTTAACTCTGATCATAGGTTTTCATTACACAGCTGGTTCTCTGCAGAGACCACAGGTGATATCGTAGTCATGCCGTTTGCTCACATGTAATACAGTGTTTAAAATGTACCTCATCTTCTCTCACTTCCTACTGTTGTGGTTGGCGGG
Organism: Aramus guarauna; assembly: GCA_013400195.1. NCBI lineage: Eukaryota > Metazoa > Chordata > Aves > Gruiformes > Aramidae > Aramus > Aramus guarauna. Next base: position 279,216 of record VXBL01002615.1, read on the forward strand.
AACTGTTCTGCCTGATCGTTGTTTTCGGTTCTTAAGCACCTCTTACGAAGAGTGGTTGGAGTGTGTTGTAATAGAGGAGGAGGATGGTTTCCCCTTCATGGGGAGCTACTGAACGTGCTCTGAGGAAGAGCAGCATCCAGAAAATGCACTGTGGCAAGCAAAAGACTTGCTACACGGTGCTGGGAGCATGTCTTCCACTGAGGAGAGTGAGAAATTGCAGTGAGAACTAGGGAGCTGACAGCCGATCCTCAGGAGAGATTGAAAGAGCTTTCTTTCAGTGTTGGAGGAGTTGGATTATTTATTTATTTCTTTTTTCTTTTTCTTTTTTGCCATTGGTAGAATCAGAAAGCACTTCTTTAAGGGGTGACAACTTTCTCCGAACAACAAATTCACTGCAAAATAGCTGACTGTTATAAAAACTTGCTCATACCTTTCACACTCACCAAGCAGATAAAGAGCTCCAGCCCATCTGGGCTGATGTCAGTAAAGGAGTGGTTGAAGCACCGGTTCAGAATTCAGGAGGTGCTGGGTAACTCCATATCGGCAGACACTTTGCTCACTTGTGCTTTTGTGGGTGGTTTGGTGGTTGGTGTTTTGTTGGTGATTTGTTGTTTTGCTTTGTTTTTCTGGGGTGGGTTAGAGATGGGGAACTTTAGAGGGCTGGCACTCATTCAAATGCCTCTGGTCTGATAAACTTTTCCCTAGCAAACGGAGAACAGGTGTATAGGTTTACTGGTTACTTCCATTGATCAGTAATGTAGCAGTTACAGCGGTTAATGCAAAATATCACAGCTGATAAACCATTTCCCTTTCTAATATCTCCATGTATACCGGCAACAGATATGGATACTTTTATGTTGTGGCTTTACCAGGATGTTAGGTTTTGTATGGGTTTTAAAAGGTGAAGAGAGAAATCGTTATCTTCATTACAAGTTAAGTTAGAGAAGTCGAAATGAGATGGTTTTTTTTGACAGTGAAAGAAGGATCAGGAACAAGAATTTGCTGATGGAGACATGAAAATTAGGACTCAGCGAGCAAAGCAAAGAGATTTGCAGTAGTAGAGTGCAGATATATTCTACTGTTAGTGATGATGCAGTTTATCAAAGGTTAACGATTGTGTCTTTCAATTAATAACATGGTCTTCGCCATCTATCTCTTTAGCCCATGTTTCATAAGTAGGAGTCTGTTACCACAGTCACTTTGTAAATTGCGGTATAGTTTGAGACTGTCACTAAATCATCCATTCGCTGCAACCTTTATTTTACAGCAAACCTACATTGCTCTATCTATTGAGACGCACTCTCCCTCCCAAGCTGTAAAACTGTGAAACCACAATTGTGCTTGTTAGTTTGGCCTGTTAAAGTTAACTGAGGTTGGCAGAACAACCGCCTGTTACTGGTCATAATCACTTTAGGTACTGCAGGTCGTAATTCCTATCAGTAGTTCTGCAGTCCTTGCAATGTTTGGAGCAGGTGAGAGGGAGGGAGTGCTACGTGGAATACATGTAGCCTGAAAGTTAAGAGTTAACTATTTCAAATTCCAAAGTTAAATTTGTAGCAAATTGTAGTCCGCATGCTTTATTCATGCTTTAGTGTTGATGCTTAATACATATGTTTTAAAAGACATGAACAAAATTGTGAAGAGATACCAAAGTCTGGAAAATAATAGGTGAAACTGAAGCATTTATTGGCACATCAGCTGTTGTAAGCAACAAGGAACAAGCTTCAAGCTTGTGTGGAATAAATTGTTAGCATGCCTTGTTACAGAAAAAGTGTGCTGCTGTTTAACTATTTGACTTCTGTGTTTTAAACTTCCTAAATGCTAGAATCTATCTAAGGAATTTCTTATTTGAATTCATACCTTAAGGAAAAAAATGCAATATATAAATAAAATAGTTATTGCTGCACATGTCTGTGTACTTAATTCTGTAGAGCATGTTATAAAATATAATACCAGAAAAATTCTGGGTTTGGATAAGACTACTTACAATCTGTCAGGAAAAAAAAAAAGGGGGGGGGCTTAGACTTTTGTCTAGGGTGTATTCTGTTTATTTTAAGTTCCTGTCTGCAACTGTTCTTAAGATAATTTTTTAGAGGTTCTAGCACAGGAATAGAAAACTTTGCCGCTTCTGATTCCAAAGTAAAAAACCTGAAAAATAGAATTTTCTTTTGGATAGGTATCATTTTAGAGGATGATACAATGTTAGGTAAGCCTTCAGGAAAAGTAATCAATAAAATAATGGAAAAAATGTTAACTAAGTAATTCTTCAAGGTAGAATTTACATATGTTACTTGGAAAAAAAAACAAAACCAAAACCAACACATTTAATGCAAAGTTCTATTGTCAGTGTTCATCACTGTTATGTTCCTATATGGTTTAATGGAACAAAACCCGATGCTCTATTTTCTAGAATTCTAACACTTTAAAAATAATCTCTCTCTCTTTTGACAGGCCAGTTGGAATGCCAAAAATGGAAAAAGTTTACCTACATAACCCTAGCTCAGAAGAAACAATTACATTAATATCAATATCTGCTACAACGTCACATTTTCATGCATCATTTTTTCAAAATAGGGTAAGTTCAGCTTTCTCAAAATGAGCTTTTCCTTCCCCCTTCCCACCCTGAATGGGAGCTTGATTTCCCTCCCTTCTTTAAATGAACCACTTACTGCAATAATTACATACCTAAAAATATTAAGATACTGCAGTTCTTGATCTCATATCAGTTACCAAGCAAATTTGAACTGAGCACAGAAACACACAGAAACCCTACTAGAAGAGGAGGAATAAAATATTACATAGGATTTGTGACTACGTTGGAAGTGCATACTGTAACTGACAGTTTAACAGCAGATTTCCTTTGTTGCTGAAGTGACTAAGTGTACGTTGCCTTAGAGCACATAAAGGAACAAGCTGTTCTTGTATTTTTTTCTGAAAATTGTAAGTTCAGAGGAGTGATGTTAGTGTGAAGCAGCCACTCCAATGCACTTACAACCGCTGCAGTCCTTTTACAGGAACTTGCAAGTTAAAGAGCATGGTGTCAGCAGGGTTAACTCTTAACCACATTATTGTCAGATACAGTCCTCCAGTTTCAGTTTTGTCTGCAGGGCCTGTGGCTTATTGGGGCCATGTAAACACTAAAAAATTCAGAAAAGCTATCTATAAGCAACTTTTCTCGCTTCTGGAAGTCTTGTAGTAGCAACCTTTCTCCAATGTTCTATAGACTGTCAGTCCAAAATACTTATGTGATAAGCTGAACTCTTAAGTTCAGAATTCAACATTAAAAAATCAATTAAATATGCTCCTGCACTAGATAATAGTTGTAAAATATTGGTATTTTTATTATCTTGTTACACATTTTTATTTGTGTAAAACATTACCTCTCCCTGCCCCCACCCCCCCAAATCTGCAGCAGACTTTCTAACTTCAGTTTTCCATAAAGAACACATGGAGATCTTCTGTAGCACAAAAACTGTTGTTCATCTGCAGGGTGGAATGTCTTCAATAAACAGTTTTACTTATTCCTCTGCTTACTTGCTTTTATATTTTCCAGAAAATTCTTCCAGGAGGAAACACGTCCTTTGATGTAGTTTTCCTCGCAAGAGTAGTGGGAAACGTAGAGAACACTTTATTTATTAACACTTCTAATCATGGGGTATTTACTTATCAGGTAAGAGAATTACACTCATTCAGGAAAAAGTTGTGAAGTGTGAATCAACCAGAGCAGTATCTATGATGGCATGCTTAACCATCCAAGGATATTTGCACAATAGTGGGAGGGATTTTTATCAGCCCAGTTGAAGAAGTTTCCATCCCTGCTGCTTCTTGTAACACAGAGGTATACCATTATAAATACGTGTAGGGCAGTACTGTAAGCCAGATCGATGAAATTATGTAGGGTTTAAAATCCTCCCAGCAACTTTTGTATGTGTGTTATTTTAGTGGCTCATTGCAGTGATCTAGCTGATTCTTTAGCTCTGTACTCATCTGATCCAGTAACAAGAAAATGTTATTCATTAAGCTGGCAAAAAAAATTGCTCAAGATTCAGAAAGATAAACCGGTCAGGTGAAAGAGTCTGAAAAGTGAGAGAAACCCTCTGGTTTCAGGAATATGACTCCTACTGTGGCAATATTTTGAAAACAACAACAAAAACGCTTCCCATATAGATAATCTGTTCCATAATGATATGATTAAAAGATATTTCACATCTTTTTAAACTTTAGCTGGTATCTAGTGTTTCAGAGTATCAGAAAAAAAGATGGTATTTTGACTTCCTGTGTTCTAAATATGTCAGTGTGTAAGTAGTAGCTATGAGCAATGCCCTTTACCTGTAAACTAACCCAGTTTCTTTATTTTAGTGCTTTAGGATGATACTGATTTTAAATGTTGGGTTAGTAATTTACCAAGGACTCTTTTTTGATTAATTTTATAGTATACTTCTAAAATTTGTGCATGTATGTTAGGTTCTGCAACAGTTGCATACAACTATTTAAGCTTGGTTTTTTTCTTGTTCTGAACCAGGTGTTTGGGATTGGAGTACCGAACCCCTATCGATTGCGCCCATTTATTGGGGCACGAGTTCCTGTAAATAGCAGTTTTTCTCCTATAATAAATATACATAACCCTCACAGTGAACCTTTGCAGGTGAGCCTAAGAAAAAAAACATTAAATGCTCATTTATGTTTATGATCTTAAACTGAAATTTTGTTTGGTTTGGTACTTCTTAAAATTCTGTTTGAACTTTAAAGCTATTTGAGGCCAAATCTTTCATATTATACAAATGTTTTTGTGTTTAAATGCAAATCAGTTGTTCAAGAAACTTTAGATTGTGCTCACAGATCTCTTATTTTGCTAAATTGAGGTTTTACTGTGAAATTTCTATTTTAAAAATGGTCATAATTACTGCAAAATAAAGAATTAAACTTCATTGGTGATTAAGAAAAATACTGAAGCAAACAAAGTAACACAGGTCTTGTGCTTTTAATCCAGGCATGCCTCTTAGCTTCCTTCTGCGTGTTTTGCACAGCATAAGGTGTCTTTATGGTATGCCCTAGTATGTAACGTTGGCAAGCATTCTTCTGTTGAGGCAGGATTGATGTCTGTACCTAACCAAAAAAGTAAATGAATAGGCCACTGATAAACGTGATCTGATTCTGTTGAGTGAGTGATCCACAAACTGTGAAATGCTACAGAAAGCACATAAAGTGTAGAACTAGCAAATGGCTATATCATCATTAAAAGCAAATTTATAAGATACTCCAGTGGTCAAATACTTGCTAACTCGTGCCATTGCACATTATAATATCTGATAACTAAATCAGGATCCTTCTAAAGTTGAGTACTAACATTTTCCTGTTACCCACCTCAGGTGGTAGAAATGTATTCCAGTGGAGGTGATCTCCATTTAGAGCTTCCAACAGGTCAGCAAGGAGGTACAAGGAAGCTATGGGTGAGTAGTCATGTCTTGTAGCATTTGTTGTGCTTGTTTGGGGAGGCTTTATTTTAACATGATTTTAGATTTTGGGGTTTTTTTACCAGCTTTGTTTCTTGTCATGTAATCACTAAAAACACCCCATAAAAATGAAATTATAACAGGGTCTGTTAATTGTATGGTAATAGGAATTGAAGGAAAGGTTTAATTAAAAGAAGCCATCTGTATTTGAATGAGAAGAGTAAGATGATTGCTAGTAGAATAAATTACACCTACTTAAGCATTCAGGACAATGTGGTCTTGATGGCCTGTAGCTGGATCTAACCCATAGGAAAAATATACAATTTTTTTTTTAATTTTACTTTTTTTTTTTTTCAACTGAAAAAGTCCTTCCTGTAGATCACTATGAATGCATACATGGGTTGAAAAAAGCAGATGAAAAAACATAGGGAAGAAGAATCATTTAAGGACTACTAAATAAACCAGCAGTGTGTCTGGCTGCAATAAATCCCTGGATCATGAGTCAAGAGTGGGTGGAAACTGTTCTGGAAAATATTCCTATAAGCATGCCCTGCAGTAACTCTTTACGCTTCATGTCTGCTGCTGGAGATGGGGGTAGTGGGTTGGATGGACTCAGGCTCTGGCACATGTGTTCTTCACTTAATGTAGTTTTGAAGTAACACATACTGATATCTTTAAGTGAAATAAATTTTAGAAGCATCCTAAAGGTAAAGTATTGGCTCCATGCTCTATATCTCACTGCTGGTAATGTCCAAGTAGATACAGAACCTATTTTCCTATTTAATTAGGATTGTTCCTTTTGTTGATGACTGTTTTTTGTCTGGGAGAGACTTTAAAGTCTTTGGGCTCCAAAACTTGTCTCTTGCTCAAGTGTATCGTTGCAGTCACTGACAGTTACATCTGTTTTAATGAGTAAAGCCAGGATATTTCCAAGTGAGCTAAGAAGGAATATCACAAAAAAATTCCTGGCTTTTCTGAAACAAGTCCATGAGAATGGTGGTATCTTAGTTTTAGATACAAAAGTGGCAAACAAGTGAGTATGAATACAGATCTCAAGCATTTTAAAAAAATGCAGTGGAAAGAGTAAACTGATGCTGAGGGTTAGATGTAAACATTAAAATGGGTTTTAAAAAACAAAGGTCCTAATGTCTTGACACCATTTTGGTCCAATGGCGTTGCTTCTAAAGACAGCCCCTTCCTTGTTGTCAAAAGAACTCCAGGGGAATATTGAATTCTGTAGCCATTAGTAGGTATGTAACAAACATGTTGGAGCCACAAACAAAAGAATAGAAGATTTTTAAATGTCTGGTTTATTTCTAATTCTGTTTCTTGAGCATGTAGCTTTTCAGCTTCTCTAAGCCAGGTTACCAGTTAAAGTGATGATGATGGGCATGTGAAAGCTTCCAGTGTATTGCACAGCTACTTGCTCACTTCTTCTCATCCCTGAAGTGGGATGGGGAGGAGAATCAGAAGAAAAAGGTAAAACTTGTGGGTTGGGATAAGAACAGTTTACTAGGACAGCAAAGAAAGAGGACAATAACAGCAACAGTATTTATAAAAGTACTTCTATAAAGTAGGTGATACACAATACAATTTGCTCACCACCTGGAGCCCGATTCCCAGCAGCAGCAACTTCTCCCCAGCCAGCTGCCTTTATATACTGAACATGACATCGTGTGGTATGGAATACCCCTTTGGCTAGTTTGGGTCAGCTGTCCCAGCTGTGTCCTCTCCCAGCTTCTTGTGAAAATTAACTCTTTCCCAGCCGAAAACCAGAACAATTGCATGGAAAGGCTTTTAGGGTAATACTAGTCTTGTTTTTTGTATCAACCATTACTATTTCAAAACAATAAGGCAACGAGAAGAAATTAAACCAATAGGAGGAAACACCCAGATATATCATTGTATTGGTTATGTCAAGAGCTGGACTGCATTTAGAAAAAGCTGCAAAGTAGAAGAAATTATTTGAAATATGATGATACTTTGACATATGGATGTACATCATTGTCTAAAATTGTTTTGATGCTAAATGTTTGGATGATTGGATGAAGCAGTCTGCATATGCAGCAGTATTTTTGTAGTCACTATTGAAAGTTACTTCAGGAATCTGACAAACCTTGGATCCCTGGTTACACGTAAGGAAGAATCAAATCGCATCCTTTGCAATGTTAATGAATGGCTGCATTATGTTAGGTCTGTGAATAAGTGCAAAAACAGAACCTGAAAACTTTTTTAGTTTAGGGACTCACCAAGTAGTAGCAGTTGAAGCTAGTTACTTTGATATTCAACAGTTTTCAAAGAGTATATTTACAGTCATTGTGCCATGAAAATTGACCCCCAGAGTGGGTTGGTATGAGTTTGTACTACAGAAAGCACAGAAGACATCTATAAGACAATCAGCAGCTGTATGGATTACGTCCTGTCCAGTTTCCTTCATCAAAAACACAAAAGAAAGAAGCTGGCAAGTGAAACAGCATCAATTGATGCAAGGACTACTCATCAAAAATTCCTACTTTGTCATGTTTGTTTACATTTAAAGTGGAAGAAGCTCCACATTTCAAATCAAGGTTTTTATCTTCTATTAAAAAAAAATAGAAAGAAGTAGTAAAGTCGAGTTCTCCAGCTCTTCTGTAATGTGATGGGGAAGAATATGCAATGTTAGTATTTCAGCTATGGTTCAGAAGCTAGTCTTGTGCTGCAGCTGTATCCAGCAAATATAGAAAGAATTGTCTTTCAAACCCTGAATGCAGATTGAAACTGATGGAACATGCTTGGTACAGAAAATAAAGCACATTTTGACTTTTTGCTGTAAATTGTTTGGTGACTACTAACCCTGCAGCTCTACAAGCTTCTGGCTACTTGCAGTTCTGCACTATTTCAATTTCTGTTTAGCACTGAAACTGTGTGCCTTGTGTCTGCTTTGGAGAAAAAACAATTAGAATATACAAAACCACTATCTGATGTTACTGCGCTCCAATATTTTTATGAATAGATTTTGTTTATTGGTAGAATCTGTCAATTTAGTCTACTGTCTTTTTACCACAATTTTAATACATAGAACTTAATCAAATGGGACATGAAAGTCTTCTCGCATATACCTATTTTTAATCAGTGTCATATTAGATGTTTACAACTATCCTTACTAAATTTAATGGTAATTTCAATAACATGGCCTATATCTTACTGCTAATGCAACTTTTTATCTTCATACAATTGTACTCAGCGCTTCTGTTGTAATTTTTTTGTGTGGCAGCTTTTTTTGTAATTACTGCACTCTCATAGATGTGCTTTGATTATTTATCAGGAAATACCTCCCTATGAAACAAAAGGAGTGATGAGAGCCAGCTTTTCTTCAAGAGAAGCAGATAATCATACAGCCTTCATTAGAATAAAAACAAATGCCTCAGACAATGCAGAATTTATCATTCTCCCTGTTGAAGTAGAAGTTACAACAGGTTTGTAGAAAAGTGGTTTGTTGTTGGGGTTTTTGGGTTTTTATTTTAAGTTATTCAGCTTAATTAACTTTTAGTATAATAAGAAAATGGTAACTTTTTTTTTTTTTTCCTTAAAGCACCAGGAATCTATTCATCAACAGAAATGCTAGATTTTGGTACACTACGAACACAAGGTAAACGATACTTCAGGTCTCAAAGTGTTTATATAAGGAGTAGGGTGGGGAGGGGAAAGCCCAGTTATCTTTGTACTATTCAGACTTGCTTGTGGAATGATGCTTTTTAAAAGCGAGAGTTTCAAAAGCAGGATAACAGTGTGTTACAACAATGCACAAATGTATTCACCTGCAAGTATCCTTGAGAGGTGTACAAGCAAACAGTAGTTTGCACATCCAGTTGTAAGTCTAGTAATAAAATTAGTCTTACACTAATACACTTTCTAGTTGTGCATGGCTTAGTCTGAAAACCATTGTCAATTTACTTAATTTGTGAACTTTGTTTTGAAAGATTGCTTTAGATCTGCATAAGATTTAATAATTTTCAGACACAGGGAATAGTGAAAGTGTGCAAACTTAATCAAATTTGTTACTTATGATAAGATGTTTTTGTTTGGAGTGTCACACATTTGTGTCTAACATTTTACATTTTAAATTAATATTGTTGAGTGAAATAAAAAAATAAATGTACATATGGCAAAAAGTAGTAAAACTGAAGGTATCTTTTGAAACTGTAAAAGGGACTCATTACTGAAGAAAAACAGGATGTATCTTCTTTCAACTAAAAAAAGGTAGCTTCTGAAGTACTTTTCTTTGCAAATTACTTAACATGTAAAGATTTTTTTAAATAAGATTAGTTTCTGCTGAATATTGGTGCATCTGGCAAAATCATTCCTTGTAGTGTTTTTAGCCTGTTCATTTCTTAATGTGTTAGAAATAAGAGTGGTTAGTTGAAGCATGTAATACCTACTAATCCACAAAAATGCAATTTTTAAGTGTGTCAGGTTCTTGGGACTAGGTATTTTGACTGGCTGTACTGTCATGTTAACACTTTTTAACACTGAACAAAAGTGGATTTATATGAGAAACCAGCCAGTGCAGATGACTTTGTATAAGGTTCTTATGTTAAAATAGCCTAATGGCCAGGTGTGTTTTTTGTTCTTTAACAGATCTGCCAAAAATTTTAAATCTGCATTTATTAAATTCAGGAACAAAAGATGTGCCAATTACAGTAAGTTTTATTTCCTTTCAATTTGAAACTTTCTACTTGGATTTACTTTCTCTCATAAAAATTGGTCATTCACAGGTTCACCATGTAGTGTACAGAATACGAAGCTAGGCGATGTGTGACTGAAAATGTAACTTAATAGGAAGATAGATAATCTATATGCATGGTAAAATTAATTTGCTTCATAGCCTTCTTTGAATGGCTGTTTCAGCATTTATGGGCTCTGCCTGCAATATCTGAGCCTCTGGAAACTTTTGTACTTGAAAACAGTAACTCCTGTTTAGTGAATGAGAGATTAATGAGGAGTCTGTGGGATTCTTTGTCCTCATCACACTCTCCATGAGAGTGTATAAAGTGGTTGCCCAACATAATCTTTTAAGATGAGCAAAGAGTGGCTTTCAAGAGCAGACTGTAAAATGACCCTTGTTTTCTCGGTTATCTGCTTTGTAGCTTGAAATAAGAAAAAAGCCCACAAACACTCTGGAGCCCTTTCCAGTGAGATCACTGCAGCTGCACCTGCACATAAAGTGCAGCCAGCTTCAGAATTCTAGGATTTGGATTTTCTACTTTCTATTTTTATTACAGAATTTTGGCTCTAGTCTGGTAGTCCGCCTTTACTCATTCATACCTTTTTCCTCTGTAATTTTTCTCATTGCCCACTATTTTTCTCACTTTTCCCTTCCCCCCTTCCTGTCTTCCTTGTTTTCCAGATTTAGTTGTATAGCTAGCTATACCTTGTCCCAGTGCACTTCAAAAAGTGTTGAAGTGTCGAAAAGAAACCAGAGGAACCAGAAGAGTGACTGAAGGATTGGCAAAGGTTTCTTACTGAGCTCTTGGAGAGCGTTTCTGGGTTTTTAAAGCTTGTAGCTGTAAGTGTAGCGAATAGTATCTCAATAGTAGAGGTCTAACAAAAGCTTAAAATAAGATACTGGAAACTGAGGCTAGAGGAATATAAACTAGAAACAGAACGCATTTTAAGTAACAAGGATAACTTTCCACTGTGATACTAGTCCATTGCAATACTCGCTAAGTTGTTGACGAATAATTTTCAAGTCGAGAAAAACTCACAGTATAGTACAGACAGAACTTAATTAATCAAAGTCCCAATGCTTATTGCATTAATGAGGTCAGATGATCCTATAAGGTCTCTCGTGGCCTTGTAAGCTATGAACCAGCTTCCGTGGAGGGTTTTTATTTAAAAAAAGACCTGTATATGATTTGTTTATAATCAGAGGGTTGGTAAATTTATTAGATTATTTTTCTAGCTATGTCTGCTATCTTACATAACGTCCATCTTCTTAGATTTATCAGGTTTTTGGTATAGGGACAGTTTTTTTGTGGGTTTTTTTGTTTATTTTTTTTTAAACTGTGTAATTTACTTGCTGAGTACAATGCAAAGAACCATATATTCAAACCATCAGTATCACTTTTGGTGTCTGATAGTGTAGTATCTAATTCATACTCCTCCATTAAAAAAAACCCTACCCTTTTTTTCTAAGCTATGGTCTTTGGACCATAGACTATAGACCATAGACTGTAGTCTAATGGAAAGGTATTATTTGATAACCATTATACATGCCATGACAGAACTCTTCCAGATGAATTATTCTTTTACAGTGTATCAAAGCAGTAAATTTGGTGGTCTTAAAGCTTTTAGGACTCACTTTTGCCTTGCTAAAGTTACCACGTAGGTCCAGATATGATGTATTTTTCAGTGTGTCACATATGGCACATCAAATCAGTTGTTCTTCTCATTAAGACACAGCTTAGTTGTGAAGCTTGTAACCTTTCTAGCATTTGAAGCGCTGTGTGAATTTCTGCTGCTGTGCCAATCAAGGAATTTCAAAGTGGTAAGCGAGAGTAAAGAATTTTTGAAAGGAACCTGGTGAATAGCTTACTTCTAGAAAAGCTTGAGAAATGGATTTCTGACCCTTTAGAACTAGAGTTTAAAAGCAGTGAGACAGAGCTCTGTGACAAATTTTATCTTAATGTCAGAAGAAAAGGCCAAGGCTATATTTAGCATATATTTAATCTGGACGCTGGAGGAACTAAATATCTTCAGGTCATCTGTGTACAACAGACCACTAATACTGTTGCCAGAGTTGTAGCTGTTCTACCTTTAAGTACTTAGTCATGCTGTGGTCCAACAAATTGGTTGAGGAAAATAAAGGCGAGTCACTTTCTCTTTTGACTTCTAAAACTCTTTATAAAAACTTCCTTAATTACATTTTGTAGGGTTTTCTCCACTATTAGGGAGAAACGCATTTATTTCATGATTGGATGAACTGTTGTCATGCTGCAACAATTAAGCCATGCTGTCAAAAGTCTAGTAAATGTAGATTGTTGCACACTTTCTTTTATCCCTTCTCTAGAATGAAAATTTTGGGTTTTTCTTTAATGCAGTTTAAGCCCATGTGATTGCTAAAAGCAAAGGCACACTTTAAAATTAGAGCTCCTGACCACATTTGATGCATGAAGAACCAGGAATTTCAGGACAGCCGTATATTAAAGCTGAGTCCTATCAGTTTGAAAATAAAAGTGTTTGTATAAGGAAGTACTTCTGTCATAATTCACATACTTTAGGGTAGATTTTTTTCTCTTATCAACCTGCGAGAAGTAGTTTAGTTCTGTCTTATGTTTTCAGTCTGCACATTTGAGCGCACACATCTCAAAGTTATCAAGGGAAAGTTACCTTAAAGGATTAGTATCTAGTAGTAGTTTATTCCATGGCTGTTCTGGACGGTGCTTTATGGTGAAAGTGAACTTCAGTTAGTTTGGTGTGTCCCTCTTTACACTGAAGGGCAAGACAAAATAATTGTCTGTAAAAGTGAATAAAACAGTACAGAGGTGGTTTTGACAATAATGGAACCAGCCTTAGTCTGCTGCCTGTAGACACTGGGCTTTTTCCTCTTGCAGCAGGGTAGCCGTGTCTTTACTATCTGTAAGCAAAAGTCTGCTGCCTGCTCAGTCTTTAGAGTGATATGCTAGGTGGGCAAGATAAAACTATGTTCAGGAGCCTGCTGACAGGTAAACAGTATGGATCAACATGTGCCAGCATTTCAACCCATACTCTTTATTAGAATAAGTGTAGTCTGAGAGTCCTTAAACCTTAGAAGTCTTTCCCAATAACTGCTGCAATAGCACAAAACTTTCTCTCCACTCTGTGTTCTCTAGAACATTTAAGGCCCTCATTTTCTGCTCTTACGCTAAATATTGAATGTATCTTCATACAGCAGGGTCAGGAATCTTGACTGGGGCATTCCATGGGAGGGCCATGTGTAACTGAAGCATGTCTATTTTAAATTCTTCTTTCCCACAGAAGTTGATGTTAGGAGATTTTCTGAGGAAATTGGTGGTAGATTCTTGATGGAACTTGTTTTGCATGTATTCACACAACCTGTCCATATTTGATGATTCTTAAAGCACATCTCAGGACAAGTTTTGCTCAGGCTTTATTTGAAATAGGTTAAAACTTGAGGAAAGTGAAATTCAAATGATTCTTAAGGATGTTCATTTTTCCTTTAGTTATATTAATTTTGTATTTCCTTTTGTAGCACATAATCAAGCAACAAACAAGAAATATGCATGATATAGTTAAGACATTTTCAACAAAACAGTGCTAAATGCCTTCCTTAACTAAATTCATTAGCTGTAGACATTTTGAGTAAATATATCTAGGTTTGTTATACTTGTGGTTTAAGGGAAGCACCTCTGAAACCTGCCATTTTTCTGGCAACAGCCTGTCCTTTTGAATTTTTCTGATTTCATTCACTGAATGAAATCAACATAATTTCAAACTTCAATAATTAAAAAAAAGTCTTTTGCATGAAAACAGCTACTAGAAATGGTTACCCTTTCTGCCATGCAGAAGTTGTGCATTTGATTACAGCTTTGGTTTTGTCTGCTTTAAGAGGTTTGTTTGGTGGTTTTTTCTTTTTTAAAAATACACCTCAAGATGTCAGTTTTGTAGAATAGATTTAATTAGAAGAAAATTGTGATAATCATGAATTGACTCATTCAGAGAAATAGCAAATATCTGCACCACGTGTATGCAGATGGTTGACAAAGGTCAGTACTGTGAATCCAAAATACAAAACTTCCAGATGAGTTAACAGAGATTATTCATTAGCTGCAGGAGCAGTACTGCTTGTTTCCTCGAAGGATCATGTAGTCTGCAGAACTTAGTTATGTATGCACAATTTTATGGCTTTAACTTACAATCAAGGACAGCTTAGCTTGGAAGAACTATTGCTGATTTGTACCACTAGTTGTCTGCCTTGCTCCTTTCTGACCAAGAAAGGCTCAGCTGCTTATGAAGCAGGTGCTAAACCTCTGCAGCTCAGCATTAGGTAAACCAGCAGTCATTTCAGTTTCCTTAATACAGCATCCTGTAATTTGCAGTAGCTTAACAGCTGCTACATGAGCAGCTGAGCTGTTCTTACAGCAGGAGAAGACAGCTGGGGGGGCGAGGAATCATGGCAGCCACTCTAATTTTAAGCAAAACAAGAAAAAAAGCATTTAAATGCTCCGTGCCCAGTTTCTCTCCATGGAATCTAAATAAAGAGTTTGCTAGCAATCTTTATAGAAGTCTTCAGATGTTGACGTGGAATCCATAATCCTACTGCTTAGCAATGAGTATCTCCACAAATCAGCTCTGGCTAATAACAAACACATTTGCTATTCCATGAATGCCCAATTTACCTCTAATCCTCCAATAGAAAAGGTGATCTTGTAAAATGTTGGTATAGAATGTTATCTCAGATTTACAAAACCATTCTCTATACACTTGGGTTGGTTTTTTTTTTTCCTGTGTCAGCTCTGTGGACTTAGCATGGCATCAGAGAAAAGGTAGATGCCTGTATCATCATCAGTAATTGCACAAGTCAGTTAACAGCTTTGTTAATAACTGCACTAGAAACAAATAGTTTAGCTATTGTAACCCTGCAGCATTAAGAATAAAAAATAAATCTTAATTTCAATGCAGCTTGTTTTCTATTTTATTAACGTGTTTCTGGCCATACTGTCACTTCATCCAACATTCACAAGAAGTCTGTATTGTCTACTTGCCTGCATACTGACTGGGTCATTTGCAGGATGTGAAAAAAAATTCTGAAGCCTCTTATAATGCTGCTTTGTTATAGGAAAGATGGACCTGTAAGGCCTCAGCCA
The DNA here is from genome assembly GCA_013400195.1 of Aramus guarauna. Lineage (NCBI taxonomy): Eukaryota > Metazoa > Chordata > Aves > Gruiformes > Aramidae > Aramus > Aramus guarauna. The sequence continues at coordinate 294,514 of VXBL01002615.1, forward strand.
AAACTAGTTGCAGTTCTATCACTTTGAAGGATACGTGAAGGCTGCACAGTGTGTTAATAATGATAAATTTATGGGTGCTTCGTATTTTGATTGTTTGCAGAGTGTTAGACCTACACCACAGAACGAAGCTATAACAGTACATTTCAAGCCAGTTACGTTAAAAGCCTCTGAAAGTAAATATACCAAAGTTGCAAGTATTAGCTTTGATGGTAAGTAGTGCTCCTCTCTTCTTGGAACTTGTCAAGTTCTTCTTAAAACTTGCTGAAACCTCATGAATGATTTTCACTCTCTTAACAAAATGCTATTGGTAATTTTGAGAAAGAAGTGGAATTTTCCTACCTAGAAAAGGCTTACAGTTCTTCTAACTTCAGTTATTTCTGAAGGGATTGTCTCTGATCATAATCAGCAAGTAACTTAGGCTGGTAAGTACTGGTGAGAAGAGAAGGAATTCTTAATTCTTCTATGAAACATAAGCAGTGTTCTTATGTTAAGGCACTGATTATTTTAAAAAGTGTTGTTAGTCCAAGTAGGCATTGGTTTTTGAGAAATCCTGACAAACCAGGACATGTTCCTCACAGTAATGGGTATTAGAAGGGAGTATATCCCTTGGATTGCCCTTTGATCCTTCCAAAGCTTAAAAAAGAATCAAAAATCTTTTTTCTAAAAAAAAATGCATTTTATGTTGGAATGCCCATGGAAATAGGGCTCTGACATGCTCTTGAGAACCTTACTGTGAAAGCTGGCTTAATTTATTTTGCTATCTTGAATTCATATTAAAGAAAAAGTGAGATGAAGGCAGAAAAAACTTTTTACTGGTACCTTTCCTACAAAGATACGTTATGTATGCTGATACTGACTTTCATTTATATCTTTATGAAAGAAGTGTTGGGTCATTTTCTTCCTATGTAGTGTGACTGTAAATACTATGCTGACATTTTGTAGAAAGGCACCTCCATTTTTATAGATATTTTAATGAACGATCAGAATGCTGTTGGCTTACGTAGGTATTACTGCGTAAGGTACTAGTTGGTGCTGTAAGTTTTTTATGCCTGAATTGCCTGAAAATGGAAGTTTATAAATGAATTTTTTTTCATTTCAGGTAGCCGTAATTTTAGGAGTTGTATGGATAGAGAGGAGAGGATTGTTTTTTATTATTGTTATTTATTAATTGGCACTTTAGATATTTAATAGCTTATGGTTTGTAAGATGAGTGAAATTTATTTTAAACTATAAATAAATTCTGAAATAGTTGAACTCTGTCAACCTGAGGTGGTAATATGTTCAGATTTTTGAAGCTGGAGTGAATTGTTATATGATCACCTACTGACTAATACACAGTAGATTTTGGAAGGAATGGTAGCTGGGGAAAAATACCCAGTCAAGCTGCTTAATGTGTTTAAGGGGTTGACTTGGTGAAGCAGCCAGCCCTAAGTGTTTGCTATTTCAGCTATCCTAATACATGCAGGGGCATTAGGAGCTGCTGGTTTCTCCTAATGTTCGAATCCCTTGACTTTTCTGGCGATATTGCTACTAGGCTAACATTGCTTGTTCTGTGATCTTGGAGCACAGACCTGTGAGCATCGTTCTTGGTGCTTGTGTAGTTTGTGTTCTTACATGGTTTCTGATTCTATTTCTGTAAAGTTTAACATTTCTTTGATTTCTTCATTATTAGAAAGTTGCTCTGTTCGTAGCCCAAAGTCTTGCTCAACTGGTAGTTCCAAGTGAAGAGCCCAGACATCTCAAGTTTCTGTTCTGTTACTGGAGGGATAGGTGTATTCCATACTCTTAAGTGGGGAATTCAGCTCACCTGAGTTATCCTCTGGACACATCCAAGTTATTTATTTGACAGGAGCAGCCAGGCTTCCCTGTCATAGATGAGCTTACTAACTCAGTCAGGTCAACTAATTAGTTGGTATTAAGAAGGAGGAATTCAGAACTCAGATCTCTTACTTCCTAGACTTACTCCATGTCAGTTGCTTATTGAAATTTCCTTAAGATACATTTTTCTCTTCTGTGATACTTCATTTCTGGGCTAGCTCTGTGCTTTTATTCTTCCACTCGTGCTAGTCTAACCTAATGGATTTTATTTTTTTTGTCTGCTTAAATAAACTTCTTATATTCTTGTGTGTACAGCATCAAAAGCAAAAAAAGCATCACAGTCTTCTGGGAAAATAACTGTTAAAGCGAAAGAGAAGAGCTACTCCAAACTTGAAATACCGTATCAAGCAGAAGTGTTGGATGGGTAAGCTTACAGTAATTAATTGAACGTAGTTCAAAACCTAAATGCTGTAAATTATCTGATGTAGCAGGGAATTTAGCCTTTTTACAGGGAGAGGGGAAATAAAAAGGTGATGCCCAAGTTTTTTGAATTTGGAGCTCATTTATAACTACAATTACTAGTTTGATTTTTTTTTCTGTTTTTGCACTAGTAGATGAGGTCGTCTTAGTAATGCATAAGCTAGTTTCAAGGCTGGGGTTCAAAGTGACCTTAGTGACTTGTGTTTCAGAGCAGTTGAAGGCTGCAGATGAGACCATTAAAAATGCAATATTGGACATTTTTCCAGTTTTGAATTTTCTGTTCTATCACTATATGAAGTAAAAGTAGAGAAAATATTTTTAGCTCTAAGCAAAATTTTGGAAGAACTATCAGTGCTTCCTTATTTTTTATTTATTTACAAAGTATGACTAAGTTGACTTTAAAATCAATATTGAAATGAGGTGCAACTTTATCAACAGACCTGACAGTATTTTAAAGGCAAACAAACTAAACCTTATCTACCGGAACTTTTGTGCTGCAGACACTTGATTTGGTTAAGAAGGAATATGATTTGCAAACTGTCTTAATGTGTCAGCACTTCCTTTTAGTCCTCCAAATTCACATATTTTCTTATCTTGTCTGAATGACTTAATTATCAATGTCCTTGTAGTGCTGCTAATATAGTTTCAACATGCAGTACCTTTTTGCTGTTTGTTTGAATGTATTCTAGTCTTTTGTGTAAGAGAAACACTTTTATGTTTGAGGAAAGTCTATTTTTCTCATACTGTTTTCTTTTAATAGATACTTAGGATTTGATCATGCTGCCACACTCTTTCACATCCGTGACAATGCTGCTGATTCTGTGGAAAGAGTGATCTATCTAACAAACACATTCAGTTTTGCAGTCCTTATACATGATGTTGTGTTACCAGAAGAAGCAAAACCAATGTTTAAAGTAAGCCCCATTTCAGTGAACGTTTTTACCTAATTGTAAATGTTTAAATGTGCTGCACTTTGTTAAATTGTAACATTGATCTTCATTGTTCACTGATCTAGGTCCAGAACTTCAGTAAACCAGTCTTAATTCCGCCTAATGAATCCAGATATATTTTTACACTTCTTTTTATGCCTTCCACATCATCTGTTCATATAGATAGTAATATTTTACTTATCACCAATGCTTCTAAATTTCACCTACCTGTCCGAGCATACACAGGATTTTTAGATGTAAGTATTTTCCTTTTTTTTTTTTATTTTTTTTTTTTATTTATTTTATTTTTAGCTACTTTAGCCTAATTAGGGGCAGACATCATTGGACTGGTTTTAATTCCTTATATTACTTCTGTGGGAGGATGGCTTTTTTAATGTCAAAATTATTTTGCAAGTTCTTTCTTTAAACAGCTTCAGTTACTGCTGAAAAATTCTTTTTTGTTCCCTTTAGTTTTACCTAGAAAATGTATAGAATTTTGAGATTTTCATGGTACTGCTGTATTAGACTTATTAATGTATTTGTTAATGAGCTTAGAGTTTGAGCACATCTTGTATTTAACCTATGCTAAAATACCTTTATCAATCTTTCCAGTACTTTGTACTGCCTCCAAAAACAGAGGAACGATTTATAGATTTTGGCATATTGAGTGCAACAGAAGCTACTAGCATTTTATTTGCAGTCATCAACAGCAATCCGATAGAGGTAAGGGTAGATTTATTTTTAGTTTGCCTTTTAAAAAATTTACGTCAGTGTTGTTACTGAAAACAGTACCTTTTGTTCTTTTTAAGCTGGCTATAAAAAGTTGGCATATTATAGGAGATGGTTTGGCCATAGAACTTCTAACAACCGAAAAGGGAAACAGAACAACAATAATTGCAAACCACTACGAACTACAAAATGCTAGTGCATCTGATCAGTCTTCAGTAAGTAATCCTTTGAATCCATCACTTAAAGCTAGATTTAGGAGGGGGGCGAAAAAAAGACAAATCTGTGCAACTTCTTGCAGTTTCATTTTAGCAGGGGGGTGGGAGCGTAAAAATTCCTAATTTTTGCCTGAATTTGAGTATGATAAAACATGTAGAATTTTTTAAATTTATTTTAAGAAGCAGTATTATGTTATTGGTTAGATTTTGAAAGGGGGAGCTTCAGAAACAGTAACCTCCATGCCCTCAGATGATGCTTATCATTTATCTGGGAAGAGTGGAATTTATCACCTCAAGGACAGATAATTTTTGTGTTAGAAACTGATGTATTTGAATTTTTCCTTTTACTACTGACTGTTATTTCAAATGTATTTTGATTTAGTTTAAAGAAATAAGAGGACATTGGGTATTTTTTTCCAGTGAAATTTCTTTCCAATAAATGGCGTACAATGGATAACTCTTTTTCTACCATATTACAGGTGATACTAGCATCAGGTTATTATGCTATGTTTAGAGTAAAACTAATAGCGAAAGAACTTGAAGGAATTCATGATGGAGCTGTACAAATCACGACAGATTATGAGGTATATTTACTGTATATTCGTGGGTGTTGCCCAAATGATATGTTCAATTTTTAAGTGTGAAGTTTTAAGAGTTGTATTAGCGGACAGATTGCGATCTCAGGGAGAAGCTGAGGTTGGAAAGGACCTCTGGAGGTCAGGTTACCTCTGCAAGGTAACGACAGTAATGCTACTTATGCTGTATCTTCTCTGAAAGAATGAAGAATGACTTTCATTATGATTTTTTCATCTGTCTTTCAAAAATACGCATTTAAATCTGACCTAATGCTTTGATGTGTGGATTCTTCAATGACTTAACACATCCTCAAAGCATCAATGCATGGATCTTTTGGCATAACACATGGTGACGATGTGCTTTTTGGTACATTATCAGTTACCGAAATTGAGCTATAATTTCAGAGGTTTTTCTGTCAAAATCCAATGTAAAAGTTGTTTAGGAGAAATTGAAGTTTGCTGACAGTTCATGAAACAGAGTTCTTGCACTAAGATTAGTAAGGGAGAGAACAACAGCCAGTTGAATCTCAACTTTGTATGTATTTCCTGTTAATAAATTATTTTGTAGAAGAGAGAGATTGTAATACATAATGGAATTTGTGTTTAATATCTTTGGGTGATATATGTAGGAAAAAAAGTGACACACTATGCTTATGAAATCAGGAAATTCTATAGCTTATTGTGTGGTTGTGATGAAACCACAGAAAATAGGAAATTCCTTATTTCTGCCAGTTATCTGAGATTTTAAGCTTTTTTTTAATACATTATGAATTTCCTATTTTAGCTTATATTTTAACTCTGCTTTTGTTCCACATATAATGGTGCTAAGTATGACTGAGCAAAGGTGTGCTCCCTGACAGTATGGAGTGACTGGTCTGAATATGATGGAGTGTGGAAATCTTAATTCATGTCTCCATGTTTTAAATATAAATATAAGCCTAGACTACATTAATTATAGAATATCAGAGTTTTGTTATTCTGTGCAATTCAGAAGTGGAAGAGACGTCTAAAGGCTGATATTTAAGTATTTTTTCCTAAATTTTTCTTGTTCTCTTTTTTTCCCAGATTTTAACTATACCAGTGAAGGCAGTGATTGCTGTAGGCTCATTGACCTGCTCCCCAAAACATGTTTTTCTTCCACCTTCTTTTCCGGTGAGAATGTTGGGTCATGGCATTAAATGTTTTCTTGCTGTTTTTTTTATTTATCTATCCTATCCAAGAGAAACTGCTCTCTTAAATTGTTGCATGTCAAATTGCTGGAGAGATTGTGCTACCAAACTCTTATTAAGATTCAGTTTGTTGCTAATTTTTTTGGCGGGGGGGTGATGTCCCCCCCATGTCCCAAGCATGAGTTATCCCTACATCTCCTCTACTGCCCACTTGAATGGGATCTTGGAATACTGATATGATCCCAAACCTGATTTGCAGCTTCATTCTAACATAGCTGTGGTTGCTTATGTGGTTATTACCAATTCATGTGCATTAGCACCAAGAGTAAGAAGAGAGAGATGAAATTGCACAAATGCATTTTTCAAATTCCTGAAGTTTAATGCCAAAGACAACAAAGTCAGCTAATAAACTGACATTGTAGTATAAGAAGTCCTTGATCTCTGTGGAAGCGTTATTGTATTGTTTCCACACTGAAAGGTAGATCTTCTCGAGGGTACATGGTGGAGTACCTGAACAAGAAAGCAAGAAAGCTGTGTGAGTCTACAGCTCTCTGCAACAGTATGTAACGGCTGTTTTCATCCTCGCTCCTGCAGTAGTGTTTATTCAGTGAATGCTGAAAGCAGGTTCTTCGCTCAAGCTGGTAACCAGATAATATTTTCTTCTCACTTGGTATTCAGCATAACCATAGAAGCATGGACAGTCAAGGCATACTGGCTTTGCAACTGGTATTTCATTGAAGTCTGAACTTTATGTGACTTTCAGATGAGTGGGGAATGTAATATGATGGAAATCATAGGGAGAGAGATTGAAAACTGGGGGAAAAAATGACCAAAAGGAGAAAGATATGGCAGTTTTCTGAAAGGATGAAACTAATTCTGTGCATGTTGGTGGAAATGGGTTTTGTTTCCTTGCCTGTTCTGCATGGTCTCAATCTGTCATAGAGCACCACCTGTTCTCACCTTCTCTTCCAATAGCACCTTAGTATCTCCTGCTTATCTTATAATAAGTATACTCTTAAATAGTAATTTTTCACTGGCAAATCAAATGTTTTACCTCATGTCTAGTAGATAAATGATCATTTTTTTGAAAAAGTAATGCAATAGGTTAGTCAGCAGGACTTCAGTAAACTGTTACTACATTTGCCCCATTATCCATCCCGTTTCCCTTCTGATCTACTTCAAAAATTGTTCTGAAGTCTTTTGCTACTCTTGAGATCAAATGGTCATACCGACAGTTGCACAGATCTCTTGTTATTTTTTATCTTTTTATCTTTAGGATCTGTGTTTCCTATTTGACTATATGACCACACCATTAGGTGGATATTTATTACACTGACTACTGCTTCATAAGCCTTTGATCAACTGCAGTAACTTAAAGGTCCATTTCCCTTTCTTTCACCAAAGATATAGCAATTTCTATATTCTGTGTCCTAATTTATATATCCTAATTCCTGGCAAGATCATTGTCCCTCTTGTATGCCATTAACATATTGTTCCATTTTGGGCCATAAGGAAGTTTGGGTTTTTTTAACCTCCCTTTATTTTATTCTAACTGGAATGGCTAAAGAGCTTCTTGATATATCTTAATATATGCCCAAGGTCTTAGTCAGCTTGATTTTTTTTTTTTTTTTTTTTGTTCACTTTTTTTTGTTTGTTTTGGCAGGCCCTACTTCTTGCAGCACCTGTGTTTCTCAGCCTCTAAGGCATAGCTTCCTTGCTGTAATCATTCTTTCTCGTTCCCAGACTGCTGTGATTTTTATTGGCTTCATGCTCTTTACTAGAAAAGTTTTCACATAATTATTTATTCAGGAGACCTTTGGACTCCTGCATTTTGTTTGGGAGTATAGATTCAGATATAATTACCAGTAGACAAGATTCTACACCGTTTTCTGTGTTCAAGCCCCAAGCTTTCAGAGCAGTCAGCTTCACTTGCTACTTCCATTAGTTGGTCACTTAGCTCTTTAGATATTTGAGAACATTGACAGCAGATTAACTTTTCCTTTTTCTTGATTTCATTTCAAACTGAACTTGTGATCACTGAATTCATGACTCTCTTGCATCTAGTTGTTCTGTAATGCTACCATTACTTATGAAAATAAGCCTAAAATAGCATCAGTTCTTCTTGTTTCAGTGTTTGGTAGAGAAATTTGACAGCTATAACATCCAGGAATAACTAGGCGCTACAATTTTAGTAACACTTGCTTTTCAGTTCATATCTAGGATGTAATTCTCCTGCAGCTGGTTCCCAGTACTGTCTCTGTTTATAATTCTAGCGTATTTGCACCTAAGTCTGATTTCTGGTATTCTGACAAAGTTTGTCAGCAATACACTAACAGTGTATACAAGCCTTGTAAAGATCTGTTTAAAACAAGACACTGATCTTAAGCTGTGTTGACTTCCGCTTCATAATGTCATTTTGTAGCTTACAGTGCCACCTCTCAACTCTTCCCTGATCAATGCTCATCTTTGAGGACTTGTGTGTTGAATAGTGTTGTTCTGGTTTTCTTATTACTGCTGGGTAAAGTCTTCTTCCCTTATCTGTTGTTTCATGTTTACATGCTGCGTAAGGGTCTTAATAAAATACTCTATTTGTTCTACAGAGTTTAACAAACCTTTATCGTACCCAACTGATGGCAGTTTGTTACTCCCAGGATTCCACAGACATACCTCCTGTTCAGCTTAGCAGGACTGTACTGTTTAGCCATTTATTCTCATAGTTGCTTTCCCTCTGCAGTTGCTATTATTGAGACTGTTGTACTATGTCACTGTGCTGGTTTTGGCTGGGGCAGAGTTAATTCTCTTTGTAGTAGCTGGTATGGGACTGTATTCTGGATTTGGGCTGGAAACCGTGTTGATAATGCAGAGATGTTTTATTTCATCGCTGAGCAGTGCTCACACAGAGCCAAGGCCTTTGCTGCTTCTCACCCCACCCCACCAGTGAGTAGGCTGGGGGTGCACAAGGAGTTGGGAGGGGACACAGCCGGGACAGCTGGCCCCAGCTGGCCTAAGGGGTATTCCATACCATATGATGTCATGCTCAGTGGGGGCTGCTGCTTGGAGACTGGTCATGAGCAAGTGTTTTCCATTTGCATCACTTGTCTTTCTTGGGTTTATTTGCCTCTCTCTGTTATTTCCCTTTATTATTGTTGTTGTTGTTATTTATTATTATTGAATAATGAAACTGTTCTTATCTCAACTTACAAGTTTTCTTGCTTCTACCCTTCCCATTCTTTTCCCCTCATACTGCTGGGGGGGAGTGAGCGAGCAACTGTGTGATGCTTAGTTGCCGGTTGGGGTTAAACCACGACAGTTGCTATTTCCTGAGGCCACAGTCAAATTTTGAGCCTGCAGAATGCATCTCTCCACTTCAGTCCTTACCTTGAGAACTTGTTAAAAAACTGAAAGTATTGATTTAAGGGCAACGTGAAAAACTCTAGTCATATGCATTAGAAGATAGTCTTGGGTATTTAAATTTGCTTGTATTCATCTATTTTATATAAATCTGAAATTTTGTCATCAGTCCTGAGTTGTGTTTTTTGTTGTTTTTTTTTATTTATTGTTTATTCTATGCTCATCAGGTTTCAGTTTTGAGATAAGGTGAAAAACATAGCCACAGAATCATTGATTTACAAGTGAGGGCAGGGGGAGAGTTTGAGCACTGCAGTGATTCTGATCATGACAAACAATTAAACTTAAAAATGCTTGAAAGATAAAATAATGTTTGGCTCGGAAGAGTAGGTAGGGTGTAAAGTTGTGGAGAAAAAACTCTCAACTTTCAGTGTTGTAATTTTAGTACCTGGTATCTTAATTTCGTTGGAAGTGGGAAGGAGGATTGTACCTATGGTTTTTAAATGCTCTCTGTCATCTGTAGTGTTTGTAATCTGCAGCTTCACCTTGCTGTTCCTTACAAGTTATTTCTAATTACTAGCAACTATGTACTAGATCTTTTACAAGAAGCTTGTTTCCCTTTTGTAATAGGAGGCTCAGAAAACTGAAGTTTCCTCTTGCCTTTCCTCCTCTGGTACTTTTTTAACATGATTTGATGAAGCAGAAGTGTTCTCCTAGCACTTCAAGACACTTAAAGTGTATTTATTTTTGAAAGAGGGATGAACTGTGAAGCAGATGGAGGAAAGAAGACAAGTTCACAGAAATTTACCTTAAGTATTACAAGTTGCTTTTTTTTTTTTTTTTTTTTTTTTTTAAGATAGCATAGTTAAATATCTCAATTTAACATTTCAGCTCTGCTGTGGTCTTTGCCAGCCTGCATAAATAAATACGCATGCTAGGGAAAATGTATATCCTGCAGACTTTTTTTCATTCCTTTTTTTTTTTTTTTTTAGGGGAAAGTAGTTCACCAGAGCCTGAACATTATGAACTCCTTTTCTCAGAAAGTGAAAATACAACACATACGTTCCCTGTCAGAAGATGTAAGGTTTTATTATAAGAGGCTAAGAAGTAATAAAGAAGATTTAGAGCCAGGAAAAAAATCAAAGGTTTGTTTATGCCTTATTTCTACATGTTTATAAGTTCTGTCTTATACAAAGCATATGTTAAGTTTCTGTGGTCATCAGAAACCTTTCTTTTTCCTTTGGTCATTAGATTTCCTGTGCAGTTTTTTTAATTGATCTACTCCTCTCTGTTCTGCAGATTGCAAATATTTATTTTGATCCCAGTTTGCAATGTGGAGATCGTTGTTATGTAGGATTGCCTTTTCTATCTAAATGTAAGTAACGTTCAGGTTTATAATGAAAATCTTTTTTTAAAAAAAAAAAAAGTTTTCTCCTTAAGCAATGATTTTACATTAAGAGTTTAAAAACCACGTTATTTCTTAAAGCGGAATCTAAAGTTCAACACAGCATAGCAATGCAAGAAGATTCATGGGATTCTGACTGGGATTTGCATGAGAACTTATTCAAAGAATGGACAGAAATAAAAGAGAACTCAAGCCATAGGTAAGTATTTTATCCCTGCTACCTTCTCAGGCCTTAAATCACCAGATAATTCTGTGTCATGTATGCTCTTATAAAATACAGGATTTCTTAATATTGCAGTACTCTTTGAGAGGGAGCCAAGAAGGTGTTACTTGGCCTTGTCTGCAGAACATTTTAAAAGTTAAAAACCAGTAATAATGTCCTCAAGTCAAACACAACACTGAAAGTTACTGTTCACTGGAGTATGCTGCAGTTCTTGAGAATATGACAGCAGCAAAGCAGTCTCTACTCTGCAGAAATTTCCTAGAACAGATTATACTGTTTGTGCAGTATCTCTGCTTAATCTGTTTTAAAGTAGTAACCTCGATATGCCTCTAAGTTTTCATAGGTTTTCTATTGCTACTATTCTGAGATTATTGCATTTCAGTGAATTAGCAAATTGTCTGGGATTTCTCCTGAGATTTGCTAAAGAGAAGGCAATTAATGGTTGCTATTTAATTTTTAGAAAAAGTCCAACTCTGTAGGCTACTATGTACCTTTTAAACATCTGCCTTCTCATATGTAAAGTGATTTAATCTCCAAGAGACATAAGTTAGCATTAACAAGTACATATGCTTTTGTGAGGATAGCTTCAAGACTAACATTTCAAAAAAGGTATGCATATTTGCAGAAAAACAAAATGACTGTATGTACCTAAATAGAGCAACAAAAGCATACCTTCTTTATCACTTTTTTGTTCTGATGCTGATATATTAATAATTCCTAAGCAAATTTGATCTAAGCAGAATCCTCTATTTAGCCACACTGGTAACTTTCAAGCATGTTCTGTCACCTGCAGTAAGAGGACAGTAAAGGAAAATTCTTTTAAAAACTACTTCAGAATAAGTAGCAGTTCTAGCTAGACTTTACAATGCTTTAATATTACTTAATATAATATATAATCTAGAATATGTAATTCTCTTAGAGTTAAAATTAACCAGCTATCCGAGGAAGCATTCAGCAAAGGAGAAACTGCTCCTTCTGAGTACAGAGGGTTTCTGACTTGGGCATTTGGAGTCTCTCCAAAATACTTCTCTATGTTTGAAGTCTAGCCTTTCATCTGTGTTGCTGACTGGAGAACTCAATGCTGCTAGTCTTGTTTCAGCTCATGGTGGAGAGCTTGCAGGAGAACAGGAACCAAATCTGTTGCAGAGGTTGGTTAATAGCAAAGAACTTCATTCACTGATGGAAATAGCTGACACCAAGTATGACTAGTTCAGATTTACTTTAGATTTGTTAGACAGGAGTATACTGGCCAGGCACATACTCCATGTATCCGTTGCAGCTGGAATACATATACGGATTTCCTGTACCTTACGCATGTGCAGGCACAATACATTTTTTGGATAGTGGAGGTCTGGATGCTGTATTGGGAACAGACTATAGCAGGACTGGTATTTTTCCTTTCTACGGTTTATACCTTTGCAAATCATCAAGTATATTTTGGGCTGTTTTCCTACTGATCTGCATCTCAGTTATATTCTCAAAGTCTGTTTCTGCAATAGTCAAGAGCTAGGCACTTCCTAATGAAAGATAAAATTTGTGTCTTTTTGTCCATAGAGAGTGATTTAATAGAAATGCAAATGCTGCAAGATTTGTGATGCAGTGTATAAGTCCTACAACGTTTTCTGCTTGCCTTTATCCATAAATAGGCCATAACAGAACTTGGAATGGATGGATGTTGGCAACAATACTTAAAGAGAGAACAACTTTAGAATCTTTGGGCTGGTCTCATACAGCATGTTTTGGTGGTTTCTGTTGCACTTTTTAATAGCAGTACCTATGGGCAAAGCTCAATGTTTTTCTTTAATTGCATATAAATACAATGTACCATGCTATTTCTCAAACCAATGTTTTCAGGGTGCTTTTCAGCACTCTGCTTTTTCCAGACTTTTCTGATTTTACTCCTGTAAAGTAAGTTTTGTAACTGTTTCTCCAGACTGAATGCTGTATTTGAAGTAGACACAGATCTTCAGAAGGATGTCCGGTTGAAAATTACAGCAGAAATGGCCTGGCCTTCCATACTTAGTTCACCACGCCATCTAAACTTCCCTCTTACAAATACAAACAGTTCATCAGTAAGTTATTTTGTTGATAGTATCACTTTGTAGGGACTGCATTTTTAATAGCTGTTTCTAATTACTTTAACCCCAGCATGAACTTTACAAAAATTGTGTTTCTGAATAGGAAGAAGAAATTTTTCTAGAAAATCCAGCTGACGTTCCTGTGTATGTTCAATTCCTTCCTGTAGCTCTGTATTCTAACCCATTCACCTTTCTTGACAAAATGTTAGAACGGTAAGTATTGTCTTAGAGAAGTTAGGCCATTCTCACTCTATAGCAAAATGCATTTTACAAAAAATGCATGCAGTTTGTGGCAGCTGTGTTGGTAGTTTTGGCCACTTCTAGAATTTGAATCATTAGCCCAGTTGAGAACTGAATCTGGGCTGATTACCATTGAATGACCATCTGTATTTTTTGCCGAGCTAAACTGCTGTTTATATTTCTTCCTTAACTTGAAGCATGAGTGGGGGAATAAGAAAACTTAAATGATCCTTTCAGCTCATATTGTTTGAGTCCTACCCTCAGTTCTTGATTTGTGCTAAAACCCTTAAGTGCAAGTATGTCATTATCTTCCCTGATCTGGGGGCGGGAGAAAAAAATGTGTGTCTGTTTCAGGTTTAATTTGAGTAAGCCAACGAATTTCAATCTGAGGACTTTAGAGTTCCAGGTCTTCAGAAATTGTGTAAGTATTTCAATACGGTCTTTAAATTTTTATATTTAGATATTTTAAAGTTTTAATAAGAGTTCAGTCATACATGTCTTCAAATTTAGGTATTAATATGTGTGAAAAATGTGGTGCTTCTTTTGGATATTTTCAGAGAATTAGGAAAAGTAGTATTTCTTCAAATGTAATAGTTAAAATGTCACTTTTTCTGTATGCTTATGTTACAATAGGATTGCAGAAGTTACAGAAAAACTGTATTTATTAGTTCTGTTACTGATACAGGATTATTTTCTTTGGTATGGTGGTTGGTACCTATAAAATTAGCAAAGTGTTGAGTTTTCCATTGCTTTGTTCTTTGTTTTAAATGATTTGAGTTTTGTGGACAGCTGTAAGTGTGTGCTTTTTCATACAGAGCATGCCACATCCTGTACACTTTCTTTTCTCATGCAATACATACACCTTTTCTCCTCCATTTGCAGTTAGTTTTAGATTAGCAATTTGATGCTTGCACAGTATCTAAAGGCAAACTTAGCAAAATACACTTTTTTCAATAGTTCTTCTATTTTAAGTTTGCTCTTCCCCTTTTTTTGCTTTACTTAGAAAAAACAATATTCTAAAAATGTTTTAACAACGGAACAATTTGAGCGTAGAAAATGTTATATAATGGCTTCATGCTGATTTGGTGTTTAAAATATACATTTTAAAAACTTCTCAACTCTTTTTTTCTACTAGAGCTTTTTGATTCCACATGTGTATAGTTTAGTTCAGTTCTGTCTTGCTGTGTTCTGCTTCTAAATGAACACAAATTATTTACTAATAAGTAGGGAAATTCTCATGCTATCAGACTTTCTAATTAAAAACCCTAGTATATGTCATTGGGTAGTACACTTCTTTATAACAAGACCAATTTTCTAGCTAAAATAATATCATTTCTATCAAATACATGTAAAAATTTCCTATTTTTAAAAGGGTTACTTTGTTTCCCCCACTTTCTTAAGGTCCAGCCGCTACAGAACACAGTAGGACTTACAAAGGGCCTGGCTCGTCATTCAGTTTTAAGCCTAATATTAAAACCTGGTGAGAGAAAATCTGTCAAAGTAAAATTCACTCCAGTTCATAATAAAACCGTTTCATCATTAATAATTATCAGGTATGAGAGATATTTCCGAAATGAGCGTGAGTTTTTCTGATGTTTTCTATTTCTATCTAAGATGATACTTGTGATCAGCTGTTAATAAGAAACTCTTGCTTTTACCAGAATAATTGCAGAATCATATGTGTCTGGAGAAAGATTTAATTTAAGTGTAATTGTGATATGATTTACAGTAGTTAAACTGTATCCAGTTTGTATATATTATATAGAAAATTATACTTTCTAATATAAATATGTAATCCACTGTTATACTTGGAGGCTTGAATTCTTAAATACATACTACACTATCTTGAAAGTAGGGACTCAAGTTATAGATGCCATTTGCAGCATCTAGCTGCAATACAAGTTCAGTCTTTCTACTAAAGAGCTCTGGCTAACTATTTTGTTTTTGTATTAGGTGTGATACATTAATATAATGATGAAATACAAACTTTAACTAGTACCTCATTGGGGGTTTTTTATTTGTACACCATGTTGTGATTTCTTAGGGTTTTTGTCTTGCAGACCCTATGTTTGAGACCCCCTGCTATTTACTTCTGTGTTGTGGGGAATTATTTGTGGAACTGCTTATATTTCTGTCCTCCAGATTTGGGATATAACTTCGTTGTCCATAGAGAAGCTTGCAGGAACAATAGACTTTTATGAATAGCATGAAAAGCATAATCCCTTTATGAATGTTACCCCTTTTTCTTTGTACACAGAAATAATTTGACTGTAATAGATGCCATAATAGTACAAGGACAAGGAACAACTGAGAGCTTGAAGGTTGCAGGCAAATCTCCTGGTCCAGGAAGTTCTTTACGCTTTAAAATCACAGAAGCATTATTAAAAGACTGCTCAGAAAGTGAGTACTTCATGAGCCACTATGGTGACCAGAAAAGAAATTTACATTTTGCATGTACAACTTGAACTGTGTGTGGAAATATTTTCCCCTGTTCTAGTGCCCCAGAAATTTAATTCCTTTATTTACATTAAAATTACTTCTTCATTCAGGCAGAAAATGAAATATTTTACCTTTTACATTTTCATGTGAAAACTAGGAAAGATGAAACAAAAGCCCTTCATCCACCAAAACTCAAGACAGAGAAGGTGAAGATCCGAGTATATTTACTAGGAAAATCTCTAATTCTTAAATTTAAGTAAATTGGATCTCAGGTGCAACTTTCTGTTTGTTTTGTCTTGTTTTGGGGTTTTTCTCCCTTTGCACCTTCAGAATCAGTATGCACATAGCCAACATGGAAAAAGGCAGGGTGTGTTCCTCGATGCAAATTAAATCCCAGCTAGATTCTATTCTGGGGTCAGAGGTTTTCTGCTCTACAGCCCAGGCTTGCTTCTAAGAGGAGAGCCAAGAATACCTGTATTACCAAAGGAACCAGTAAAAGAGGTTGTTTTATCTTATGTTAAAATCTGCTTTATTACTTTGCAGACTTCCAGACATATTTGAAAGGTGCCATGTTAATTATTATCTGAGGTTATTCTACTTTCTTTTTTGTGAGGGAAGAGTAAGAAAACTTCAAGTAAAGCTTAGTCACTACCTCTTACATGTTGTGCTTTAGGGACGTTTTTGCTAATAAGATATATGTAGCTCAGCAATGGATTTTATTTTTAAGACACAAAAAAGTTTTAATTCTCCTCGTGCTGGGACTTTTTCACAGAATACCACAATACTAAGCAGTACATCAAAGAACTTTATGGCTTAGATGACTCTTTTTGTGAGGCAGCAGTGATATCAGAGGTTTGGGGGTTTGGGTTTTTTTCCTGATGAGTTAGAGGGCTCTGGAATTGTACAAGTGCCCTATCCGGACAGTGGTGAGAATCTGGCTGCAGAGATCTGTTCCTGCAGGTTACATATAGATTTCTGTGGGCCTTGCTAGTTCCCTTTCCTGCTGGAATACTAATGGAACTCTCTTCTGCTGAAGAATAAGAATATAGTGAAGGATAGCTGTTTAGCACAACACTAATTACTTTCTGCTGTTTGTGTCTAGAAATGAAATACAAAGAACCAAATTTCACGCTGAGAAGAACATTTAAAGTGGAAAACACAGGACAGCTGCAGATTAATGTGAAAACTATGGAAATCAGTGGCTACACATGTGAAGGATATGGATTTAAAGTAGTTAACTGTCATGAGTTTGCACTAAGTGCCAATGCCTCTAAAGACATTGTCATATTGTAAGTAGTTTTTCTTACATCTGAATGGAGTCTTACATTACGTATTCTGAATTCTATTTTGGAGGAAAACAGTTAAATCTCATTAAATTCTGAGGATTTTTACTTAAGCTTTGAGTGTTTTGGGGTTTTTTTTAACACAACATAAAATGTGCAACTTTTCTCTCTTGTTGCAAACACTATTTGATTTTTAAATACCTTAAGTTTTCATGACTGACTATAGTATTGCTTTTATTACTATGCAGTAAGTATAACTTACTGAGTTGGAGTGGTGTTACTGTATGGGCTTTTTATACGTTTGCTTTACTTGGGTTGTGAATGCACATGAGGTCTAGATTTACATATGGGTTTGGTGCATTGCAGTGTGTAGAAAAGTGCCTTTAGTCTAAGGATTGTTATCATAACACACAGCATTTTAGTCTTGAATATTTTGTCTGTTGCCTTAATGATAATGATTGTTTAATTCTGTCAGTTGTTATTGTAAAAGATATCCACACCAAACCCTGATCTTTCTTTTTAACACTGCTTGGATTGAAATTTAACTATTCAGAATATGGTATCTGAAAAGTTCAGAAGATGCTTCTGTTCTGCAAGAGGACATATGAGATATTGCAGGCAGTGAAACTCCAATAGTATTTCTGCAACAATCTGAGTTTGTGATGAGACGGGAACACAGTGGTGATGTTTTTGAAAAGGCAGGCAGTTGTGACTTAAAGGTGAAGTGTTTAAAAACTTTATAGCTCACATAATGGTCGGTTCCATTGCTTGCTTACAGCTGCTGTTAATTTTTTACTGCATTCAGAGCTTTCTTTTAACAGGTTTGGTCAAAACTTAATTTCAGTTATTGTACTGTATCTTCATATGGTGTATCAGATGTGTTAAGCATAAGTGTTTATGAACTAGTCAAACACATCTCAAGGTATTTGAAAGACACTCGTAAGTATTTTCAGGCTAATTGTGGGTTTTTTTTAAATTTGTACTACTAGGCTATTCATTATAAATGTTTGATTAGGGTGCCACTCATGGCAGTAATAGGTGGAGTTTGTGGTTTGGGTTGGGTTTTTTTTAAATTTATGAATAATATAAATTACCTTAAACTTTCATGTTGTTCATATGAAAAGTTCTAACGTGCTTTACTTTGTTTTCAGGTTTACACCTGATTTCACTGCTTCCAGAGTCATACGTGAATTAAAATTCATCACTGCGGGAGGCTCTGAATTCATATTTGTCTTGAATGCATCCCTTCCATATCACATGTTAGCAACGTGTGCAGAAGCGCTGCCCAGGCCCAACTGGGAACTGGCACTGTACATAATCATCTCAGGAATAATGAGGTAGTGTGTATATGTTTGTTCTTATATGTGCATGAGCTACTACTGTTTGAGTACAGGTTACAGAAAAATATATATGCATTCAGTACATGCTGTAATTGGTGTAAAATAAAATAGGGTGAGGTGAAAAAGGAGAACACATTAAGAAATGCTCCTGTGTATTGAGTGTGAACAGTTTAAGGCTGAGGAGTACTGACTTTGTGCTCAAACTGAGGACAACATAATACACTTCTTGCTTGGGCCTATTTCCCTAAGTGGGATACATACTCCTGTTAACCCTGGTAATGTGTAGGGTTTTGATAAACAATTAAGCCGAACTTGAATCAAATTAGGTGTTAAAGCACTGCTAACTGTGATTTCCCATAGAAAGGTAAGCATCCTTCTGGAGTATTGTGCTTTAGAGAGATAGGAGGCAGTGACTGTAATGAGCTTAGCAGATGCTTTGGATGAATTTAACTTTGCTGCCACTTGTCTGTGACAGACAACTGGTGATACTAATAATGGGATTTCTGAGAACCTGAAGGGCATTGTTTGCAATGCTGCACGCTCGGAGGTTACGTAGTAGGATATTAATGCATGTTTTTCTCAGCAAACAAATGTGTGTTAGCTATGACTAGTTGAAATATGAGTTGAAAATTCCATTGCGTTTACCTAGTCTTTACCTTCTCACCTATCTTTATTTATTTGAAGTCTGAGGTTATGAACAACGTGTCCCTGCTCATCTCTCGGATGTAAGACACTTTTCCCCACTGCCTTTATCCAGAGAAAACCCAAGCATAGAAACGTATCAGTGTAAGTTGTTACTTACCAGTAACAACAAATGCTATTTTCCTTTTTCATTAGTGTTAAGCTGATACCTTAATGTGAGAGAGATTGCTGCTGTAGATGCCTGTGATGGAAAAAGTGGTCTTGCTGTGTGCTGCAAATCCAAAGCATTATCACAGATATGTAATATTCCTGCATTTTTTTTTTCATATTAAGATATTGACTCTTCCATTTTGCTGTACTATATTACATAAATGTTCGGTTTGGCTGTTTTTCTTTCTAGGGATTGAGAAAAGAAATAGAGAAAATAAAATTACAGCCTCCTGAATTTTGTTTTTTGACTCTTCGGCACATTCCTAAGTAATGCAGTTTTACTTAGGAAACTGCATTTTCCAAAGTAACAGGAGAATTTCGGTTATTTAGGAAATTTTGTTTCCTAATTAACACTGCATTACTTAGGGAAGTGCTGAGTAAGTACTTAAGTGCTTATCTTCTGAATATTTGCTAGAAGGGTATAAGCTTAGCTTCTCCTTAGTTTATTGAGAGTGAGTAATGCTTGTCAGCTCGTAAGTGTAGTTTGCATGGATAATTTTGTGATAATGGATAATACATGGATACTGTATTTGTTAAATAGACTTTACAAAAGAATACAGAATACTAATCCTTTCCCTCACTATGTCTTTTTCCTACAACTACAAACATCCTTCTTAGCAGCAAATTACAGGAAGAGTCCTAATGTAGCCATTTCATAATAGTCCAAGGATCCTGTGCACAGCCAGCCTCCAATGTTTAGGGGGCCATCATGTAAGGGTTTGCTAGTTGCCACTGAAACAATACTTCCATGTTGTTGTAAAGCTATCCTTAATTTCTAGGAATGAACAACTCTAGGAGTTTGTCTAGATCATTTTTTAATTTGATAAGGAGATGTTTATTTGTTGCCTTCCCTAAATCGCTATTCATCTGGATTGTACCATACTTGTGGCTCCAAGTTTTGAAGTCCAGCTTGACAGGATATGTACAAACATGACAAAGGAGCCAGCCCTTTTCATGAAGAAGTTACCAACAAGGCGCATGTGTGCTCCAGGATAAACCGTGAGGGGAAGGAGGGATGTACCAAGATCATTCTTGGGTGTCTAGACCACATTACTCCTCACTGTGTGGTGTTCCTCACACTCATTTGTTTTATAATTCAGATGGCATGAACATTTTAGGCTTTAAAAAAAAAAAAACCACCACCACTGCTCCCACCACCACCACACCAACACCAGACAGTGCAGTTAAAAAGACCACAAAACAAGATTAGTTCTGTTTTTCGTTTCAAAGCTGTTACATGTTTATCAAAACACCAAAGTTGGCTTATGCAAAGGGAGTGGAGTCCTCACCCAAAGAGTGGCAGAGGAGGAGAAGCCCTCAAGGTGATTTTGTGCTGCAGCCTCCTCTGTACAGTCTCGGCAGAGCCCAGCACTGATGCCATGAGGGCAGCACTGCGCGGTTGAGGAGGAAGAGTGTCCATTCACCCAGCCCACCAAAACCCTGTGCACTCAACCCCAAGTTTGTGTAGCACCATGGTGGTCAATAGAGGTGTGATGCTCTTGTGGCCAGCAGTCTTGTGAAACTTTCAAATAGCATCATGGATTACAATTAATAAGTGAAAGAGATTATACCTTATTCCCTGCATCCCAAAGGTAATTCCATTTTTGGTGGTATGGTGCTCAAGGCAAGCTCTTTTGAGTAACAGTTTGTGTAGGATTGTCTGGAAAATTCCCTTATTTCTTTACATTTTCTGTTGCTTGTTAACATCTTTGATGAAAATTCTTTCCTACCTTCTGCTGTCTGGTTCTGCATCTAGAATTCCTTTTAATGCCTGGGGCAGGGAAAAAAGCACTGATAACCAGCTATCAACAGCTGAGTTGGTCTCCAGAGTTGCTCGTATTTTAGGTGATAGTTAAAAGATAATATCTAGGCTAGATTCTTTTAGCTAAAATTGAGCAAGAGGTATCTCATCCTTTTGTGTGAATTGATGCTGGGTTTTATACATTGGGCTTGGAAAAAGTGGCAGTCAGCACGAGGGAGAACAGAAACTGAAGTTGCTAATTTAAAGTTCTTTTCTCATAAACTTTCTAGGGTAATAGGCAAGGCAAGCTTTAGTCATCGTCATTGTGTCTCCTCCCCCCGAAACTCCCACGTGTTAGAAGATGAAATCGATAGCAGTGCGATGAAGGTCTCTGCAGTGGTTTTATTGCTGCATTCAAAAATATAGTTCACTGCAGTGCATTATGTAAGTGGAGAACTCCTAAACATGGTATTGCAGCAGATGCAGTTTAGTTGTAAAATTCCTTGAAATAATGCTCTTAAATTACACTTCTCTGAGCAGCAGTACAGTCCTTTACAGAGGGTCTCTGCCTTTCAAATGGAATTGCAGCAATCAGCTGTGAGAGCTGCTGACCACTTGGATGCCGTTTTAATATTTTCATTATATCTCTTATTTTTCTTTTGGATTAAATTCTTGGCAACTGAGTGTCAGACTTGCACCTAGCTTCCATTCTCAGTGCTAGCGATGTCTACATGGTGCTAGACTTGTGTATTTTATCTTTCTGTCAGACAAAGTTGTGGTTTCGATGCAATTTTCAGCTTTTCAGTACAAGATACAAACTTTTTGTCTTGTGTGAATAGATTCATTAACCTTAAAATGCTCAAAACTAAGAAATACTTAGATGTCTGCCTCTCTTCTCTGCAGTGTGCTCTTTCTCTTGGTAATTGGAACAGCCTATCTAGAAGCTCAAGGAATTTGGGAGCCATTTAGGAGACGCTTGTCCTTTGAGGCCTCAAACCCTCCCTTTGATATGGGAAGGCCACTTGATCTCAGGAGAATAGTTGGAATTTCATCTGATGGAAAGTAAGTATATGTTTGGGTTTATGTGAGATGTTCCCCCCCCCCCCTTTTATTTTCTTTAGTTATAAAGCCAGTAAGAAAGTAATACTGCTCTTTAGAACAGGTGAATGAATAAAGGTCCTCCCAGTTACTTATAAAGAGATGGCTTGGATAAAAAGATGGATTTTGTGATTGTGAGGAATATTAATCTTTTGGAAAAAAAGACAGAAACAACTCCCAACCAAACCATGTCAAGTTTCCTGTTAACATTCTCAAAAATGAAAGGTATAGACTGCAGAAAAATTGCAGGCCACAAGTTCCTGCCTTTGGTGTCTTCAGTTAAAAAAAGATCATCTCCTTTCAGTGTTCCCTCCAACCTATATATTGACTGCCATTTTACTGTGGTTTTGTTCATATGTGCAGTGAGCCAGCGAACAGGAAATGGTAAAGGCTACTGACTTGCCAAACAAGTTTTAGGCATTTTTGTGGATTATGTGCCAAGAACAATGTAGTTCAAAGATGCTTTCGGATGTAGTGATTCTTTTTTCATGTGGAAGAACAGAAACGTTGTAGAGTATATTTAAACACTTCTTGTTCTTCCAGCTTGAATGCGCTTGGATCAGATTCTAATCACAGTTCATCCAGAGGGATCTACGGAGCAGGCAGTTCATCTTCACGATCTGCTGCAGGGAATCATAAACAATGCAATGCAACAGCACACCTCCACAGCAACAGAAATGCGCCTGATGTTGAAACCATCAAATCCAAAAGCAGTTCCAGCTTACCTAATAGGACTTCAGCACAAGCAGCTTCCCTGCAGTCAGTGAACAGAGCGGGCCCCTTTGCCTTCGATTCAGGTGCCACAGCTCAGACTCATGCCGTGGGCAAAAGAGCCAAGGGGACGAGGCAGAACCAGCAGCCGACGCAGCAGCAGGCACCGGCTTTGGCAGAGCAGCCCCTCCAGCAACCCCCAGCATCTGGGCCCCAGCAGCAAGAGCAGCAGACTGAAAGTGCTTTGCCACAGCTCCCGCTTCTTGGCCCGCCTCATGCCGAATCTGCCAGCAGCAGGAGGCAGAGCTCGGAGGATTCAGATCTCACTGGGCTCATAGAAACTATGGAGAAAGACTTTGACCACCCAGAATCCCCTTCCCCAGATGTGTTTACAGAGCAGCCCCCATCTCCACTAGCAAAAAACAAAGGTAATACAATTCTGCTTTTTTTAACAGGATGATTCATTATGTAAGCCACAGAACAAGATTTAATCAACTCTAAAGGTCATGTTTTCATAGCATGGAAAGTGATAGCTTCTCAGCTGTTCCTTACCATGCAGTATGTGCCTGTGCCTTGAAGCCTTCCTTTATTCATTTTATGGCGACAAAGTTCTCCATACAATGCTAGATTGTGATTCTGCCTGCAAAATTTTTGGAATGTTTTGATGAAAGCAAGTGTGAATATTTAGACATCTCACCCTCTGAAGAAGAAAGATACTTTTGGTTGCTACTCGTTTGCCTTTGGGTCAGCATCCCTCCCTCCCACCTCCATCATTTGTACTTGGGGCTGGGAGCTGAGGGAAGGAGAAAGAAAAGGAAATTGTCTGCATGTATTACAAAAACTGAGATGGGGACAAAGAGAAGGGAGGAAGAGAGAGAAAAGATCTGTAAACCCCTGTGGTATTGTTGGGGAATGGAATTCTTCATGTCCAGGCTTGCAGTTGTTGTAGAAAGTCCTTGATGTCAGGTGGTCAGCAAATTAATATATAGCACTTGTGCTTGTAAGTTGTATTCATCTTTGTGTGTGGTTAGAACTGAGTGTGACTTGTTTATGCATCTTTTTGACTGTCTACTGCTTAAAATAATTTATTGGATTTCGTACATTGGGTACATTTGGACTGTTAAAATTCTACGTCAGTTATTTTCCTTTTTATAAACACTTTGTTAGAGCGGAACTTCTTATCATACTTTTTGCATTAGCCATTTCAGTTGTGTCTCAGAGTTATGTGGCTATAAATTTAATCTTAATGTTTTTATTTCTAAGTGATTTTTCACTTTTTCTAACAACACTGTTATTCAGAAACAGTACTGATGCTGTGTTGCTTATTAGAGATAAAGTTAAGAAAATGAATGGTGGGAAGGTATATAAACCCTGAAACACCTGTATGACCACGCACCACCAAAGAAGGCAGCTTCACTCTGTTAAGTAGTAATGAGCAGAAAGTTCTTAATAACTTCAGAATGGATGTAATGATGCATCTGGACTTTCGAAGTGGAGACTCTGAAGTGATCAGAGGTTTTGGGATCCTGCTGATATCACAGAATCACAGAATGGTTTGGGTTGGCAAGGACCCCAAAGATCATCTAGTTCCAACCCCCCTGTCACGAGCAGGGACACCCTCCACTAGACCAGGTTGCCCAAAGCCCCATCCAACCTGGCCTTGAACACTGCCAGGGAGGGGGCATCCACAGCTTCTCTGGGCAACCTGTTCCACTGCCTTACCACCCTCACAGGGAAGAATTTCTTCCTAACATCTCATCTAAATCTACCCTCTTTTAGTTTAAACCCGTTACCCCTTGTCCTGTCACTCCGTGCCCTTGTAAACAGCCCCTCTCCAGCTTTCCTGTAGGCCCTTTTAGGTACTGGAAGGCTGCTGTAAGGTCTCCCCGGAGCCTTCTCTTGTCCAGGCTGAACAACCCCAACTCTCTCAGCCTGTCCTCATAGGAGAGGTGCTCCAGCCCTCTGATCATCTTCATGGCCCTCCTCTGGACTCTCTCCAATAGCAAAGTTGAAATACACTACTTTATTTCTTGGCTGTTTTGGTTTAGACAAAGGGATGCGGTTGGGGGAATTAATCTTGAGAGAATTGAGATGAGTTTGTCAGGTATTCGTTTCATAAAGACTAAATGGTCCTCCAGCAAATGACGTGGTTGTAGGTAGGTTTCATAGGCAGCATCTGTGCTAGCAAGTAGTGTGGTGTTGGAGCTGTGAAATCAAAGTGGCTGGTAGTGAGGATGCCACCTCCGCATGGGGTCTGAGTGGATTTACAGTGTACTGATCCAGTCCACATACTGAACACCTGAAAGGGCTGGGAGCACTTTTGGAGTGCATCTTCCATTTGTAGTTCAACCTAAAAAGAAACCAGCTCTTGCTCTCCAATCCTGCTGTACGATGCAGCTGCTACACAGTATGTGGGGACCATTGAGTTTGGTTTCAAAAGCACATTCCTGATCCAAATAATGTGGTGGTCCTATGGTAACAGTTTTGTACCTATAGCAATTTCTAGCAATCTAGGTATTGGGAGCTTGTCTTAGCAAATAGCTGCTTCTAAGTGTTGATAGACCTTTGATTACATTTTTTCAACTATATTTAAATGCATTTCCTTGAGATGGGTGTTTCTATTGGTTTGTGTATCAATTTCAAAAGTTGTTTAAATGATGATAAAATACTTAGTTCTTAACTGCTTAGATGAGTTCCATTTTTTGGCATTGCTTTCCTGTTTTGTAGCTTTCTCCTGATGACAAATTCGTTCAGATAAATTCACATTTTTCCTCCTGTTACAGAGGCTTTGCATCATTTGCACTTTGACATGGTGGTATACTGAATATTTAAACAAATTCTGTATTGCAAAGTGTATTACGAATGTTACTTTTTGCAATTCAGATAGTTTTCTTGACCTGTTCATTGTCTTAGATCAATACATCAGATTTATGCATGTAAATTTCTTTTTGGACAAGCTTTATAAAACTAACAAACAAACCAACCCAAAATTATCTGTAAACTGTAACTTGACTCATAGAAGCTCAGCGCATCAAATAAAACTTGTCCGTTTCCATTTGCCTTCTTTAAAAATGTAAAACCATAGGGGAAGTTCTGTTATCTGTCTGGATCTACATACACACACTGATACTTGTCTTCAGATAAATATCTCAAGACAATCAGAAACATTTGCAGAAGCAGCAGCTTCTGGACTAAAACTGGTTGTGTACGATTCTCCTCTTTATAGTCTTCTGTTTCAGCTTCCTAATACTTGGGCCCTAGGAGGCTACTGCGGAGGCTACATCAGATTTTTGTTAAACAGCTGCTTTACATGGTATTTTCATGTCATGATAACATTTTAAATAGATTTTTCCAATGATGAACATTAAACTGTTTAGCAGTCCTGAATGTGGACTAAATTTGGCACAAATCTTAGAGCGAGGCCTTCTGATGCAAAAACACCCGATAAGGTAGAAACTGACCTCTCGAAAATTTCCAAGATCTACTTGTGTTTACACTTTTGTTTGCATTCGTGTCCGAAAGAATATTCTATTGCCAATATTTTTGTTGTTCTAGATACTGAAAACATTGATATCTAGTCTGAAAAGCCCAAGGTTTGAAGCCCTTTGATATGCATCTGGAATTTGCCAAAATCCTGAAGGCAAATATATGTTCTGGTGCAAGCTTTCCCTGAGGGACATTTGCCAAATGAAATATGACGGCTGTCATTGTGCTTCCTGACTCAATTCCAACTTGAGCTGACACAAATCCCAGAAGAGGCCGAATCCACTTATTCAGCTCTGGTTAATTGAGTCTTTACTTGAGGGAACCATTAGGTCCCTCCTGGCAACAGTACGCAGGCACTGTGCGGCTTACAAATGCAAATGCTTAGTCGGAAGGGCCGTATCTAAGACATCTTATTGGTAAAGGCATATATTACATCAAATGAAAGACATAAGAATATTGTGAATGCTCTCATCCTGTAAGAGAATAAGAGGCGGTGATGATAAGATAACGATGACTCCGCACGCACGGTTTCTCTGTATTGATGCTTTTTTTGATAACTTTTCTTACTCCCCAGGAGCCTAATCCTGCCTATTTTGCAAACCAGGACCTCTGGCTTGATTTTGAAGGTTCTTAAACCTCTATGTTTTGAACTTATACTGTGCTACCTTTCAGTTAGTCTGTAGATATTGTAGGAAAAACATAATCAATTGTTCAAGTTGCATTGTTTGTTTATATGTGAATTGCTTAAAGCAAATTGATTAAACATCCCCTGGAGTGTTTAATGCATTGTTTTCCCTGTTTTGAGATGCAGTAACACTTTGATGTCTCAAGCCAAACAATTGGGCAGTCAGCTTAGTCACACCTCTTAGAATAGTACACTCTGAAAGAATAAACCATGTCAGAAGGAGAAATTATATTTGAGTGTGAGATTTCAGGGTTTGGGGGGTTGGGTTTTTTACTTCTTTGCTGGACAAATACTATTAGTGATTTTTATCATCTCCTTTAGTCTGACTGCACATTGTGTGGTGTTTTTTTTTTTTAACTGACAAGCATGCTAATCATTTTTGTTCTTCATTTGTTTGGATGATAAAGCTTGTACCAACTTCTGACGTTCATGTTTAGGCTTACATGGTCAAACTGTCAAATTGGATTCTAAGGTGTTTAAAAGGAATGTCAGGAACAGAGCAGGGAAGAATTATAGGTAGCCAGGTGCCCACATCTACAGAGAGGCAATGGAGGTAGGGCTTGGAGGTGGACACGGTGGAACAGTGGGACCAGTGGGACCATGGAGATCAGGGTTCAAGTTTGATGCTATTGCTCATGTTTGGTGTGCAGTAGCTGTAAATGGTTGCTGTATGGTAACAGAGGACAAACTTCAAAGGCTTAATTAATCACATGGGTTAGCCTCTGAGTACTGCTGCTGAGAATCTGAAGCATCCTTATCTTCCTAGGGAAAGGGAAAGCACTTCAGCGTAAGGCTAAGCCACAGAAGAAGCGGGAAGAAAAGGACAGAAGAGGGAAAGGAAAGCAACAGGAGGATGAACTGAAGGATTCCTTGGCAGACGATGACAGTTCTTCAACCACAACTGAAACCTCCAACCCAGATACAGAACCACTTCTCAAAGAGGTACAGCACTGCTCATAAAAGGACGCTCTTGTGTAGCTGGTGGGTCACCTGTCAGAGCAGGAATACATCTCTTCCCTCAACTTTTATATACTCTTAATACCTAACAAGGGAAGAATGTTAATTAAAAAACATCCTTCCCAATCCTTGTCTTCAATTCTTCTCTATAAAGTCTGCTCCGCTGGGTGTGAATATGCTTGAATCACGTAGTCTCAGGACTGAAAGTGGCTGGGTGACTGCTGCTTGACCAAACCACCAGTGGTCAGCAGCACTGGGTAATTGTCTCTCTGCATGCTCCTAGCCTATTGTATTTGCAGAATAGAATGCCAAAGTATGGGCACTAATTTTACTCAGTAATTAAGGTGCATGCTAAAACAATGCATTTCATCACTTACAAAGGGGGTCAGTTCACTGGTGGTAACTTGTCAGCAGGTAGGAAACTTTGACAATATGCCTACCTTTGTTTTACTCATTTGGCTTACATGCTTCTAGGTAATAAACTAAAGCTCTAACAATTTATGTAGTGGTCAGCTTGTCTTAAATGTTTTGTCCTACAGCGTGTGCTAGGTAACCCAACAAAGCAGGGGTAATCACAAAGAGAAGAAAACCAAGCCTAAGTCTTGACATGTCTTAAGTTTGAACTTTGGAACTTTTTAGCTGGGGGAAAAAGAAATCTATGTAATACATTTTAAAAGTTACACTCTAAGTTTTCATTTGAAAATCACCTTTGATTCTTCAGGATGGCTATTTGCAGTATACTTGTATTCAGAAAGTCTTGGAAGTATGGTTAAAAAAAAGAATGAATGGTGAAATTGCTCGTATTCTTTGCTTTGAAGAGTCTGTTTTAGACATCCTGGACTGCGTACAACAGATGCAGTATAGGTCGCAGTACAGAGAAAACATCTTTTTAAGTAGACTTGGAGGCCGTGGCCTGAGGAGCTGTGTATTTGCAAACATGTGATCTGCTTGAAGCACATTAATTTGCGAGATACTTCAATTTCTGCTTCTCCAAATAGGGAAAAAATAGATACCACATTTAACAGGTATACTCACTAAGTAGTAAAAAGACACCTTCTATGCTGCAAAAATGCACATTTTTCAGATAGCATTCTTTCCTCATCCCTATTTATACTATGTATGTTGTAATGCAAGAGGGAGTTTACTTTTCATGAATATTAACATGTGGTTATGATGTCTTTTGTAGGAACCTGAAAAACAAAAGGGAAAAGTTATACCAGAAAAACCTGAAAATGAAATAGTCCCAGTAAAACAGAAAACTAAGAAACTGCTAACAAGTATCAAGAAAGAAATCCCCGTAGATGGGAAACCCAGGTAAGCAAAACAAAGACTTTTTAGTAGAGAAGGCATCATGTTTGAAGGGAGGATGGACTGACAAAAATCTGTGTGTTCAACTGTTGTGGCTGCCAGCCTTGCTAGTGCCAACAGCAGATACCTTTAAGCAGCTTCCTCTTCCTTCCTGATATCAGGATATCTGAAACTTGTAAATAATAAATTATTTAATGGGAATACAGTGCGGAAATAAAGTGAGAACTAAATCCAGAGAAGAAAATCAGGTTAAGCAATGTTAAGCTTTTTGTAACAGGTATCACATACACAAAATAGGGCTCATGTTTCGACAGGAGCTTCTGGTGGCAGCACAGTATGCCAGCGCTAACATGAGTGCCTTTGGTTGCCCTTGGTGAAATTACAGCCACACAATTTTCTTTTTCATATCATAGAGTAAGATCAGAGTCTTGGATATGTTATTAGAGGAGGTTGCTGCTGTTGCCAGTCCCTTTCCCTTACTGGCAGGTGGTTGATTGCAGATTATAGAAAGGGGAAAAATGAAGAACCGTAGTCTTACTTTATCTGGTTCATTCTGAAATATTATTCTGAAATCAGATCGGTATCCAAGTGCCACAGAAGTAAATTTTACCAAATTGAGGCATGGTATATTGGCTTGGGTTTCCCTCTTCCTGTAATTAATACTAGACTAACTGGGAATAGTAGTTAGTAGAAATTAATTTTCTCCAAAATATTTCTGAAAACATTGTTTGGCAAAGTCTCCTCCCTATCTTATTTATTCTTACCAGTATCTACTTTCCTTTATCATCTAAATCACAAGTTCATTACATGTGACAGTATTCAAAGGCGACAATGAGAGCTGTTTTGGAATTCTTCTGCAAGAAACGAGTAAAATAGTTCCTCCCTAGAAAGGTTGAGAGACATAATCAGCTGGAGAAAAAGAACAATAGATAGTCAAAGGAATTTGTTGGTGGGTTTGAGTAGTTTTATGTCATCAGTTAAAAGATGATCATGTACATTCAGGGCAATAGTATATCTGGAACACGTGATCTAACAAGAGTGTGTGGGGGCAGAGTAGAAATACAGCAGTTTGCCTCTGTATAACCAACAGGTTTTATAATCCTGGAGCTCCAGGATGAAAGCTACTCCTGGAAGGTGAGCGAGCCCTAATAAATGTGTGCAGCAGTGTGGGTAGCAAAATGAGCCAGGGTTAGGAAGGGTGGAGTTGCATATAGGAGCAGTACAAAACTCTGCTTATGAGTAGCTTTGAAGGTGAGCACAACTTTGACTTGAGAAAGCCACAGGAGACCAGTCTTTTGTAAGGCCATATGGCATATATACATTTTTTTATATATACATACATATATATATGTATAAAATCTCCTCTCAGCACTTCAGAGAGCTTAAAAATAAATGGATCTCTGTTTTCATTTAGTTCCTTGGAATTGTCTTATACTCCCCCACTGGAAAACAAGCAGCGCAAAACCTTTCCATCCAAGATTTCTACACAGCACCTTTTGACGAATGGGTCTAAACCAAGAAACCTCCCCAAAACTAGAGGTAGTGTGAGGCTATTTTTTATAAATACCTCGATAGTTTTATTTGGCTGTTTGTAACCCCTCGAGTGCTTCATTCGAAGTCTGGTGTGAGAAGAAAGCTGTTCAGTTTGCTATCCACGGACTTGCTTTTCTTCTTTTGTTTGAATAGGTCCGAACAGTAAGTTAATGGAGAGCAGGCCGGTATTAGCAAAATTTCTCCCTGGTGGTTCTGGACAGGAGCTAGGAAACACCAGCAGCTCAGAAGGGGAAAAAGATTCTCCACCACCAGAGTGGGACTCTGTGCCTCTTCACAAAGCTGGCAGCTGTAAGTAATCACTAGAGGATGACAGAATTACTTTTCTGCAATGAGTATCTGTAGGTAGGCTTGGTCTGTTTATAGATCTTCCTATCTTGTTTTCACTGCATAGTTGAGCTCCCGTTTTCTGCCGTAGGCCTCATATTGATAGCATCTGGTATGATTTGGGAGGTTTGAAAACACTGTGGGCAGAACGTGGGCCATTCCACAGTTCTTCAGTGATGAACAGGATTCAGAAGCTGATGAGGAAATTGAGGAAATGAGAATTAACACATGAAAACAAAATATATTTTCTACAGCAGATGGGATTTTGTTTGGTCAGGTTGCAGCCGAAGTTGCAACTAATTATATGATTTGTCCTTGAGAGAGAACACTGAAAACACCTTAATGCAGTGGTTAGCGTGAGGCACTGTTAAAAGCTTTTTGGTTGCGTTGTAAGTCCCTTGTGTGGGAACCGAATCACCTTCCTCTTGGCTGCATGCAAACATCAAGTTATCCCTCCCCACAGCCCTCACTTAGAAAGGTTCCTTCTTCCATACAAATCAGTTTCCCTTGGTGCTTTTATTGCAACACATCTCTGAAAATGGGTAGTAAACCTGAATAGTAATAGGTGAATATAGAGAAGGAGCTGCTGCTTCAGTCACTGGGAACAGCCTTTGTCATAAACATAGAATCACAGAATGGTTTGGGCTGGAAGGGACCTCAAAGACCATCTAGTTCCAACCCCCTTCCATGGGCAGGGACACCCTCCACTAGACCAGGTTGCCCAAAGCCCCATCCAACCTGGCCTTGAACACTTCCAGGGAGGGGGCAGCCACAGCGTCTCTGGGCAACCTGTTCCACTGCCTCACCACCCTCACAGGGAAGAATTTCTTCTTAACATCTCATCTACATCTACCCTCTTTTAGTTTAAACCCATTACCCCTCGTCCTATTGCTACATGCCCTTGTAAACAGTCCCTCTCCAGCTTTCTTGTAGGTCCCCTTCAGGTACTGGAAGGCTGCTAAAAGGTCTCCCCCAGAGCCTTCTCCAGGAATTCAAATAATTCCTCAATCTGAACAGAAAGGATAGCAGAAGTTTGAGAAGTCTTTGTTTTAAAGTAAATGCTACAGGAAGATGTTTTGTGTTTCTCTTTATAGCTACAGACAACCTTTATAAACTCTCTCTGCAAACCCTGAACGCAGATGCTTTCCTGAAACAGCGACAGCCCTCGCCGACACCTGCCTCTCCGTCTCCTCCTCCTCCTCCCGCAGTGTTAGCTTTTGGGCCACGAGGAGGCACTTACAGCAGCATTGTGAACAGCAGCTGCAGCAAGTGAGTCCAGATCTGCACCTCCTACTGATTTCCCAAGCACAGAACACTTGTGGAACCCATGTGCTTCATGTCATGCATCTCCCTTCCTGAGACCCATTTCCTTTTCCCACGGAAACTGCTTTTTGCAGATATCACTGTGCGGATCTTACCGTGCTATTTACATTTTTCTGGGGTTTCTTACGACTTGGTAGATTGGAAAAATGTGCAATTACATGAACTGTTGAGCAGTTGATAACATTTTCACGAATGCTAACTTAAATTGCTGCTTTTTTAATCAAAGTGTTGAAGTCTAAAACCTTTCGTTTTTTCTTTTTTTTTTTTTTTTTTTTTTTTTTCCTTTCCCCCCCCCCCCGCTCCTTTAAGTGAAACGAAAAGCAAGCAGCCAAACGGTACCAAACATAAGCTGGCAAAGGCAGCTTCTCTTCCGGGCAGGAATGGTAACCCCACTTTTGCCGCTGTAGCTGCAGGTTATGACAAGAGCCCAGGTACTAGAACGAATTTGGAGTTCTGAATGTTTCTGAATATTTCCTGAATATTCTGTTACTTTTTTTTTTTTTTTAGTTTACTCATTTGATATATTCTATACTCTTGCAGGTGGCAGTGGTTTACCAAAGGTTTCTCCAAGCAAGATGGATGTTTCCGGCAATATCAGCATTTCTCACGCAGTTGTTGACAGTGATGGCTCTGACAGGTAATTTTTATATTCTCTAGGCAAATACTTTGGCCCCTAGAAAAGGAGATTGTAAGCTGTTAATGGCATTTTGAAGGTAGTGATGTGACAGAATTCATTCTGGTTCTTTTTTTCTTTCTTTTAAACTGTTTTTTAAAGTCTAGGCAAAGTGTCTCTCACCTTGCAAAAAAAATTTAGAACTTACGAATGACTCAGAAGTAAAGAGAAGGATGTTCTGGATGTGATGGGGACGTCCCCCAACACATTCCCAGTAACTCAACAATCTTGTGTTCCCCAAGCATCCAAACACTGAGAAATCAGCTTGGCTCAGGCTCTTTCAGTGTTGAGGAACATGAACCGAGGTCACTTAAAATAGTTTACAGGCAGAATATCTTGCTGTACAGCAATATCTTTCACTCCCAGTTTTAACACTGCAACTGGAACTATAACTGGACTTGGCATTACAAGTAGGAGCAGAATAGAGCTGCGCTCAGTCACGTTCCCCAAGGCACGCTGTCTTTTCTGATATATTTTGGCAGTGCGAGTCTGTCTTAGTTGTAAAAAGCAGTGAGCGTCTGGTAACCTTTCTGCAATAGGAAAGAGACTTGAATTCAAGTTTCAATACGCAAAGTAATGGCTTTTCTGAGCAAAGTTTGTGGGCGGGGTTTTGGTTTGGTTTTGTAAATTGTTATCACTGGTTCCAGTTAACTCATCTGTAGTTTCAAGAAGCTTTCCCACAAGCTAGAGTGAGAGCATTTGTATCCCTTCTGAGTGGTTCTAAATTTTACCTGCTTGTCAAAAAAAAAACCCAAAAAACTGCGCTATGGCTTAGACCCTTTTTTCTGAAAAACTGATCAAAAGAGCTACTCTCAGGTTTGTGTTGGAGCTCAGTCTACAGATTAAAGAGCACTGTGTCTAAAGCAGTGTGTTGCTCCAAGATGGGTATATACAGAGGAAAACAGTATGTCACTGAAATCTTTAGTTAAAAAAAAAAAAAAAAGCTGATTTCTGAACTCTTGATCACAGCCCATATTTCAATTTTGGTATTGGAGAGAGTCCAGAGGNCACACACATGCATTTGTACATATACATTTATATATAGATCAGTAAGTTAATACTGTCAGTAGACTGTGTTAATGAGTTGTGTATTGCTTTCCCATTACTCTATAATATTTAGTTCAGGTTTGTGGAGTCCTATCAGCAATCCCAGCAGTCCCGACTTCACGCCTCTCAACTCATTCTCTGCATTTGGACATTCTTTTAACTTAACTGGAGGTGAGTTTTTTGTTTTCAAATATTTGCCATATTCAAATACAGGTGAAGAAATGGCATATCCCCATTCCACCGCTCTAAGTACAGACAGCGTTCCCACCCCTGCCCCGAAAAACAATGGCTATGGGGGAAAGTGTGTTCAAAACTTAGTGGTGTTTTCTGTGTTTCAGCCCAGAGAGAGTTAGTGGAAACTCTTTAGAGTGTTTGTTGGACTAGAGATACTTGCGTTTGAAGTTTCTCACTTTCAGAAAAACTTCTTGATAGTTGTTTTTTTCCTTAGTCTTCCTCCCTTCCTCTGAAGCTTTACTGTAGGTCTCAAAAGTGTGCCACTGGGCCTGTGGTTTCCTGAGCATTTAACACCTCCATAAAACCATTGCTCTGTAAATGAGGCAGTCACCCATCCCTCGTGTTGCTAGCCTCGTGTTTTCCTCTAGCATTTGTATGGCTGCATGATGAACTGATGCATACTAAAAGCAGCCATTAATTCCTGTATTTAAATATTTAGGTAAACTTTCCGTGACTATTGAGACAGGCCTTGATGCAGGCAGGCTATATTGTAGGGCATGGATGCTCTGTGTATTTACGGTGGATTTGTGAACCGTGTTTGGATAGTTTTTAAAGTGTCTGCGAAAGATGATAAGCAAAGCTATTCGTACGTGGCATTTGCAAAATGAATGGTATGTTTGCTGAAAAAAATGCTATCTACTGAAAAAATTGTATGTCTGCTGAAAAATGCTGGGTGTGTGCAATCAATAGCAGCTGCTGCTGTGGGCTTCTTTCGTCTTCATCAGCAACACGTGGCACCAGCAGCTCTGCGGGACAGCAGTAAGATGCCTGGGATCAGTTCTGTGTGCACGGAGCAGGCAAACCACGAGCGCCGGCGCTGCCCTTCCCTTCTCTAGCTGAGATGGGGTCTGAGCTGGGGCGCAGGCAGTGCCGCATCCTGTCCCAGGAGTTACCTGGGAAAGGAGTGCTGCAAGGCAAACGAGTGCTGCGATTACGAGAGGCTTTTTCAGCCTGGGCGCTGATTCCACTTGCAGTTAACTTGTTATGAGGAACTCTCGGTATTGCTATGCTCCTGCCTGGTTCCCTGACTGTTTGCTTTCAGGTAGATAATACCAGGAGCCAAAGAAATCCCATAGGCTGATACTGAATTGTACACAGTAAGCATGTAACTCTTTTCCCCACCATAATCATGATTTTAACTTTATAGCCACTGTCTGATGTAGGGCAGGTGAGATGAGATCTGTATTGCTGTGTGACATTTTCTAATCTCAGTTCCTGCACTGCAGCAGGACCTGCTGGAAAAATATAGGAAATAACTGTGAAGAGTATTAGTCTGCTGTGGCTCTTTGAAAAAGAGGAAGAGTAATATACTCAGTTTTATTTCATTTTATTTTTAGAGGTTTTTAGCAAACTTGGTTTAGCTCGATCTGGTTATGGGCAGGATGTTCAGAGAAACTGGAGTGAATTCAATAATGTTCCATCATCCATCTGGGATCCTTCAGCTACAGATTCTGTACCCTCCTGGCCAACAAGCTCAAGTTCCCCGACTCACACAACTGCAGTAAGTATTCAGTCCAAATACAGCATTTTATTACTGTTACCAACTCGTTCTGTATCTGCCATCTAATTTCATTTCAAGGATTTTTAAATTTGGGTTAAAAAAACCCAACTGAAGAATAAAGGGAAAGGGAAGCTATATGTATTCATCATTCTGTGTAGTTCAGTTGACATGGCTGTTGGACGAATTGTGATCAGTTCACTCATGTGCTGATGATGAATCC
Source organism: Aramus guarauna (assembly GCA_013400195.1). Classification (NCBI taxonomy): domain Eukaryota; kingdom Metazoa; phylum Chordata; class Aves; order Gruiformes; family Aramidae; genus Aramus; species Aramus guarauna. Next base: position 330,499 of record VXBL01002615.1, read on the forward strand.
ATGTAAATTGTGTCACATAAAAATATTTCTCATGAGAGCATCTTGCCACAGTTACAAAAGCATGTTCCACTCCCATGTGCTTCAGGATTGTAGAAAGAGCCGTTCTGCGCCTGTGCCATGGCTGGATGCTGCCTCTGTCACTGCCAGTTTGATGGACAATTGCAAAGTAGCCAATATGATAATTTTCAGACTTTAATTCTGCTTCCTGAATCCAGGGTCACACCTACTTGTAAATTAACAAGAGGTCAAAAAAACCCTTATCTAAAAGATGTAAACTGTGTTCTTTTCAGCTTAGAAAAAACGCTGAAGGACTGAGCATAAGGTGAAGCCTTTAAACTGACTGCTAATTCTGATGGAGATCTTGAGTATAGCCAAAGAAGAAGAAACAACTTTTACACAGATTGTAGCACTGGTCTCTCATCCTGGTGCTTCTCTATCTGTCAGAATAAAACTTACACCACAACAGCTGTCTTCAGTGCCAGCTGAAATCATTCTTCATCTTGTCTTCTGAACATGTTTTTGTAGTGAGTAAGAGGCAGTGTTTACTTCACCTGGTAGCAGTTCAGATGGAGCAGGGGGCAGGGGAAGCCGAAGAAGGTCACACAGCTTCTTATAGACACGTACTCACTGATCCCGCCCTTGTCATGCAGTTACAACCATAGCTGTAACCTTACTACAACTACGTAAGGAGAGATTTTTGCTTTTTGGTCACATGGAGGGCAGATTCCTCAGCACATTTGGTAGAAGGAGGGATTGAGGACAACCAGAACAATCTCCTTAGCTCCTAACTCCTAACCTATTTCCTGGCTGCTTCTGAGAAACAGTTGGAACTGTGCTTCAGGAAGCATCAAGATGGAAGCCAAACAAATGGTATAGAAGAATTATCAGTGTCTCCCTTAAGTACTTTGATTTGAGGTGCGAGGGGGAAGCATTTTAGGAGCTTATTCGAGGAGAAAAGCATTTAATAAAGAAGAAGCAGCAGAGAGACTGAAATGTTCAGAGCCTTTTTAATGGTAGTGATTTTTATTTTTTTTTCCAAGTGGTAACGGTGAGCCAGAACAGGGAAACTTGGCTACTCCTTTCACTGAACCGCTTTGCTGTAGGTGCTAGATAAGAGAGCAGGTACCAAGCCAGGGCCCTGTCCTTTTCTTCGTTCTGGCATAAGAGCCAAAGCTGTTCTTGCAAACAGCGCTTATGTAGTGGCTTTTGTGTTACACTCTGTTCTAGGAAGGATTCTGGGGAGTTGATTTTGATCATCCTCCTTCCTTACTCCTCTTGCTTTCCCATTTTATGCATAACTCTGCTTCTGTACTAAATAGCATTTGACTTCTGAGTCCTGTCTCCCCTCAGGCCTTGCTGCATTGCTGGTACTTCTTCCCAAGTTTCTTTCTAACCACAGTCCCTTGTTCCTCTTTCCTCCATTTCCCTGCGTGTAGTTCTGCCTGCCGGCCACTTTGTACCTCCCTCCACCAGCCTTGAAAGGGAGGAGCAGTCTCACCTAAGGTGCTCTTCTCTGCTGCTCCTTTCCTTTATGAGCAATTGCCTTTCTGTCAGGCTCTCCCAAACACTTTTGGGACACATAGGAATAGTTTCTGGCTCTTGCCCACAGCAGCAAATAGAGTGGACTTTCGGTGTATTAGGGTTGGTGTCTGAGCAGCAGAATGAGTGTTTCCTGCTGTAGGCTTAGTAGTCTAATGCTTGTATAACTTAAATACAAACATTTAGTTATATAACAATAATAAACTGCAAACCTAGTTTGGCTCAACTTCTCGATGACATTGGAGAGTCCTAACGACGTTGGCCCAGTTAACACCTGAGTGTGCTCAAAACTCCTGTCCAACCCTCAGTATCAAATTCTGTGAGGACATTTGGTAATGTGTTAGTGTCCAACCAATTTCAGGTATGATTAGACCGAGCATGTCGTCTTCATTCCAGGGGAGAAAATAAAAACCTGAAATGAAGACATTTTCAGAGTCTACCTTTTTTTCTTTTCTAAAGGGATTTTTATTTTAATCTTCAGATGCAGAGTACACTGATACTGGTTAACCTTTAGTGTGCATTATCTGAGGGCAGAGATCTTGGGAAGGGACGTCCTATCTCCACCCAGTAAATCCAAACATAAGGATGTTTGTACCTTACAGCACATACTGAACAAGTCCACTGCCTTTTGGATGTATCAAGTTTACTGTATATTTGCAAATTGAATTTACAGCATATGTACATTAAATCTTTTGGCGCTGAGGTATGTAGTGCGTTAAGCCTACATGTAGCAGGTTCTGTGCTAATATTAGCATGAAAGTTATGCTAACCTTTCTCATCTCCATCTTTGGCTGCTTCCGGGTATCGCTTTCCACCACACCATGAGTTAGATTCTTCTGCTTGTGGCTTGCTACTGTTTGGGCTTTAATAAAGCAGTTGACAAAATCTGGGCCTTTTTCATTTCTGCATGTGTTCTCTAGGCTTGCTGTACCTGTCCTATGCATCCCAAATGCATTTGTGACATGTCTTGCAGCACACCTGCATCTGCACCATGACCATTTGTCAGAGACTTCCGGATGTCTTGAGCCAGCACAGACTTACTGGAACTCCATGACAAATGGCCAGTTCTCCAATCTCCACTCCCTTCATCTTGAAGAACTTTTGGATGGGGGAAAAAGTGTATAGTGGGAATATGGGGAGGTACAGTGGGGCTTGAACACAGGTAGGTTTATCCAAAATGTACAATTTTGTAACAGATATGTCCAAATACTAGGAGAGAAGTTTGCAAACAGAAGAAGAAAAAAAAAAAAAAAAAAAAGGATCAAGGAACAGACTTTGCTGCTACCATCCATTACAACTTGAATTTTGTTGTTTTTTTGAGTCTTGAGCCATGTTCACCTACCTCATTCTAACTAGTTTAATTAAGCTTGAGCTTTTTTGGCCCTTGTGTGTTTAAAGCTTGAATACTTGTAGTGCTTAAATTAGTAATGGTATGGGGATATGTATAAGCTCAAATGAAAACAGCCTAAAAGCCTGTAACGTACTTGCACTCTGCAGCTCATTCAGTTCCCAGACATGTTCAGTGACTGTTCGTAGTGTGGTTCCTCTGGGCAAGCTCTAGTAGAGGGAGTTCAAAACTCCCATGTTGCAGTGAAGATGGAAGGGGTTCCACAGCAAGCTTGCTGCTTCTTGGATACTTTCCTTGCAGGGGGGCTGTAAACAAGGTGAAAGTAGAGGTTACCAAACTCCAAACTTACCTGGCTCTGTCTTTACTGCAGTCGATCCTTGGCAACCCAAGCGGCCTGTGGTCCACCACTCCATTCAGCAGTTCCATTTGGTCAAGTAATCTCAACAGCGGCCTTCCTTTCACCACTCCAACAAACACGTTGTCAGGCATCGATCTCATGGGTAGTGAAAACTCCTCCGCTGCTCCTCCTCCGCCCGCTGCTGCCACCGTTGCCAATCCTGCTGAAGACATGGGACAGACCTACAATCCTTGGAGAATTTGGAGCCCAACAATTGGAAGAAGAAGTTCAGATCCTTGGTCTAATTCACACTATCCTCACGAAAACTGAAGTTAAGGAAAAGGAAAGAACTCTTATCCGGGTCATGATACAATTCTGAATGCAAATTTTTGAAACATCTTTTTCAGGCTGTTGCTGGTCATTGCTTTTTTTGTTTGTTTTTTTCTTCTTTTTCTTCTTTTCTTTTTTCTTTTTCTTTTCTTTTTTCTTTTTTCTTTTCTTCCTCCCCCCTCCCCTTCCCCACCAGTCATGCTTTCATCACTTGCTCCTTTTTGAAGTCTGTCCTGCAATGTGGTAGTGTGAGATTGCAGATAAGCTTGAAAAAGTCAGAGTGTGGTCACAAATCCCAACTACAGCTGAAGCCTGTAAATCTGAACAATTTCTCTGGTTTCATATTTTACCATCTGCCATCTTTATTTAGGAAACAATTTGAACTATAAAACAGTCCTGGCATGCAATACTTTTATGAAAAGTACCAGTTCGGGTTTTTAAATTTTTTCCAGTATTATCCTTCAAGTTCTAATTTAAAATCAAAAGGCACTTTGTGCTAAAATGCAGAGTATTTTTTTAAAATAAGGCTGTCTTTGTTAACACAGGTTCTAAGAATGTAAAAAAACAAAACCAACCAACCAACAAAACCAACACAAAACCTTAAGAGCAAAATGGCTGAATGTAAGAGCATTCTGTTGAGACTGTAATACACTTTCTGTGCTGTTTGTACATTTGTAAACCTGAATGCATTTTTAAGTTGAACTGAAATGCACACAGCCAAGACTTGTGGAAGAAACAAGATAGCTTGTGCATTTCTTACAGATACAACTTTGGGTTGTACTTTAAAATAAATACTGCTTTTTTCAAGATCTGTCTGCTGTAGTTCTGTTCTCCTGGTATTTTCGAAACTTGTGCATGCATGAATCCACTTGGCGGTGGTAGCCTTCAGGCCAAAATCTACTGCACATAGGGCCTGTATTAACAGAAGCTTCACTGCAGATGAAACCCGGCTTCTCAGCAGTGTGGGTTTGCACAGCAGTGGAGAATTAGAAATCATTTTCAGGGTTACACAGTGCTATTGGCACAAAAATTTGCTGGATAGCAAAACACTGGAAAAAAGGGCTTACACTGTTTAAGTTTGCAAGTATCAGGCATAGTAGCAGCTCCTGCTGTTTATGTTACACCCATACCTTTGTAACACTCTTCTTGTATAGGTCTGAACAAGAACTTAGACTATTTTTTAGATATGATTTATCTGTCCCTTTAAAGTGTCTGCTTCCCTTCATTAACAGTCAGGCAAGCCCCAGCGACTATACTCTTCGGAGCTGAAGCCAGGTGAAAATGAACCCTTCCATTTCAAGAAAGCATTAACAGACACCAGCAACATAAATTTACTTACGACTCAGTAGCACTGCTTAAAATTTGCAGCCACAGATTTTTATTAGAATCCATCCTTTAAAAGAGTAAGAGCTCTATTCTAGTTAAAACTTTTATGCTAAGAGGAATATTTGTATGCAACAAAATGAGGGTTAAATAAATACTTGAGAGTAAGTGACCACTTTTCCAGCTCACGTTATGTAAGCAAAGTCTCTACAACTGTCGGATTGCTGTTGTCTTGCTGCCACCAGCAGAAGCTTGAAGATACAGATCTCTGAAATAGGAACTTGCTGGAACTCCTTTGTTCTTAACATCTGGGTATTTCTAGAACCATGCAAGGTCATGAAATGTTCAACTTGGATTTGTATGCAATTTCCCTCTGAGTAACTGAGCAAACAAGTCTCTTTACAGTATGCAAAATAAAGAATAAGTAGTTAAGCTACTGACAAGCCAGGGCCTGCTTCTCTGGTACATGGAACTTGGGAAGAAAACTAGCAGTAACTTCAAGGTGAAAGGAGCTGCTTAAGGTAATGTGCCACCTCTTTTTCCCAGCAAGTGTTTATATTGGAATTGGTTCCATGGAGGATAGAAGCAGAAATGAATTCTGAAATACTAATAGTCCTCAGTGGTTTCAGCAGCTGTGAGGACAGGAAAAATTTTCTGCTTTAAAAACATTTCCCTTTGAACAAGACAGGGCAACACACAAGTAATTTAGACTTTTTTCCCCCAAAATGTGAGCCATTCTCTTGTGCTAATGCAAATATCCTCTGCCACCTTTAAAATATTTTCAGTTCTTGCTTTTGTAGCACCAATTAAATATTACTTAAGTTCCAGGGGTAAAACAACCTATCAAGACCCTTGATGCACTTTTCAGTTTCTGAAGAGAGGAAAAAGCATGTCCTTCTCCCAAATGTGTAAGGAAAACGTCCTAGGCCTAAAGACTTCCTATTTCTGAGTGTCCTATCTTCCTTTCCTCTACTCAAAGGTTATTTTGGAGACCACCTTCACTCTGGTCTGCCTAGTTAAAGCAAGCAAAAGAGCTGCCTTCAGAAGAAATCCTAATTATAATTGACAGAATTTAGGTGAAATAAAATCTGGGCAAAAGTTAGGTATTTCTAAAGAAACCTCTGTGCATGGTACAACACAGGTCTTGTTGCCTTCTCCCTGAGGTGTCTACTTGCCAGCTTTGATGGTGTAGTCACTCTTTACGTGCATTGAAAACAGTTTTGAAATTGCTCAGCAGACATCACAGAATAATAGATAGGACAGACCTCTCATGTTGCAGCCTGCTGGAAGGACAATTTGGGATAAAAGAACATGGGGAGAAGTAAGGTCAAAAGCAAGGGTGGACTGTGATTTCAAAAGGATACTGAACAAGACTGAAGCTCAGACCTCGAGGTAAGTTCCACCTCGAGTAAAAAGACCAGAGGAAAAAAAAGCCCTCAGAAGTTGGGCTTTCCTGGAAACCAGGGAGCTTACAGCCCTTCTGATAATTTAAAGCATTTCTTCAGAGTAGTATCAGGGCCAAACTACTGTGAGTCAGTTCTCTTCCAGACCTGGAAGCTACTGGGAATACAAAGTTCACAGCAAGGAAGAGAAACAATTACTGTTAATTTTGGTAATTATTTTGCTGCTCCTAAAGGGCAGTTCTATTCTGCCAACTCTAACAAATAGACTTTAAAAGCCTGAAAAGTTTCTGGCCTGTTAGGAAAATTAGAAAGCCTGAAATAGGTAAGTGTGGCCCTAACACGTGAGATCAGTTTAATTAGCACGAGCTGTATTTCAAAAAGCTCTTGAAAGGCATTAGAGATTTTGTTAAAGTATAAGACCATATCAGAACAGGATATAAAATTCCAGTCAAAGGACAGTTAGTGTTTATTTCACAGATACGGACACTTGGAATGAACCACCATCCCAATGATCAGGTCTGGGCCCAGCCCTGGCCGTGGCTCTGTCAGCAGCGGTACGTACGGTAGCTCGGCCGCTGCCCCGCCAGAGAAACAGCAAACTGGGGAAAACTCTCGGCCGATGTGGGACGCAGAATTCTCAACACTGGAGCATCACGATCAAATTGTACTGAAGTTGTGCACTGCACTGTAGCTGGCCGTGAACTGTCTGCCCGATCCAATGAGAGGTAAAATTATAAGAGCGCACAAGTGTTTTACCTTCATGGGGGCTAGAAGCGATCTTTCACTGAAACTATTTCACCCGGAGTGATGTTTTACACTAAATTAGCTTTGACTATGCCCTGTCTGTTTTCCCAACCTGTAATTATGAGCAAGTTTTCTGAGCTTCAGTGTTTTCGCCTCATGAGGCAATGCTGACTTCAGCTCATGGTGAGTCAGTTTGTTAGAAGAGAGCCACAGGCTGGGATTGGAAATAACCCAGCTTCTACTGTATGGTTGCTGCAACTGGAAGAGCATTCAGTCACCTCATTTTAAACAGGTTCTGCTTCAAAACTGAGGCTTTTGCCCAGTGCCTGTTTTCATCTAACACCAGTCAGGGATGGACTTTATGTTCAACTGGTGCTTTAGTCACATAAATACTAAAGCAGTCGTCAGGATGACTGGGTCAGCAGCCCCCTGAACACAACTGCTAACCGTACTTACTACTACTGGTTTGCTACTTAGATGCTGTGTGATCCAGCAGCAAGCAGAGCATGACTTTTTTTTTTTTTTTTTAAACATAGCAAAGAAGAAATGAAACCACCAGAAAGCAAAGCCACAAGCATCTGCAGGAGCCAGAGAAAATATAATGAAGCACTAGCCTAAACTGTGGGGGACTAATAAAAACTTAGAGTCTTAAGAAGAACTGAAAACCCTAATATAATTATATGTGCTGGAACATGAGGACTGTTTGAAGAAAAACTTTCTTTTCTGAGCAGAACTGTGTAAAAGTAGCTGGTCAGATCCAAAAATGTCAGTTGACCTTAAACAGCAGATTACATTGTACCAAGAGAAATGCAGAAAAGTAGAAGGACGTATCAAGAAAGATTTTTATGGCCACTTCCTAAGGAAACCCCCTTGAGGTGTTTTTGATCACCAAGTAGTGGTTGTTCAGGAAGGACCCTGTAGCTGAGACCTATCTTCACTCTCTATCTGCCTACTGCGAAGAAAATGTTTAAGTCAGAGTGTCATTAACACTGGATAATATGGGATCTTCAGGGGGTACGCTCAGTCTCTCAAATTTTACAAGAAAACACTCAAGTAGTACTTGAGTGGCAGCGGGAAGTGAGTGGGATGTTCTAGCACTGCGATGACAGGATTCATATGGGATACATGCCAGTGAGTACTTACAGGAGGTGAAGCAAACAGGCTGTCCTGGAGTCCGATCTGGACTCTCTTGCAAGCTGTGAAAAATCACAGTTCAATTACTGGCCCTAAACAAGACAGGGGATCTACAAGAGACAAAAGGTATTGGCTGGGGAGGGCATTGGGCAGGGTGCATGGAGAGATACGTCTAGAAAAGAGGAACAGGCTGTCTATTTTATAATTCTAGGGCTAATAAAATATTCCCAAGGAAAAAAATTCAGCTATTCCGGAAAGTTTCCTGGGCGTATTTTGGTATGGGCCCATGGCAGGATGTGGTGTTTTGGCTTAGTTACAAAGAACTTGCTGGGAAGCAAGTAGACCAGGAAAGGAGCACCTGGAGCAGCTTCTGCCTTGCCCAGTATCGCTCACTGGCCCATTCTGGAGTTATTTTCAGGGAAGACAATACTCACTGGAGAGAGAGGACGTTAACCTGTTTTATAGCAATGTAGAAGACAACAGAAGCTAGGGAGGATGGTGCACTGCCTCTCAAGAGGGAAATACACAGAAGCTGGCATCAGGTGAGAGACTAAAATGCTCCTTGGTATGCTCCTTCGCTGGCTGTTGTTGGCTTTCTGGAAAGGAAAAGGACTTTTAGCCCCTTCAGCTTTGCATTGCCCATTGTACTGGAATAGCCTGTCCTTATCAGTCAAGTCAATTACCAGCAAAATTCTGCTAACGTTGAAGAGTTTGGCAACGAAGACTGCAGCAAGCCCATAAAAACTATGCAACATTCTACATCAAGCGGGTATGACTCAGCTTACGGCTCACAGGGAAATTCCTGTTGTGCTGTATAAACCAGGAATTTTTTCAGACGAGAGTAATTCCAAGGAATATTCACATATGCCTCTAGCGACACAGACGTTTCTGCCTATGAACGGCTCATGTAGGTCCAACTGCCGTACCTTGCTCACATTTGCTTGCCTGTCAAATCCTATCCTGTGGCTGAAGACTCAGCCTCCCAGTTCAAGGGAGGGGTGGGGGTAAAAATCAACAGAGCTTAAGAAAACATCAATAATGCTTTAATGCTTCAGTTAAAATAAGCAAAGTCCATGGCAGAATGGAATATCTTAATACTTTGAAATGCTGAGGAAAAATTAAAAAAAAAAGACACAAGGAATAAAACAGTTCAGCTACATTTAGAAAATTAGTGATAAATTCAGATTTCATGTACATGTGAGGGAGGGAGGAAAGGTGGGATAAAAGAGGGTTTCTTTCTTTGAAGCAGCTGAACTCAACAATCTAAAGAAATACTCCAAAAGGGTAATTGATCACAGCTCAATCAGAAAGCAAGCATCCATGCTACAACAAGCGGCACACAGAATGTGTCACTATTATGCAGAGCTTAATCTCAGATGAGCAAATGTGGGACCTGGGCAGTGGCTGTGAGTTGAACCCCGGTTTTCAGGTACATGGAATAAGAATGAGACCCACTGTGTGCTGACTTAGTGCCCTTGCATTGATCAACCGCATGTAATATAATTAGATGAATTTATTAGACGACTAAAAAATGAATACTGCCGAAGTCAGCAGGCTCAGCACCAGAGAGCTTCAGAAAATGGACAATATTTAACTCTGCTGGCTTTGTTTTTCAGATGGAGCCTCCTTGTGAAAAGTCACCATTTTGGTCTATACAGCAATATTAACTCATGGGGAAAAAAAAAAAAATCCAGTAGGCTTTCAGGTATAATGATTAAATCAGCAAAGTGGAAAACACTTCCCCTAACTCAATAAATTTGAGTAATGCAGTTTCCTCTCTCCGCACAGTGAAGAGTAAGTGCTGCTATTTAGATAAACAGCACCCCTCTGTGGCTACAAACTGCATTCAGGCCATCACAGCAGTGCCAGCTGGCCTTAAAAGTCCTCTATGATTTTTCCTGAAACCTTGAAAAAAAAAATTGTCAGCTAGAGTAGTAGCATCTTGCTTTAAAAAGTTGTACATTTGGAAAATTAACACTACTTTCCCCACCTCCAGTCTATACAACTGTCAATGTCTCCAACAGGAATTTGCCAAAAAGCCTAAACCAAGAGGAACTGGAAATTCTTGCAGTTCAATGGTGAAAGTCCGTAACTCGGGCACCCTGTTAGTCATATCAGGCTTATACTTCTCTTCAGGCAAACTATTTATTTCCTATATTTAAGATTTCTTTTGTCAAACTATCAACAAATGAGCCACTTTTCTTTCTTTCCCCTTCTACATTCTTTCAGTATCTTTTCTTCTATATCTGCTCACCTAACGAAGTTACTTCCCCAGTATGAATCCTTTTAACCATGCTCACGAAATTCAGCTCCTCCAATACACACAGAACTTTTTTACAACTCATTTCTACACCCCTACTTGAGGAATTTTATGGTTATTTTGTATTTTTGCTCAAATTCCCAACACGTTGGTTTCTGCCCTCCACTCCAGTCTTTCTGTCCAATTGATCCTTGTGGAAGACCTATGCTGAGCTTTTTTTCCAGGGCTCCACATTCTTTCCTCTCTACTTCAGTTCTTATTGTTCCTTCTGTCCCACTACCTAGTTTCAGTATCAAAGCCCTGCCGCAGCCCTGCTCTCTCTCCCAGGTTGGAATGGGAGCCTTGCGGAAGATCCTGTGGTCGAGGAGTTGGTGATCTGGGACAAGCCGTGCCTGCCCTGCTGGGCCTCCTACGTCAGGCTTGCGAAGCCCACAGGTTAGCACCAGTTTCCACCGTGTAACCCCCTGTACGCAGCACTGTAGGGGGACGTGCTGGAATGTCCCATGCCCGCTGGTGCTGCACTCTGGTGAACATCATGAAAGAGAAGACGGGCCACTCCTACCTGTCAGGTTCCTTACGCAAGACAAAAGGCACCACAGTGCAGGTGGGGACTGAACTTCCCCAGGGATGGGCGTCTGCTGTGGGAATCCATCTGGGGTCTGTCTGAGGCTGCACGACAGCAGGGTTCCCAGCACCTGACAGGACATGAGATTTACTTGCTAGCTATATTCCTCTTTTTAGTCTATCTTATTAAAATGGCAATGTTATTACGCTATGTGCTGTTGTGCCTTTCTTCCTGAGATCCAAAAGAGCCTCATGCCTCGCCCATGAAGAACACAGGTCACCTCTACATCAAGATTCTTGGATAAATATTGATTAATGCGCAAAATTTTAAAGCAAAACCCACCTTCAGTCTAAGTACCTTCAAAGCTTCCTCCTTTCTAAGTAGCACTTTGCTACTTGGTTTTAGCCCTGACTCCCAGCTTAGCTCTCCAACAACCAACCGACAGCGTTAACACGGTGCCCTGCACCCGCGAGACACTGAGGTACCAACGCTGTGGATGACCCTGCATGCCTTCACGTGGTTGTTCTCAGTCTCTGCAAGTACAGACTTTAGGCTGCTACCAAATCTTTCATCAGGTTGGTGAAGTGGTGGGACCAGAATAGCAGTTGACTTCCTCTTCACTCAGTCTTTTGAAAGTACAATGAGTTCAAAAGTTTTCTTTCCTTGGAAGAGCTGCCCCCCTTTTTTACTAAAAGTGTTCAACAGTTCTGTATTCTTTAAATAACTGTCAATCTTGATTTACAATATGAAAACAAGGATAATGATCAGATTATTGTCTCTCTAGATCCATAGTCTGACAGTAGACAGAAGGTATCAGTAAAATGCAAAACCCCTCAAACAAACAGCTACAGTTTGTTAACAAGCCATCAACTTTCTAGGTAACTACCTCCGCCATAGAGACAAATTCATATTATAGGTTAATTCAGGTACTCCATGCACAACCTGCATAAACGTCATCATCCTCATTCTCTGAGGACTCAAACAATGAAAGCCCAAAAAGATATAAAGAAAGAAATGACTACCAAGAGAAGGGGAAATAGAGGTAATGTGACACAATGGAAAGCACCATAATGGCACTATATAAATCGATTCAGAACTAACACTTCTGACATAGATACTTCCAAAAATTCAAGTCATAAAAAAAATTGTACAAATACACTTGGAAATCCCATGCTATGTTTATTCTGTCCTTTCACAGTTAAAAGGTAGAAGCCACTGCCAGACAGGACATGAGGCTGGGCTGGTTTTTCCTATCACAAAGTACAGATGCTTTGAGGTTCCTAATTTAGGTTGGTAAGCCTCGAATCTAGCTGGCTGCCCAATCTTACCTATTAACTGCCCGTTTAAGTAAGTAATTCTCAGGACACCTAGAACTACTTCTGTGACAGCCCAAGCAGGACCCAGAAAGTGAGCGTTTCTCTGGCCCCCGGGGAGCCCAACCAATATGAGGGTTCCCAGAGCAGACAAAACACCGGCAGACCGGCGCTGCTCACAAAATGTAAGCCTAACTGCGAGAACTCTGTGCCCAGGGGCCATTTGGACTGTGGAACTACAAACAAGAGGCTGCTTCTTGCATTCACCCCAAACTGTGACAAACAGGTAGTTAAGTTCACTCCAGGAACCAGTTTGCACCTGGAAATGCCCCATGGCGCTCAGCCTGCCTGCCTTAGTGACAATCTCTTCTGGGGGGGGGTGAGGAATCACTTTCCCATCTCTCCACGCAGTAAAATCCTCACTGAATTTCCACAACCTAAACCAGCAGCACTTCACCACCTTATCCGCCACACTGGATAACAACTCACGCACCAAAAAAGCCACCTGGTGCTTTTGGAGTTTTCTTCTGAGGACAACTGGGGGAAAGGCAGAGAGGTACAGAAGAGGAAAAGAAGAAGAGCTCAGTTTCCAGCATCCCGTGCAACCAGCTCGTGCAGTGGAGCTGCAACCAGGATCTGGAGGGGAATAGCATCGCGCACTAGTGACTGGGTTCCTTGGGGCTGCAAAGCAACGGAGACCAGAGGGTGCAGGCAGCAAAAGAGGACCTTGTCCACAAGTGTTACTTAACTGGGTGTGCCAAATGCAGCTGGGGTAAGGCTGTGCCTGTGAGATTAGAGGTACAAAGCTCCGTCTCTTCTCGCAGCCCTGGGGTGGGAGGAGGAAGCCCAGGCTGAGGTGAGTCTCAAGGATAAACTTCCTCATTAGCAATTCCCAAAGTAGAAAGCCTCAGGAAGTTCAACACCACATTAGGCAATGAAGATACCTACAAGTTAGGCAAGCTATGGGTGGCAAGCATCCTTTGTAGATTTAGTCAAAGTGGTTCTTGCAAAGCTTTCTGGCAGCAGCGGAGCCAGAATCTGTAATGTGTAAATCACCACAAAACCAGCGCAAACAGCTGAGGATGAAATGTGCATTTTGCATGCTGAGTCAGACCATGTTATGGTACAGAACCAACTTAGACACACATAGTAAAAACAAACATTGGACATTTTCCTTTTTTTGCTCATGAGGGAAGAAGGCAGGACAAACAAATCTTTCATTCTCCTTTGACGTGTCTTCCTTTTCCCCTTCATAACATCTGATAGTTCTAACTTCCCTGCGCTTTGTAGAGCATCTTAAGACAAAGGTTCTGAAGTTCAGCGGTACAAACACCTGGAGCGAAGTCACACTAGCCTGACCCAGGGAGAAAACAAATCCCCTATCTTTTCTCTTTGCATCAGCTCCTGGGGGCACAAGTTCTAATCAATCAGCTGTGCGGCAGCCCCTGACACTGCTGCCATGGAAGAAGACAACTAAAGGAATGCCACTTCTCACAGTGACTTGAAATATTCAACCAGTGCCTTGAGAAGCGGTGGCCGGTTGACTGCACCATGCTGCTTTGCACCACACCACAGGCACACTGACCTCCCGCAAGTGTTGCACTGCCTGCTCCCTCCGCCCCCCCCCCCCCCCCCCCCCCGCGGCGAGGGGGTGGTGGGGTGGGGGGGGGAT